>WBND01000425.1:483346-499931 GCA_013398595.1 Tychaedon coryphoeus | reverse complement strand
TTTTTTTTTTTTTTTTGGTTTTTTTTTAATTTGAGTAAACAAGGTCAGGATTTGCACACTTGAATTAGATATACTGTGAAGATAAGATTAATATTTTGCAAATATAACCAAAGAGAATAAACCTGAATATGGCACCAAATTTTCTCAAGCGATCACTGAAATTTAGTCACGATGTGGCTATAACAGCCAGTGAAGAGGCCCATTGGAGGCAGCTTCATAAAGCAAAGCTGTTGGTGCCAAAAACCTGACATTTCTTATTTCATACTCTTTTATTTCCAGCTACTTTTCTTCATACTCTTGCTAGTCCAGTCCTTTGGACAAAGGCAATTAGCAGATGGAGCACATAAAGTGCAGCCCTAAGTCACATCTTTCAGTGAATTTTATTTTAAGAGAGCCTATGCATTATGAGACCTCTTCATGAAATGCACCAGAGCGCTGCTCTGTGGTGTTGCACATCAGGAGAGTCACTTCAAAAGCTTACTGCTGTTCAAAAGTAAAATCTGTGGCAAGTATTTCACAGTAATGAAGCCTTCAAAAATTATTGTGAGAACAAATCTTAATGAGAGGAAAATGAGTGGGCAAGTGCTGTTTTTATTTTGATGACAGAATAAAGCAAAAATAGACAGAAAAAGCCATATAGAGAAAGAGAAGTAAATAATAAAGCATTTATATTTGTTTAAAATATCAAAACAAGCCTGTTAAAAGTGTTTGGTTTCAATCAAATTAATTTAGCTAGATGTTTATGGAAGCAGACTCTTATACATCAACTTCTTTGTAGAAGCACACTTGCAAGACAAAAACTCTTCCACCTATTTTAGAAAGTCAGCCGTTCTATGGAAAAATATAAGTGGTTATGAGAATTCAGAAGTGAGTAAAAGGTGCTTCCTACTTATGTTTTGGCAGTCTTGTCCTACTAATGGCTCTGGTATCAAATTTCTCAGTTCCTGTGTCAGTGTTTTTGGTGAACTAGGACTCTGTAAGATTGAGGTTCTCAAATTACTATGCTGTGTGGATAGACTGGCTCTTCTCAAATATTTCAATATAAAGAACTCATGCAGAAATAATTCTCTGCAAAAATAATTCTCTTACATTGCTCTCTTCCTGACAAATTGGAAATAGTTGTACCTTCTTGGAACTCAAAGACTTTTTTGTGATTTTTATAATTTTTTGGTGCACTTTTAATTAAATATTAGATTAAGAATTGTAAAGAAATCAACTGCTAATAACTTTGAGACTTAGAAATATCTCCTTTTTGAGCTTTAGATTACTCAGGCCTTCCCAATTTCATTAGAATAGGAGATGAAATAGATAATCATATTAAAACGAAGAAACTACTGTCTTGCAGATATCATTTGTATGCTGCCTGCTGCCTTGAGCTATTCATGACCAGTCAGGAAAGGTTTTTCTAAACAACCATGACATTTACTGCACTCTATGATAGCTGGATTTTTTTTATCAAGGGCAGAAGTTAATGTCTGAGATTAACAGCTTCAGGAGAAACAATTTTCCTTCTATGAATATGCATCATTCTACAGTCCATGAAAATTTTCATAGGAAATAGGAGATGAAGAAAATAAGATGATAAAATTTTTAATCTGATTTGATTTATTTCTGTGTAGGAGCCTTTGCAAAACAGCCTGTTTTGATAAGACCATAACACTAGGCATCTAGGTGAAATGTGATCCTTTGTGATTTTAATTTTTTGACAAAATATTTTGAGTTTGCTCGCTATCCAGGATGCATAAAAATATTATATTATTTCCTGAAAATTTTCTATATCTGATCAATAATCTCTTCAATTTAGTTTTAGAGACAAGACTAATGTATTGCCTTATCTGTCAAAGACCATGTGGTTAGGAGAGTTGTTTGTGAGTATGAATGAAAAAACTAGGAATCCTTGTGATACTGAGGTTAAACACTTCTATATTTCCTTGATTTTTTTCTCTTCTCTCTTTTTTCTTATTTCTTTTAGTCTGCAATTTCAGACATGGAAGATGTTCTGAAAAATAAGATAAATGGTATGAAAAACATGTTTTTAAATCTTGCTTAAGCATAGTTAAGAGGTACATGTACATTTCAGGAAAAATAAATTCTCACTGGATTAGTCAGAGACATGCAAAGAAATTCTTAAAACTTCTGCATAATCTTGGGCACATTTTTATTTTTAAATGTAGATTTAGATGCAGTGAAGTAATTTGACTGTTACCCCGATGGATGGAATCCTGATGGAGTATTGAAAAAGCTGGAAGAATATTCAGTTTTTTCAATTCCTATTTTTGGTTTAGCAATTATGAAAATTATATACTATCAGTTGGCTTTATGATATAAATATCCCTTTGAAAGTGAACTGTGCTTAAAGACGGTTCCAAAATTTTCAGGATGGATCACTATGTGAGTTTGAATTCTGTATATTACTACACATTTTACTGAATGTATCAAGTTTCAAACATATATTAAAAAAATCTCACCACTATGAAGACTATAGTTGGTTCTTATATTCACCAGGAGAGCATATATGTCTAACATGATAGCAATAGCAGTTTGAGCTCTGACTAATAAGCTCATATTCCTTCTAGGACTGAATTACTACAAGTGAATTGCCAGTTTTGAAAAGCTCATATACATAAACCCAATACAACAACTTTTCTTTATCTTACTTAGTTTATTTGTATATCCTTATTTTTAATGTACTTTCACTGTCTGTGTGCTTTGCTATTCAAGGATATCTAAGTATCTAAAATTTCAAATAAGCTTTAATTGTCAAGGTACCTCTCTTCCCTAGCCACAGAGGATCCCATTGAAAGTTACTCAGTTTTTCCCAAATCACCACGATTTGAAGCTGTTCTTACATCAGGTAAATTTTTGTGGGCTAATATGTTGGCATACCACTCAATGACAGCTGCTTTTATGAGGGCAGTTTTAGAAAATAGCCCAGAAAAGTAGTGTCACAAATCAGAATGCAGCTTTTCAATCACTGAATCAATTGCCTTACTGTAAGCAGGTTTTTATTGAAACAAAATGTGTCTAATGCAAATATGTCGATGTATTTAATTCTGTGTCTCCTCTGTGAAGCTGGAATCAACAATTCATGAGAATATGATTAGTAGAACTAGCATCAAACCATGATAAAAAGGTTTTTTTTTTTCTGAAATAAGTATTAATTAATGGAGAACTTCATTGAAATGAAAAAGTAATTATGCAGTGAAAGGCAGTTGGTGGAGGCACAATGGCAAAGAAAAAAAGTAATATTCCAAGATAATTTGATTTCCTATAATCTTTCTAGACTATCATCTGCATATAGCAGACAAGTTGATCAAAGATTTATGCAAAAAACAATGAAGAATCTAAAAATAGATATGCTTCTCAAACAAAACAAAACCAAAAAGACCCCAAGCCTCTAAATAATCTCAAAGACTGAAAAATCCCCACATAAAATATCTACCTTTAAAATCTAAAAAGAGATTGATTTTCTAAGTTGCAGGCCAACAGTGTGTCTTTTAATACCTTTTTCTTTAGGTATTACTGATTTTAAGAGAAGGTTCGTTCTAAAGAAAAAAAACTTTACTTATTTGGAACAAAGCCATAGGACATAAATTAATAAAAAAAAATATAAAAGACTGGCGTAAAGCAGAATTCTATTTTGAAATAAATATATACTCTTTCATGGCTTACTTTTGTTTTATACTATATAACAATTTGTTTTCTCCTGCAAACATGAACTTTTCAGTGCTGTACATATAATCATCTTTTTTGCTGGAGATGTTAAAGTCTATATCATTAGTCCTTTCTAAAAGAAGAGAAATTTAAAGCAGGAGAAGGAAATTTTTTATGAATACTCATAACTCTTTTATTTGCATTCAAAATCATCAATATACATTTATTTTTCTCATTTTGCCTACCAAATTTAAAGATATGAAAGCTCTTAACTCCACAAATTTTTACAGGATACAAAAATAGTATATATCGAGATTAATTCTTTAGAATGTGTGGGGTTTTCTCTCTATTTTTTCATCATATTTACATTTAATCTCCATGTTATATTAGCTTTATGCCTCTCATTTCTGTCGCCAGGTGCACTTTCTCGTTGCACGTGGGTACAAAGGTATTCACTGTGTATGCTGAGTAGGATCTTTCAGTAATTAGTTATGAATTGCTCATGCAGAAGGACTTTTCATGTCGTGTGAAAAGTCTTGAATGCTGAGCTAATATAATAGTAGCAGTCAGGTCTTTATTGTGGATGTGGTTGATGGAGTTGCAGTGATCACAATCATTGATTTTTGAGACTCGAGAACAGTTGAAAGGGAATAGACTACCGAAGACCAAATAATGACCCATTGTTCCTTGTAATTAGTTTTTGGCTATCTATCCCTAAGGTATTTGAGAGTGTGATGGGGCATTTGGTTGCAAAAAAAAAAAAATTATACCTGATACCATCATTTCTAGAGTTCAGAAGGAAGGTTGAGAAAGTACTTCAGAATATCTTTCACCTGGAAATGTTACATTTGTTTTTAACGATATGTAGAAACTTATATACATAAAACTATAGAACTTAAACAAAAACATCATAACATCTTCTTAATTGTATATTATAAGTGCATTCTGCAAAGGTTTATGCAGTCAGTTGACTTTTGCTATTGCAAGCTATTCACTGTAGTTAATTTTATTCTTGAATTAATAGAGTTTATGACATGATGAGACATCTACAGAATCTTGAGAAATCACAGAAACTAGAATATGTAAGAAATAATTAAAAAATATATAATTAGAAATCTAATTTTTTTATTTCTTCCCCCCTCCTCCCCCAGTCATCATTCTGTTTGTATTTATTCCATTATTCCACATAAATGCAGATCACCATATAGGCTGAATGATTTATGGTGTGGCTGCAGAGGGACTTCTGTCCTAGTTCTGGTGGTATGAGTGACTGGTCGGACAGGAAAGTTTCTTTAACATTACTTATTCCCTTAAATGAAATTTTCTCTCATAATTAAGATTTAACCTCTTGCTTCACAATAATGGCAAGGTGTCCTTGTCAGAAAAAATAACTCTAAATTTTCCTATTCACTTCAGGTTGCATTCTAAATCTTTAATATTTTATTTGCTAAAATGAAATTCTGGTCTTCAATCAAAGGTCAAGCAGATGGGAGAAAAGCTGCATGTTCAGTGAAATATGTTTAAACTACCTGTTAAACAGGTTTTCTGTGTCTATTTAGGACAAAATTTCAAGTGATCTGAAAGTTTCATCTGCAATTGTTAAAAAGTTAAAATCAAGCTGCAATGAGTGGCTACCCACCTAACTCATTTTCATATAGTTCCAGGTTCTTAGTATCTAAATATTCTATTAAATGACATTACTATCTACAAATGTTCTGAGCGATGAAAAAAGTTCAACAACTTCAAACTTTTATACCAGGAAATATGTATTTATTCTGTCAATAAAAGACTATATATGCTTTCCTATATAATGACAAAGAAATGACAAGAAGTGTGGAAAACATATCCCTATCATTTGGAATGCTTTTCCTATTCCTTTTTTCTCTTGGCATTTTCTAAAAATTTGTCATTGTTCATGTCATGTTCCTCTTTATAATTTCTCTTCAAATTGACATCAAACTAGGAGGCATTGAGACAAGAGAAGAAATAGTTTCTTTTCTTTTGCCTTTTTGTGTAAGGAAAAAATTGCACTTTAAAACACAAAATTACCTGACCAGTTCACTTTTTCTCGATTAAAAAATACATAAAATAATTTTTGTTAGCAAAAGTGTTTTTCTTTTTTTGGTAATCTATGAAATAATTTGCTTTGTTAAAATGTTAATTATTTTGGTGCTGGAGAAAATAATTTGCATCTGTTTTGTCTCTACTTAAAATCACATACACATCTCTGTAAACTACTCCTCTGTTAAAATTCATTAGACTAGCAAATGTTAAAAACATAATTTGAACAGCTATGTATTATTTAAAATTCTAGAGTATTTATAAAAAAATAAAAAGCTAACTGATATTTTTAAAAGTTAGATGAACATTGTTTATAGCTTACTGGTGCTGATATCTTGTTACCTATTGGAACGCATTTTTGGGGATGAAAAAACATGTTTTTACTCTTTTCTTAATTGTACCCCAGAGTGGAGTTAGGAATGTGTCAAGAAGTAAGAAAACATGAGCATTAATAAGCATACAAAGCAATTTAACAGTTCATAAAACAGTAAAATTTAATCCCAGGCTGAGAGATTTATTAAATCTCACTTAGCAAAATGGTTTTGTGGGATGTGTTAGCAAGTGAGAATTAAGTGAAATGATTTCAGGGGCAATAGATTTTATTAGCTGAGGAGGGGAGGAACTAGTTTTGCAAGCCATTTCTTCTTAATTTCATTCACTTTGTATAATTGCCATGAGTGTGGGAGAGCTTTCTGTGAGTAGTAGTAGTAGGTCTGGTCTCTGTGCATAATGCTGCATTTGTCAGGCATCATCTAACTGAAATGTCTTTTGTTGATGGCCTTGTGTAGAAGTTCTTCTAATGGTTGTTAAAGGCATTTAAATCTAATAAAACTTAAGCCTCTACCAGTAAGATAAGATGATTCTTATTGAATTTATAAGGGCTTTTTTGTTTGTTTTGTAATATTTTTCATCCATGCTTAGTTTCTGTGCTCTTTAGCACATCAAAGAAAGACAAATTCCTTTCCTCAATATTAATCTCTTGTTCTGGACCTTCTTGCAAAATGTCTTAGTAGGGCAGATCTGAAGGTAGAGTTTGGAGGCATCTGATCAAGAATATATAGTGAATTAGGTACAGTGATGTTACCACCATTGACACCACTTGATTATATGAGAATTTGGGGGGAAAAGTTCTCATGTTACCAGTTACTCTGTTTTATGGGTTAAAATCACATTGTCCTAACAAAATTTGAGATCTAGCCCTTAAAATTTTCTGATCAAGTATTAGTAGAATCTATAATAAAGAAACTACAGATTTTTATAAGTAAAAATAATCTTATTTTTAAATGTAACCTATCATTTTTTCTGTAGTTTGTATCCAATAATTTTTAAATTCCACTTTTTAGTTTTTCATCAAAGAGGACAAACTTCAAGGAAGGTAATAGTGCCAGTAATGAGACCTCTTTTGCACTGTAGGTATTCTTTGCTTCTTGACTTCCAAGTATAGTCAGACTTTTTGCACATCATTTTTTAAAAGTTGCTCAGAAGAAAGAGTGCAGAGGCAGCTTCTATAAGAAAATCAAAGGAAAATAGTGATAATAAAAATCCTTGGAGGGAGGCCTACATCTTTTCATTGTGCTCACAATGGAAATAACTTTAAATCTAAGAGTAATATTGGGAAAAATGAAAGGCAGGTGCTAGAGCAAAAAAACTGGAAGTGTTTTGTTTGTTTATGAAATATGTTATTTACTCAAGGTTTTCTAACTAATAATTATGCATTGTGTGTTAAATTGTCAGTAAATATAAAAGAGAAGAGTAAGTAATTTTCAAAGGAGAGGTACTGCTTCATTGGCTAGGGTGATTATAGTACCTTTTTTGATGATTTTGAAATGAGTAAGTATTCCACTGCAAATCCTTACTGTGCAGTGATGCCTAAGTAATGTTCCTTTTTGCTAAAACAGTTATGCTGGGGAGGGAGGAGATTTGATTAAGCTGTCTTGTTCATTGTATCTCCAGTTTCTACTACTTGCTCAGGCTCTTAGATTAAAGAAGAGCAGCTGCTGTTCTCACTCTCCAAATTGTACTATGTAATTTCTGTCCTTCATAAACCTGACTATGAATAGACTGGATATATTGGCAGTCAAAAAAACCCCAAATCCAACAACCTGACTTTGCATCCAGTGTTCTATCCAGGGCATTACTCTTGTGTAAGAAATAAAATACAATTTGTAAAGGCCAATGGAAAATTCATTCCTTATGGAACATTCTCCACCTTGTGTACTTACACTTCTTTTGCCAAATGGGAATGCAACATTCTCATTCTGTTCTAAAGTCTTGGAAGGCCAAGTGCCATACGTACAAGCTCAGCAAGAAAAGCTTGTTGCAGTACTAAATGGACATGTTAACACACCAGTGACCACAGTCAGTCTGAATTAAGTTTGTTTTAGATGATACTATGATCTGAAATCCAGTCAGTAACAAACTACTTATTATATATGATGAAATAAGTTTCACAATGGAATAAAGATTTTATAAGAATTGCTTTCTAATGTGTTCACACCTTTTCAAGGACTATGTCAATAAAATGTCAAAGTGCTCTTTCTCTTCTATGCATTTATTGAATACTTTTGTCATGGTCACCTAGGAAACAAATGCAGGTATACATTTGTGAGCATTTGCAGTTCCATTTCATTCTTGTTGCAGCGAAGGAAGTCACACTTGAAAGAACATAAGAATTATTATAATTACTGCACAAAATTTTTCAGAATACATTAGTGATCATCAGACACTAAGCAAAATCCTATGAACAGTTTGACCTTTTAAATGTAGTTGGATTTATCTCACAAGCAAAAAAAGTTTACTGACTAAAGATAGGAAGGCAAAGATGATCTTGAAGAGAATAATGAGCTGCATATGAAATTTATAAGGTTTTCTACTTACTGTAGTAGTATTATTCAGATAATATGCAGGTAAGGATAGCATAAGAACTAAAATGTAATGAAGTATATGCATACTTTACTAATCACCAGAATAAGCTTGGCTCATGCTATGCATTAAGTGAGCTATACAATATCTTCCATTGAAATTTTTAATGAGCCAGTTCAGTTTAATACAAAACTGATTAGAGAATAAGGATACTATATACCAAGGTTAATTTTTACTTCCATTTTAGTTTGAATAAGACATTTTCTTCTAGAATATTTAAAGAACTATTCAGACTTTTAAAAAGAATTTTAACAACATATTTATCTTTGCATGAAAATATAAATATACTTAATTTATTGTATGTTTGTAACTTTATATTAAAGACAGTAGTAAATGGTAGATGCAGATTCAGATTTATCCATCTGATAGGACAGGGCCTGTCAATTGAGTTAGGGATATGATACTATGACATTTTCTTCCTCATCAGCTTTGTCTTTGGTAAATAGACTTTGACAATGTGTTTTCAGAATCATAAAATGTCAAGGGGTTGGAATGAACCTTAAAGATCATCTAATCCTAGCCCTGCCTGCCATGGACCAGGTTGCTCAGAGCGCCATTCAAATCAGCCTTGAACACTGCAGCAATGGAAACATTCACAACATCTCTGAGCAACCTGTTCCAGTGCTTCACAATGTATATCTGCTGGAGCTTATCATGTGCCTTTGACATCTTTGGGTGTTTTTGTCATGCTACAGATTTCTACTTCAGTGGCTTAGAGAATTTGATAGAAAGCTATGTTGTTCTGCATCTGGTATAATGTCCATTTGATTCCTACTGATGAGTCTTAATAGTTCTGCTTTCAAATTTGTACCTAATTAATCAGTTAGTGCTGGTGTTGAATTTCTGATAACTTCTTTGTGGGTTATTTTGCTAAAAGTCTCATAGAAATTTCAATTTTCCTTCATTGGTACAAGGACTACAGTTTTAGAAGTTAAACTGATTTAAAAACCAGTTTGCATTTCTGAGCCAGATTTATGAGCTGCACTTATTGTGTAGTTTATTTAAAAAGCTGTTGTCTAGACTTCAACTACTGCCAAGTCTTGCTTCTAGAATATTAAACTTTGCATGAGGCTTACTCAGCATGTCGTTCCAACTTTTTGGTGTTTCACTGCCTCCTTGTCAAATATCAGCTTGCCTTAAAAGCACTTTAATGCCTTGAAGATAATGAACAATTTGGCAACAAAAATATTTTCTGGCTGATTTGAAGCCACTGCATAAACTGCTTGGAGTCTGAGATCATTGAAACCTCTTATATTGGCTATTTTAAAATTAGGATTTATTTCTGTTTGAATTCAGAAATCTCTCCTTGAGAGAGCCATTTAAATGTGAGTCTATATTTTTCCCTTTAACAGTAGCTTATGCACTATAATGGTAGAATATTTTTGCATTTTTATGTTTAGTTTTATTGTAAAGAGCCTCGGGATGCCTTTGGATGAAAGGCACTATATAAGCTCATTTTGTATTGCATTGTATTGTATTGTGACAAGAGCAATAATCTCCAGGTTTCCTATCCATTAAAGAACTAATTTCACAGCTCACTAATTATGTGAATGGGAAAGGGAAATAGGTCCTTTTTCACTAAGGTATGCTGAGCAGATGGCGTGGCACTCATTTCCACCAGCTGAATCTAAGGTCCTCTTGTGCTTTTGGTTCAGAGGCTTATCAGGCCTCTGTTTATCAAGGAGAACATGAGAGAGATATCACTTTCTTGTACAGCCTGACAGTGTGTGCTGAGAGACTGTCTGTGTCCTTTGCTAATACAACATAGCAAATACTACGTCTATTTATTTAGGATGGGACATGAAAACTATTAAATTTAATGTGCATTTTGATGAAATTCTCATCTACCTCTGATTTATTGAAGATACTGATTAGTTCTGCCATAGGGATTTGAACTGATGCACATTAAAAATTATTAATTAATCAATTGAGTACCGTTGGGATGGAATCTTCTCTGTAATTTCAAAACAAAAAACATTCCAGAACCTGTACACTTTCCTTTATATCAAAGGTTTTGTCAATTTGTTTCCTTTTTCCTTTTGCATCACTCAAGAAAATAACCAACTTAAATCAAACACGTGCAGAGTGATTTATACGGCTCCCTAATGTACTGCTTTTAACATGAGTCATCAGATGCTAGTGTACTCCCATGATCCTGAAAAGTAGCTATTTGAGCCCTGTTTACAGCATTAAAAAGAGAAAGGCTAAGACTGACTGAAGACCCTGACATAACTCATGAATGACTTGGCAACACGGCTGCATTTTACAGTGCTGCACAGGCAGTTGGACCACTCTTTCTCTTTAGCGGAATGAGCAGCACTACTTTGTTGTTTTCCTCTCTCTCTGCTGGCCTGTCCCGTGTGTTTGCTCTGTGCTCACGGTTCTGTTGCCATTCTTGTTTCAGACGGATGCGGCGCTGATGTATGATGCCGTCCATGTGGTGTCAGTGGCTGTCCAGCAGTTCCCACAGATGACCGTCAGCTCCCTACAGTGCAACCGCCACAAGCCGTGGCGCTTCGGGACCCGCTTCATGAGTCTCATCAAGGAGGTAAGTCACTAATAAAGGGTCCTGCCCCCCTGCTTTGCTTTCTCCCAATTCCTGTTTTCCTGTTTTCACTCCATTTGACTTCCGCCTTTTTTTTTTCTTTTTTTTTTTTTTTTATTGGTAGATCGTCATCTCTCATCTTGTTATTTATAAGGAGTTTAACAAGCAAGACAGCATTTTTATTTGAAAGTGGGTTTTTCTGAAGTATTACTTTGAACAAAAAAATTATGTGGAAAGTTTAAATATCTGCATTCTGAATAAAACTTATGTTTGTAGGTAACTGGGTCTGTGCGGTGCATTTGTGGCATAAAAACCCAAACACCCGAAACTCTAAACCATATACTAAAACTGTAGACTGATAATGAGAAATTCAGCAACTAAATGCTGGCATAAGTTTAAAGGGGCCAGGAATTAATTTTACTTCCTAGTTTAAATTAATTTTTTATTAATTTTCTATGGTGAATTATTATATGTCCCCTTGACCCCCCAAGATGCTGCTTAGATACTGAGAGATAGTGATAGCAAAGCTAGGAGATTTAAGGTGCTAACGGTGAGCACCATAGACTACTCAAATCTCTCATACACTAACTCCAAATACAGTGCTTCTCAATCTAGATATGCAAAGTATTACCATGAGGAGCATTATTTGCAATGGAATGTACTTTCTTTTTCAATATTGGTTTCTTCTAAGATGCTAGTTTTATTTCCCACATTTCCTCTCCTACTTTGTATAGTTTCAGAGCTAGGGTAGATTTTAAGTTATTAAAAAAAGAGGCCATTGCACTTTATTAAAAGTGAGGAATAAGCTCAGGAAGGCTGGCTCATTGACCTCAATTTTTGCTGTATCAGTGTGGTTTCAGGGGAATCAGCATCTTATAAAAGAAAGCCTTTATTTGAATGAAATTTCCTGAGAAAACTAATAAAGTCCAGCATTGAAGCTTGGGGACCGGGGAGGGGGAGGTATGTAGGGAGACAGAAGGGAAAATGCATGCAAGAATGATAGAGGAATGAAAACAGCCTTTTATCTTGTCAGTAGAAGACTCTATTGCCTGACATAAGAGTTTAAAAAATTGTCTATGAAACTGAAATAAAGTTTGATTTCATTAGCAAAAAATAAATACAAAATATTTAGAAACAAAAATCAGCTATAAGGTAAATTATTTACATAAAATGAATGACTAATGATCCCATTTTGGCAGGAGTAGCTTTCTTTCCAGTCCTTTCTAGTCCTTTCTAGGAAAATAAAAGAGGAAGAAGTATTTATTTCTAGAAATTGGTTTTTTTTTTTCTCCATAGGCCCACTGGGAAGGCCTCACAGGCAGGATAACTTTCAACAAAACTAATGGCTTAAGGACAGATTTTGATTTGGATGTCATCAGCCTCAAGGAAGAAGGTCTTGAAAAGGTGTGTAAGACATAACAAAACTCTCCCCCTAAAACATTTACAATAGTATCACGTGTGTTATGTAAAAGAGCATACCTGTTCTCAACTCAATATCTCTACAAACAATACCAAAAATTTAAGAATTGATATCCTGACTTGTTTGTTTGTCCTCTGACATCAGTATTTCTTGTAGAGAGGTGGAGGGAGAGACCAAAGAAGTGAGACATGCTCCTTCCATGTAGCTTAATACTGTCTATATTTGAACTTAAAAGCTCAGGAAGCATATACACATATTTGGCCTGCCTATATGACACCATGATGATCTGAAACCAGATCATCTTCCCTCCATCCACCCTGCCATGAAGACACAATTGTAGGAAGCTACAATGTCTCATGTTGTTGTGATCAGCAGGAAAAGGTTTTGCAACTGGCATCTGCCTTGTAGTTTGTATTTTTTCTGGTGTTCAGTGTTCTGTAAGAACTATGTTTTCCTTCATCTTCAGATAAAGTTCTATCAATTATTGCCCCAAGATGATAATTGTATGCACAAATAAAAAAAAGAAATTAAGGGAAGGGACCATACTGCAGGGTTGTATTTCCTTCTGTAAATCATTGAATGTAAAAGCTAGCATAAACAACACATTTTCCCAAAATTTTATCTCACAAGACTAGCTGGGGAATATTAATTTTCTCTAGTGAGAAGATTTGTAAAAGCTCAGGAATCATGAGCTTGTCTTGCAACAGTTACATAGGTAATAACATTTTTGTTGTCCAGTGGAAAACGTGTGATTCAAGAACTAAACAATATTTTAAAATGTTCAGCAATACACTGACATTAGATTTCTCCTATGAAGTTTCCCATTAAGTGACCTCTGGCAACTTAGGACGGGAAAAGTATATAGTAATGGTTAGGCTTGAAAAGTAAATTAGTATTGAGAACAAGTATATGTATGGTGCATTATTTATAGTGCAACGTGTTCTTCTTACTGGAAACAGAAATGGTAGAATTGATGACATGGTTATAGCTAAATAAGTTACTAGTGGCTGAAGAGTTTGCATTTAAGTGACAACTGTTGAAAAGGAGGGAAGGAAGTCTTTGTAATTCAGGATGGCTTTAAGAGCTTTAGGTGGCATTTGGGAACCACAAAACAACACGGGACTTCTGGAAAATAAAATCTCAGTTGACAATACACTAGGAGATATATACATCAGTGAAAATACAGAGAGAGAGCAAAAAAAGGTCTACAGAAAAATATGGAAGACAATAAAATTCAACAGGAAACAGAGTAGTTCGCTAAAACACATAAAAGAAAAAAGGAACTTGGGAAACAGTTATATTGAAAGTTAAGTAAGAGAGAAAACCAGAAATAATTGTTGAAGCACATGGATATTTAAAAAAATAGTATGTGCTTGAGTTGTATATAAAGATTTTCATAGAATAGGAAGATACTTTTGCTACCTTCATGGCTTATTTTGGTCATGTGATAAAGGGAAGTGGTAATATTATTTTTTTCACCAAAAAGCACAGACAATCTTTGGAAGGAACAGAAAGAATCAGTTACTGTATATGAGCAAAACCAGAGAAGTTTCTCTGGGCTGTAAGGAGATGAAATTAGGAAAAGGAAAATTAAGTGTATGCACATTTGATTGAATTGCTTACTAAACCTATGAAACACATGGCATATTTTAATGAGAAAGATAAATCAATGCCCACACAGAAATATTTCTCTTTGAACTTTGTTATTCTGAAAGAACACAAACCTTATTCTTCTTGAATCCAGAGTGAATGATTAAATTTTGGAGCAGGACACTTCCTAGTAGAAAGAATACATTTTAGCCAGTTCTTTTATCAAAAAGAGTTGCCTCAAAGTTGGGATTTTTTCTTCCAAGATTTAATTCTGTTAAAGCTTAGATGAGTCACTCTTCTCTCAGTTCCCTACCTCCCTCCACATGTGCACTCCATCTCTCTACATCATACTCTTTCTTCCCTTCCTTCTGCTACTCCTTCCTTTCCTTTCTTCCTCTCCTGTTCCTTAGTCTCTCCCTCCTGACCCTCCCTGCCTGTTTTCCTTTGCATCTAATCCCTCTCACTTGTACCTATTAATCTCTTCCCGTGCCCTTTCTCATTATTTTCTTTTTCCTTCAGGAGCCTATTTTTTCACCTTTGTCCTTATCTAGCATGTTCTTTCCAAACCATCTTGTCAGACATCTCTATGTTGTAAGAGCTCCTGAACAGTTTTTTTCCTTTTCTTCTGTACATCCTCCCACTTGAGGGATGAGAAGAGGTGGGGATATAATAATTCTGTGCACCATAATATGTATGTCATGTTTCCATACTGTAAACTGTTATTATTCCTTCTAATCTCTTTCTAAATAAAGGAGAAATATTTCTTTTGTCAAGCACAACAGTTTAACTCAACAATTTCAGCTGTAATCCATGAAAAGAAAAATATTAATGGAAGGGGGAAAATAGATTTATAGTGAAGAATTGCTAGAAAATGTAATTTTTAAACTCAGATTTTGTAAATATATGTCCTAGATAAATTACTTGGTTAGTATAATCAGTGTAAGTGGGAAATTACCTAAATCACGTGCTACAAGTTCAATGAATGCAGAAATCAGTGACAACAGAATGATTCCTTACTGATTTAAAAAAAGGCAATGTGCAATCCCAGATTTTACATAAAATACTTGTTCCTGAAACTCCAGAATAAGAGGTGATAATCAGGCATCAGTCAATAAGAAGTATGTGTTTCCAAATAAAATTTCATGTCTGCCAAAAGTGATAGCTCCTTGTAAGATGAAAATGAAAAAATTAAGAGATGATTGGAGTGCTGCTAAAATAATATACCAAAAAAATTTATTACAGTCACTTTGGACAGACAGAAACTATTCATGATTAAGCACAGTGAAAATCCAAAATTGTGACACTCCAGCATAATAAATTATAATTTAAATTGCAGTCAATCAGTCTTTACACTGAGTCTGCATTTTGAGGAAAATTATTTTATACTTCAAGGAGATAAAAAATACCTGAATTTAATGCCACTTTTGATATGAAAATTTTTGACTGAAGAAGAATCACATATCTTGAATAAGAGATGTTATAACTGGCTTGAAGCCTTGCTCAGAAACCTTCACATAGGATGAACATAAGTGACCTAAAATTAGTTGTCTAACATATCAATGTAAGATCTTGTTTTATTTTCTATCTTTAATATTGACCTGATTAAAAAAAAAAAAAAAGTTAATAGGATAAAAAACAGGTTTTGCAAGAGAGGAAAAAAAAAAGAAAGAAGGACAGTAAATCTGTGGGATCCAGAAGTATTGAAGTGTTGATATTAATGTTATATTTGGCAGAGAAGACATGAATATTAATATTACTGAATAAAGTAAAATAAATAAAGCAATTTTCAAATGGGAAATACAGAAATATGAAAAAACATTATTATTCCTAATGGAGCAAAATTATTTCCTTCATGTAATCACTCCTACTACTAAGTGCTCCATTGTCATGGTGTGACTGGGGTTTGCTAATTTTAATATATTTAATTTCTTTTATAGATAGGATTTAGAAGCAAAGACAAGGCAGGCTTAAAACTTAAAAGGGTATAAGAAGAAATTTATTAATAACACAAAACAATTCAGAATAAGATTTCTAGATTATTCCCTCCTCTCCCTTTCTTCATAACAGCAACATACAGAAAAACACTTCAGTCAGTTATCTACTTAAATAATCATTTCAGTTTACTCTAGAGAGGAAAGTTCCTTTTTTAGTTTAGGCTTAGGGGGTGTCTCACTCTCACAGTTTGCATCCCCTGGAAACTACAAAACTATGATTTCTTCCCATTACCACAGTCTCTCCAGAGCCATGTTATGAGTTGTGCTGCACACATGGGGTACTGTTTTAAAGGCAGTCTGCTGAAAACACAAAAGTCTCTTTATCTCTTCCTCTATCAAGAGTCTCTGTTCATATTCCAGTCCCAAAACAGAGAGAGCTTCATTTCCCTGAGGCAAAAA
>WBND01000425.1:468637-482354 GCA_013398595.1 Tychaedon coryphoeus | reverse complement strand
TTTCCCCTGTAATTTGTGAAAGCGAAATAATTTTTAATTGGTTTTTTGGGCTGTCACTACTAAATCGGCTGTCTGATTGGTCCCTGCAGCCTCAGGGGAGGCTCCCAGAGAGAGGATTGCTCTCCTCTTTCAGGGCCTCGTGCTGGTCCCCTAGGGGCTGAGCTCCCCTCCTCCCCCCTCCTCCACGTGAAACCAGCACATCCATAAAAGTAAATAAAGATGATATAGATGGACTTGACAACTCTTTGAAAGATGAACATGGCTCTGGTTCTGGCTGCTTAGTCAGTGGGTAGCAGTGCAGAAAGGCAATGATCCTTCCTAATACAATGCTTGTTTTACTTCACTGTGAGTCATATTCACAGTTTTGATTGACTTAGAGCAAAAATAATGGTAATTTTCTCAGGAGACCTTTGAAGAAAAATCAAAAATAATAATACTTGAAAGCATACGTATCGATTCATGAAGATAAATCACATTTCAAACATGCTGAAGTAAGAAAGCTACTGAATTTTTGTGACTAGCATCTCATGAGACTAAATCTCAGTAAAGTGCTCTAGAGCATATGTAAACGCAGCAAATTTTAAGTTTCGTGAGTGTACAGTGCTGCTGTTTTTAGGGGGACAGTGAAATATTTTTATGGTTTTTGACTAGGACGGAGTTAAATTCCTCCATATAAGCTTGTATGGGGCTGTGATTTGGATTTGATCTGAAAACAGAGTTGATAACACAGGAATATTTCAGCAATTGCTAAGCAGTTCTTTTACAGAATCAAGGCCTCCTTAGCCTAAAGAGCTACAAAGTGATTCTGGGTGGGGATGTCCAGCTAGTTGGGAATATCTGTCTTTGAGGGACTGCAGTAACCTGATAGTCAAAATACAACCTGGAAGTCAAATATGTGGAAGCTTGGATGCAAGGTTTTAACCATTCACATGAATTTGGGAAATTGTATTCCATGTCCTTGAGGACCATGGCAATTACCATGTTACAGAATACTCTATGATCTTCAATGATGAATGTAGCTCTTGGAATTGTTTCAACTTAAATATGTTGATTCTTGCCTAAGCCAATTCTTTCTATCATTTTTCTTTGTCTTTGTGGAGAGCATGTTCATGGGTACAACTGGTTTGGATCCTATTTTTTGGATAATAGGTGTTAAAATATTCAGATAGGATGGTCGTTTCAGAATAGTTTAGTCATTTAGGGGAATTGGAAAGACTAATAGGAGATTGAGGGCTTGACAATATAGTCGATATTTACAATATATTTACTGTGTGAACATTCTCTCTATATGTATGAATACCTATTTCACTTTTTAGGAAAATTTGTAAATTTAAAACAAATGTAATGCAATAAATTAAATTGTACCTTGCTTGAATTTCAGTTATAGACTACCTCAATGCACTTTTTCTACATTTTTGGCATTTAAACTTTCTAGTAAAAACACGTTGGCAATTCTATTCAGTTCAATAAACTACTTAAAAACTAAAACACTGTGCTGAAACAAATAGAAAATAATTATTTTACTACATTGTTTTTGCACAAATTTTCTGTAAGGAGCAGTTTTGAAAACACATTTATGTGATTTGGGAGCTAAACATATCACTAATATATAAGAAGCTGTGGTGCAAATTGTTGTATTTGAACCCATCAACAAAGATAATCCAAAGAAAGTCTAATTTTGAACCTCTGAATTCTGGTCTATTTCTTAGATTTTTGGTTAACAAAAGAAGCAGTAAAAGTACGATGAACCTAATTTAGAAAAATAACGCATCAATTTATCAAGACAGAAGTTTCTTTCAAAGAAACTGTTGCATTTTAAGCATTTTAAGAAATGCTGTTGATAATTACATGTTTGCAGTATATTAAGTCTGTAGTTAGACAAAATCCAAATTCTAACAGTGGATATTCTTTTGCTTGTTGTTGTGACTGTTAAAAAGTAGGAGAGGAAGTATTTTAGTTAGCAATGTCTTATCTTTTGCCAATATAAATTTGAATTATAAATACGAATTTGACCAATGCAAATGATTTAATGAATTTAGGATTTGAAACTCATCATATAAGATGATGGTGTTTCCTCAGAAATTTTTGTGCTACTTGTATACCTGGAGTTATATCTCATAGAGGAGATTAGTTCAGCTTCAGTTACTCAGTGACAGGCTCAAGTTCTGGTCTTTGTCATTCCTTGTTATTCTACTCCAGTTTGGTCTTTGAAGTAAAGCAAACACTGTGATTGTCATAATTAGCAGAACACTGCAATTAAATTTTAGCAACCCTTTTAAAATTTCTTGATTGTGGCCAAGCTGCAAGGCTGAACATTTTGTGTTTTCTGAAAGCCTTTCAATTCACCAAATCAAATTGCGTTAAAACAGTAAATGAAGGAGAGGTTTTTTGGTAGCAGGGCTTAATTTCAACACTTTGAAATGTGGTGTTAGATGTTATTTTCCAGTTGTATTTTTGAGACACACATATTCTTTTTTCCCTTCATGATTCTTTGATCAGTTTATGAAGCATTGAATGGCCAAGTTCAAAAGAGTGACTTCTTGGAACTGAGTTTTAAGCAAGGAAGACAGACAAAATACTGATTCCTGTGGAACAGAAAATTGTAGAAAAAGAGATCAAATTTGTCTTTGCTTTATTACAGTATCCACTGATTCATGCTTTGCTATAGTCTCAGTTTTAGAAATGGAACTCTTTTTATCCATACCATATTGCATCCTAAATTTACTTTACAAGCCTGTGACAACAAATCATTTAAAAGTATGCAAACAGTCTCTCAGGACTCAGTTGAAAATATAATTTTTAAAATTGTGTGTGTTTATATGCACAGATACAGATATTCACATAAATTTTTAGTTTTTTTCTAGGTTTAGCTTTAAAATATCTTTACCATGTATTGTAGATATTACTATTTGAAATTATGTTTAAAATCCCATCTAAAACCAAAGTAAGACATATTTGTGGGATTTTTTAGACAATGGAGTAATAGAAACACTCTAATTTCTAAATTGCAAAGTTATATTTACCATTTTAACTGTATAGGGATGAAAATGCAGATAAGTTACAGATAAGCCTAATTTCTTACTACCTAGTATGTAAGTCTGCCCTTGACCTGAACCTTGAAGCATAACCTTGGATGTTCCTACTTAGTTAAAAATCCTGTATACTTTATTTCAAATGTCAAATGTCAAAATACTCATGTGTTGAAGATTTATCTGTAAATGAATTAAGTTATTGTACTTAGCACGTTTCTGTGTTGTCCATTACTTTTTCCCGAAAACATATTTTGTCCTGCTGTTCTCTCTGATCACAGAAAAGGGTAAATCCTTTTGTAGAGACAATGCTCTCTGTTCTGCAAGTGAATTTCCGCCTATTAAGTTATCTTCCGATGTGGTTTATGTTGAGAAATGGAAAATTAAGTATTAAAAGTAGCTTTAGATATTCCTTATTTTTTATTCTTTAATTTTTACACCTAATGTCACACTTCACAAAACATAATTTGAGGTATTAATCATGGGGGGGTTAATCATGTTTTAAATGACCAGACTTTAAATATAATGACAGAGTAAAATGGAAGAAAATTTAATAATAACTCTTAGCAATCAATTTCTTTCCCCTGTAACAATTTGTTTTTCCTTGAAGTGTTCTTTTCTAGATGCTGAAATGTAACCAATGGGCAATTTACACAGTAATTTACCGTTTTATAGGTTGGAACTTGGGATCCGTTGAGCGGCCTTAACATGACAGAGAATCAGAAAGGAAAACCAGCAAACATCACAGATTCCCTGTCCAATCGCTCTTTAATTGTTACTACCATCTTGGTAAGCAATGGTATTTATTTTTCTTGAAATACAGCTATGCAGAAAAACTGATAGAATGTGATACACTAATTACAATAGTAATGAACAGTCTTCAGTGTGCATTACCATTACTTAGAATTTAGTCAAAAATGTTTGGAATTTATGGTGTCATGAATGAGCTCCAGTTGATAAGCTAGTCGTGGATGTTTACTCTTACCTTAATCGTGAGCAAGTTATCCCAATTTTAGAGTTATGTTAATTGATTAGTAATTTAAATTTTCTTATTGTTGACTAAAATGTTTTCTTCTTTACAAAGACACTTTTCTCAGTGCCATACGAGAGAACAAAAGATAATAGGTTTTAAAATGTTTTTTGTCGGTTAGCCTGATGATTTTAGCCATCAAAAAATTTATTGCTTTTGTTTACTATTCTAACACCTCAAAGGAAAGTACAAAGCATTTAACATTTATTTAGCATTGTTATTACTCAATTATTGAGATTAAATTTTTAATCATACAGATATTTAATTGATTTGTCCTTTGAACTAGACCAGAAGACACAACTTGAGTAACATCTTTTTTATTTTCACTGTTGGCACATTTTAGCAGTGAACAAGGTATTTTTTACTTATAATTAAATACATTTATTTATGCAAAAATAAATGTTCATTTATTTCCTTGCAGTAATTTTTAAATATTAATTTTAATTTCAATGAAAATTTAAAACTTTCTAGAAGTTTGTCTGCTGCCACCATTATCATGAATTTGGAGATATTAAAAAAGAATCTGCTTCCTGGCAGTTGTATACTTTATTAAGAAGCTTTTACCTACCAACATATGACATTTCAAACTAGAATGAGTTTTTACAGGTGCATAGACACAAATGCCAGTGTGCTTTTAACCTTTTATGTAACGTAAGTAATATAATTTCATCCGGTGCGTAACTTTGTCATTGCTTATAAGGTCTGTTTACAAGTGATAGAAAATCTTCTGAAATCCTTTGTTTTATTTATTTCACTAATTGAAAAATACATACCAGATATATAAAATGGAACAAGTGTGACTCACTTTCAGATATAATTTCTTGTTATGCTAAGACCAGTACAGATTTACTACAACTTTCTCTTGTACCATTAATTATAGTAATGGAACACTATAGTTATAGTGTATACATAAAATCTAGTTTATAAATTTATGATGCCTTGGTTTTTTTTTTTTAAATGAAATGTAAATGAATGTCATATATTCTCTTATAGTAAAAGAATATCTTCTAGATTATTAATCTGTCAATTTTCTTGCCACTGATTTTCACAAGTTTCCTACATGCAAAAACTATTGCATTATCAAGTAAATTTTATTTTTAATTCCAATTGACCTCCCATACTCTATACTGCTGTTGCTTTGTACCCATATATCCTGCCTAGGATTTTTCTTGATGCTTTTCACTGATACGTAATTTTAATTCCTGTGAACCTAATTGCTAGAATTACTGCTTTACAGAGTATGGTCCTGTCTCTGAAAATGACCCATTCCCTTCATTCCTCAGTAAAGAACTAGCCTTTGTATCTGCACTCTTCAATAGTCATCATTGTATGCTTAATTCCAGATCAGTGATAATGATACTACAGCAAGGATCCATCCCTGCAAAATTGCATAAGAAACACTCAGTAACTTAGATTGTTTCAAGTTTGCTTGTGTTTTAACTTCTGCCTATTGATAAGGTTTGAGTTAATATATTCAAAGTATCATATTGCTTTTATATAGTGATACTAGCGTGATTTTGGTTGAAATAATCAGCTCAAGAGATGGTAAATTGCAATAATGTAAAGAGCAGTGCTGCCAATGAGCACTGATTTTAATCTGGTAAATCTTGAAAAAGAGGAATTCTAAGATTTAAGAGAAAAGCTGCTTTCTGTAATGAATAATACCCTTTTTCTTAAGAGTTAATTTATGGTTAGTGTTCATTATAAATATCCATCTTCTTTGCAGGTATCTAAAAATGCAATTAAAAAAAAAGAGGACTTTAAATTGGTGTTACAAGTTGCTCACTTGTAGCTGCCTTTTTCACTTCAGTTATTGTTCACTAAAAGTTTTGGTAATTGCAGTTACTCTTTTCAGCTATGAAGAATGGTGCACAGAAGTGGTACAAATTGGAAGAGATTTACTTGGATTAGTAAAAAGGACCCAAAGCATTTTTGGTGCAGAAACACATGTACTAGCTTAATTTGGTAGTTCTATCTCCTTTATGCTTAAAAATAGATTTCTGTTGGACAGAAAGCATATTACTGAATATTCATTTTGTAGCAATGCAAGGGAACAATATAAAATGCTAAAGCTCCTAGAAATATACCTACTTCATCATCAGCTTCCTTTTCTCTCCTTTTTTGAGTCTGCAAAATCTTGCTTAAATGAAAAAAGAAAAGGCAATTCTATCATTTAAGCTGTTCATATGGTTTTTCTATGATGTATTTTTCACTTTAAGAATTCCCTACAATAGTCTATAGTATACTGCCAGCTGTGGAGCCTTAATAATTTTTTCTCTGTAGTTTGCTTTAGTATTCACTTTTCATTTAAATGTCCCAGTCTTTCTTTTATTTTAAATTCTGTTTCTGAAATTCAGAGCAATATCTTTTTCCTTCTATATTTTGCAGTCATTAAGATCTTTACAGCTGTAAGTATACCCTGCATTTTCAGTGGTGGCTGTCTCTAGGAGAAGAAAATACATTGATAGGAGAAACAATAAAATATAGACTGTGATTAATTAATTAATCTACTTTCAGTTAGGACAGAACTATGTGCTCCTTTTTGTCTTGAATTCTTCATAATGCATTTTACAGGTAGTGAGCTAAACAATTATTCCTTGTTTTCCCAACAATTCAGTGCTCTATTCTGGAAAGGGACAGGGGTTGTGAGGACTTCATCCTGTCTCCGAAGTCCATCTACATGTAGTTTTTGTGAAGAAACTTGTCTGGTTTCCAAGTTCTGATCCCATAGCAGCCCCAAACACAGACTGAACATGTCCACTGGAGACATAGTCAGGTCTTTTTAGACCTGATAGATAGACTGTCCCTGAGGACTGTCAGGGAAAGGGGACAAACATTCGAGAAATAAAAATATGCCGTTTTTATCTTTTATGACCATAGTTTTGGATATATTAATCTTTTTGACACTATTGCTTTGTTTTACCTTAAAACCATCTGCATTGAAACTTCAGAATTTCTTTTTAATTTAAAAAGTCTACTTTATGGATATTCTGCATTGAGAAAAAACAAACAAACAAAGTTTTACAGAAAACAAATTTTCAAATTCAGCAATCAGGATTTCTTATTATTTGATTCTCCTAAATTGACTCCTACTAGAACTCTGAAACATTTATTCTCTTTAGACTTTTGACATAAGTATCTAAATATTTTTGTTCTGGTATTTGAAAGAGTTTTAGCTTTAGAATTAAATTTCCATGTTTATAAAGCTATGTGCATGGTACTTAGGCTCTTTCTATGCTAATTTCATACCAGCCTGGACATATTATGTACTAGTTCTTTTGCCCTGTTCTGCTGAAATGATGCTTGTTCCTTTCCTATGTAGCTTTTATATAATTTTCTGTATCTGCTTACATCAAAGCTCAGAAAAGTTCACAGTTGTCAAGTTAAATTTTTCCAAGAAATGTGTGAAAGTTATGAAAGGTGTGTGATGTTCTCAAATTTAGTAGTTTTTTGTTACTCTGCATTTGAAAAATGAAATTACCTTTTTTTTTGTACTTTCCTTTAAAAAATTTGTTTGAAATGGGAATAGAATTAGAAGGAATTAGGAGTAACATTTTAAAATAATTTTTAAAACAATTTGCTTAGTTCAAAGTATAGTATTCCCACACTGGATTTTGATATATGCTGCTTTCTCAAGTGAGTAGTGCATAATTTCTCTCCCTCTTCTCTTTGATACCCGAGTATGAGTTTTCAGTGGCAAAATTTAAAATTTATATATATTAAAAGAATATTAAAATTAAAAGAAAAAATTTACCTGTCATGTTTATAAAGATGAGTCACCCATGAATTGTTTTGATTGATAGTAACTAGTGGATTGCTTCACCTCTCCCACTAGAATTTTGACTGCTGACTGTGAAAACCTATTTTGTATTCTTTATATCTGATGTAAATGTTAAGAAGATATGTCAGTCTTTGAATATTCCAGTATCCCACCTTCTAGTGAACAGAAGTTAATAAGTAAGATCTTTGTTTTAACAGTGGCAAATTTTCAAATAGTTTTCCTCTTTTCATCATTAGGCCTTTTATTTTTTTTTTTTGTTTCATTTTTCTTTTCTCAATACTGATAGCAATAAATTCTAGATCCTTTAAAAAGTATGTTATTCCATGTTGAAATTATGAAGAAAAAAATTTATATGTTTGGTTAATATTAATAAAAATAAAAGAACTTGAAAATAAAACTTGTAATTTCTAGTAATATTTTTGTAGTTGAAATATAACTCACAGGAATAATTCAAGTAAATATTTATTGTTCAGATCTGAAAAGAAAAAGAGAAAGTTGCAGAAAATTGTTTTGTAGAATAAATGTACTTTCATTCAAGCATTAGCTGAACATGTTTAAAACTAAAACCAGTCTGTAAAGTTAAATGTTAATCACTTTTAGAAGATTTATCTTCTATTTGCAGATACAGTTTTTCATCCACCTGTGATTCCACTGTTCCTTGTAGACATACCTTTATTTGCAGTATTTTGGCTAAGTTTACTTTTCTGTAAATTTTCTCAGAAAAATGATTTTTTGTGTTTATGAGTTTATCCACAATCTCACTTTTAGTGCTTATTTGGCTTGGGATGGGGTTCTCTGTATCTCTCTTCACTGAAGATATTTTTTATCTTATGAGACATTAAATCATGACTTTGATCTTAAAAGTTTGAAACAAGCTGACCTGTTGTTAATTTAGAATAGCAGTGTCTTCTGGAAACGTTGTCTCTTCCTGAGCATTCATTCTGGAGTCTGTAGTGTTTATTCAGCAACTTTTTGTTTCAAGCTACTCATGTTATTCCAGACAATAATAGAACCGCTAATGAAAGGTGTTTTCCTGGGGAGATGTGTCCAGTTGAAAGACTTAATTTCAACTGAAACTGTTTAGAAAATTTTAAATACTCATTTTGTGATGTGGTCTAGTAATATTTAAGGGTCATGTTTTCAGGAAGTGAAGAAATAAAAATTGTGAACAGTGCTAAAGAAAGTATAAACCAGCTGACCATCTACGTATCAGCAGTTTAAAAATTCTGTCTACCTAATTAATTATAATTGTCCTAGTGAAAGATATTGGTGGAAGTGATAATCCGCCAAGAAGCAAAGGTGATTGCACATTTAACGCATAGAGACTTTCCTGAGAGCGTTTAGCAACCACTTTTACATCGGCCCATTCTACAAATTTAAAGCTTGAGCTAATGAAGACTCTAGAACCCCTTGCATGCACTTGTCCAGAATACCTGAGTGCCATGTTCAGTATTTAGAATGTGTATTACTTGAGGAAAAAGCAAACTAGAGAAAATATTTGGATTAATAAGAGCTATCACAGATGAAGCTGCCAACACCAACCCTGATTAAGTTACGTTAGAAATCACTTCACATATCAAGTAAAAAGTCTGAAGAGAAAAAACAAATGTTTTGTACAGTAGAAGATTATAAGAAATAGCATGTATCAGTAAGAAATTAATTAATGCAACATGGGAAAAGCATTAAGAGAGTATTAATAACTTATTGATCAGTCTTCTCAGCAAAAGTTGAGAATTATTAAATAATAATAGAGATAATATTGTAGCCCTTATCCAAACTGGCCAGAGTAAAGAATATAAATGAGTATGGAGTTGGAGCTAAGAATTTCAGAAAGGGTTGCAAGATTTTTTATTTTTCTTTAATAAAATATAAAAAAAGCATCAGCAGAACAGATAAAATGTCTGAGGATTTTTATAATTATCTGATAGAAAAATATGCAGGAATGTATCAATGAGCTGAATTGCTCAATGAAGAAAATCCTACTGTACTTATCAAGTAAAAGAGAATTGAAAGCATAAGTTGAGAATTATGCATACTCCAGATGCTGCACATATTTAAATTCTGTCCCAGATAACTCAGGATTGTTTGGAATGGGAGACAAAGACAAAAATGTTGTTAAGAGTCTTGAAAAAATTTCAGAGATTGGGAGATTTGTAAGACTGTAAATATCTGAACAACTCTGAGAGCAAATGTCTTGGATCTGTGCGCATGAGCATTCCAAGCTGCATTGGAATTCATTCCTGCCTACAGAACAGGCTGTGACACTGTGGAAGCTCTGCTCAGCAGTAATGAAAATATTTCTGTGTTATAACACTGATTTGAGCACAAATCCTAACCATACTAGTTAATGTGAAGAAAATTGCTGTTGCGTCAGAACAAAAAGGCACACTGTGTTTTGTCTTAGCATAGCTTCTGCTTGGCCTGTGGTGTGCTTTCTTTAAGGAGTTGTCATTTTTCCAGAAAAGATTGTTTTCCTTGCAGCTGTTTTCTTTGAGATTTTTAATATCAATTTCCAAAGTTTATTAACAACCATTTTCATGTAGCTTTTTGCTCTGATACCATCTCCGCTTCTCAAGCTTTATTCAGTGTTCCTTGTCATTTAAATTGCTTTCAACTTTCGTGTTTTCTTCTGGGTCTTTGTTCTTGTCAATACTACATCTTGAAGAGCTCTTCTGGAGTCATTTGTTTATTTGTTGTTTGAGAAATTTCTGTCAAAACATCCTAGTAGTTTGGCTGGAGAATTTATTTCATGTTTGTTCCTTGCAAATTGTATGAAGATAAGTGATGTACTTTTTCAAAATATGGCTGCAACCTTACTAATTTCAATAGGAGTATATAACATTTCTTTTAAGAACAAGATTCTTCCCTGGGTTCTCCTTTTTATTTTTTTGGGTAGGATCTTCTGTACTAAAATTCTGGTTTTATGTGGATATAATGCTTAAATCACAGGAAAACTCAAGGCAGATGATTATATTAGGAGTGTTGACTTATTAAAGCTGTCAAGTGCCTGTGGAATAAGGCGCCTTTAACCCTGCTGAGTGCTGATGTGGGGATTTTAAGCTGCCCTGAAGAGTTTATCTGATTTTTCACTGAGTCTTGTGTTTGTTGCAATGATTGAATATACTATTATTTGTCTTACCGTAATTGGCTCTTTTTCTTTTTAATTATGAAAAAACGAAAAAAATCTCTCCCAAAAGTGAGCAAAGACAGAGTTGGATATTTAACCTAACAAACACAGCTTGAATATTGGTTCCATATTGTAGTGGAAAACTATCAATTTTTTTTTTTTTTTTTTTTTTTTTNGAGTTGGATATTTAACCTAACAAACACAGCTTGAATATTGGTTCCATAATGAAGTGGAAAACTACCAATTTTTTTTTATTATTTTGTTTTGCTTTAATTTTCTATTTGAGAAAGGCCATCCTATACTGCGAAACAGATGTAAAAATACTGCTTTGCTCAGTGTAAATTTTCTTCCTATAATTATTCTAATCATTTTAATTTGTCTGCTGTCTGTTTGCACACCACTTAATGCAAAAAAAGTACATTGTAATTGGATTTAAACACTTGAAGATAAATGCTTAGAGAAATTTAATTCCATTTTCATGGAATGTCTATCATAGAATTTACTTTTTGAGTAAAAGTTTTCAGGTTTTGCTGCAATCTTGCAAATGGCAGCCTATAACTTGAGGCAATAGATAAGTAGGTGCTTTCACTGACTTTTTCCTTCCCCTGTAGGTATTTTACACTTTGGCTGATAAAGCATTGAGAAAACAGTTTAAATACTTGAATAAATAAAAGTTTAAAATCTAATACTTAAAATATTTGATTGCTGTTTGGAGTTTAAATGAATATTTTTTTCAGTTGCCAAATCACAGTGTTTCTGCATTTTAAAAGTCTTGTATTGTCCATCCAAACAAAACATTTTATATGACAGTATTATGCAGTCAGTTAAGGAGCACATTTATATTTAGTGTGTATATGCATTCCTCAAATACATGTCTACAGTGTTTAGAAAAAATGACAAAGAGAATCTTTGAAAATATATGACGACTTTAGACACACATAGCCAAAGCTAAAAGGATTCTCGTTTTCATATTGTTCCTTTGTACAGAGAGTGATGTCAAAGGTGTATATATATATACACACACACACACACACATATATATGCACCTGAGTGTCTATACTTAAGGTTAAAATGAGAAGAAAGGTGAGGGGGCACTCAATTATCCATTTGTCTTCTTAATTCTTACAGGAAGAGCCATATGTTATGTTCAAGAAGTCTGACAAACCCTTATATGGAAATGATCGTTTTGAAGGTTATTGCATTGACCTCCTCAGGGAGCTGTCTACTATCCTTGGATTTTCCTACGAGATTAGACTGGTGGAAGATGGAAAATATGGAGCTCAAGAGGATGCCAGCGGACAGTGGAATGGAATGGTTCGTGAACTGATTGATCATGTAAGTTAACTTTTTAAAGCTTTCAACTATGCATTTAGATTTCAAATCTTTCTATAAAAATTGTAAAACTTTTATGATAAAGCCATTTGAATAGTACTGTTTTTAAAATGCAGATATTTTAAGAATTAATGCAAGTAGATTGGTATTCATTATTTCTTTAGTCTAGAATTTGTGAAATAAGGCATTTCTGTTTTGTCCATAGGCAGTGTTTGTTTTGGTTTAGCTCCTCCATAGCATATGTCTAAGTCAAAATATGAAATTAATAGTATTCAGAATTTATTTCTGACAGCAAGTGTATGTGGTTTTATCACAAAATTTTGTTTTATAACAGCAATACAACTCAGGTATCCTTTTCTGTTAGTGATCTGAGATTTTGTCTTAGAGAAATTTCTGTGTGTGTAGTGTAAACACACATCATTTATTGTTCATCTTTCTTGTAATTTTAACAATGAAGTGCAAGCAGTAAGACAAAAATGTCAACATATACTGATGGAACACCACTGTCACACCAGATACCATTACAATCAACTGTAAGTGATTGAGGGAGGTATTACTTCTAGTTCTTCAAAATGTGCTTTCTCAATTGCTCATGCCAGATGAATTCAGTCACTTAAAAATATTTTCATAAATTTAAGAATTATGTCATTGTTCCTTTCTGCATTTATTTGGGTGAATTGCTTGATAGCATTTTCTCTATATACATGAGGTCAAAGATTGAGATAAAACATATTCTGCACGTCACTGTCATTTAAAATAGAAGACTGTAGTTAATTCAAGTGGAACCTCTTAATGATGGCAAAAACTTCATTAATAGCTTAAAAATATTTACTTAACTTGTTTCAATTTGCCTTAAGATTTCAGCAGATGGGAAGAACATGTGCTAATCAAAATATTCGTATTTACTAGGAGGGTTGTTCTTCATGCTTTTCTAGTAAATGATAATCTGGTATTGGTGTTGCAACAGATGTTGATTATGCCTGGTTTCACACTTTTAAGAAGAACGTGTGGGAGTATTATAGTTATGTTATCCTTAAATATGTGTATTTATTATACCTAGTACACACACACGGAAAGCAAAGTTATTTAGAGCTGGCCTCCCTGTCCATCTCTATAAATGTGCACTTTTACACACGAATAAGTGCATAGGCATGTCCAACTATTAGTTTTGATGCTTATTAGGTTACATCCTCATCTGGAACTAGTTTTCCATGATTAAGGTAGATGTTGTGGAAGTATTTACTCAGAAGCAAATATAAATCACATTTTTACACACCTTTTATTATTCAGCCTTAAAGCATTATTAAGAAAGCACTAGTATGGCCTCCTAAGCTTTACGCTAAGATAATCTTGAAATAAAACACATTTGAGCAAGTTGCAGAAGTAAAGGGTGTGAAACAGGAGCTTTCCCCATCTTT
>WBND01000425.1:348524-465741 GCA_013398595.1 Tychaedon coryphoeus | reverse complement strand
GGTCAATGTTTCTCTTTTCATCATCATTAAATGGGCTCAACAATGGCATTTGTGGACTATCAGTGCTCTTTAAAGCACCATGTCTGCTTCATGGCTTCCTCATTTTATTAGTGGAACTAGAATCTGCAACTGCATCTCAGGTGTCATACGATGGAAATTTCACTCATGCTAAATAATAAATTGTATCTCTGATGCTTTGGGAAAGTGATGTTTTGAGGAGTAATAGACCATAACAACATAGTGTTTTGGCAAGTCTGCAGTTCAGCTATTGTTGTTTGGACCAGCAACACTGGTGAATATAGGTAGAAGGACTAGGCTGAATGACTACTGATTTTCACTAACCCTGTTTTAATGTTGATTTTCTAGTATCTTGGCATCTTATTTTTACTTAGTCTCCTAAAAAAATGACACACAATTCACTTTTTCCTGTTCTCTCTGTAAAATAAAATAAATAACATAAAATAAATGCTGCAGTTGCATTTTAGTTTTATTTTCCTTCTTCGTTTGTGTTTTCAGCTTTTGAATATTTTGCTTGTAATGTATCTCTTTCACCATTTTTTTGTTTAGCTATTTGAAAGCCATCTCTTTTGAGTGCATTTTTATCCTTGGTATTTATTTATTTACCTTGCAGACTAAGCAATACTATTCTATGCTGAAACTCTCTTCTCTGAATTTCCAGTAATCATTATTAGTTGCATTTATTAAGCTATGTTGGAAGTCCAGCACAACTGTCTCTTTAAATAAAGCTACTGATTTGCATTATTTACTATTTAAAAATGCATTCCAACTTCTTCCAGTTATTCTGTTATGATAGGGTATCCATGACTCTTTAACTGTTAAGTGCCTGTAACGTAACTTTCATACGTGTTTTTACTGTTTAAAATACTCAGATTGGCTTCCAGTTTTTATTGTTTGCATGTTTTCTTTCCTCATTAAAGTAGCATGTCATTTCTGTGTGAAACATGTCCTGGGGTCATAGGATAATTTCTTATGATAATTTGTAATATGCCAGAAAATATCACTTGTCCTTTTAGTGCTTTTATGTCTAATTGCAAATTCATTAATCCACAACTTCAAGTGCTCTGACCTTTTATTTGCAAAGTAATTTGTCCCAAGCTGAATAAGCATCAGTATGTCCCTGACAAGCAACTAGTCATATCTCTTCTGTTGCTTGAGATCCTTTTTTTCCCTTAAAGCAAACTGTATATATTCATACTCACAAAACCTCTTTTCAAATATTTTTCATGTCTGAATTTATAAATGTAATTCGCTCAGATATGCCATACTATGCACCTTCTATTCCTGTTTTCTTTGTTTGTTTTAAAGTAAGAGATCAAAGAGATGGTCTTTACATGACAATACTATTTCATTTGAAACCAGCAGCTGAACATTCATTTCTAGGCTCACAAGAAGACAGTTTTCATGCTACTTTGTCACTCTCTATAAAGGTTATATATAATATTCTATGAAAAAATGTGCAAACAGATCCTAACTCAGCAAAAGTTATGCAGAAAGTAAACTTCAGGTACAGATGCATAGAACCATAAAAAATTCAAAAAAAGTGGGAAAAAAAGGTCAGTAATCTAATATGCCAAAGAAATCCTAATCCAGAAGTTTAGACCAAGTTTGCAAAACTATTAATTCAGTAAGGAACATATATGTGCATATACAAATTTCCTATTAAACTATTACTGATTTCAAGTATGAGACAGATCAAGATTCAGTTTCCAATATAAGTTTTAAGTGAACAATTTGTTTTCCAAAGAACAGTCTGCATTTAGTAAAGCAAGGTCCAGCAAAATTTCTAACTTTTTGGTAAGGCATAAAGAATAATAAATAATACCATTTTTTCCTAAAGGATTATAAATGTTTATTCATGAATTTTTGAGTTAATCATGTACTGTTTCTCAAAGAGACTGAATGAAAACTTTTAGCTACATTTTCAGCAATTTGACACAAAAGGTGGCAGAGGACTTTGACAGTAAGGTCTTTTAAGTGCTCTGAGATATGTGGATTTTTTTCTGGAGATCTGTATTCCAGGGGTAGTTTATTTGAAATTTCTTGACACCAAGAGTAAGTGAATATTACTTTCTTGTTTGTTTAGCTGTAATATGCCTATGTATTGTTTTTTTACAGTTAGGGTGTTATAGACATCCCTGGGTGTTATAGACATCCCTGGCTAATGCACTTGGGTTTATAAAATCATTAATTTTCAGTTACAGAGAAATATTTTACAGTGAATAGTTGTAATTAACTTCCACTGTACTGCCAGCAAAGTGAATCATAGCCAGTCAAGGCAGTGGCATTAAGTTTTTCAAATGAAATTCCAAACAATAATGCATTAGCTCAAGCATCATCTATGCTTACAGTAATGACTAGGAACAGATTGGATCCAGGATTAGGGCTGTATTCATAAAAGTATTACATTTTTCATATCCTCATGCCTTTATCTGATCTTTTACTTTTGTTCCTATAATGATAGTAAAGAATGGTAGAAAATAACATTGGGATTTTTGTTTCTATGTGTATCCCTGCTGAAGTGAAGTCGATGAGAAAAATAAAATAATAGCAGAGTTAATTTTCATTGGGGCTTAACCTTTTTATTAGGGATTATTAATAATGCTTCAATTTGTCTTTTACTCATCTCCAAATAATTTCAACATATCTCAAAGTGGACGTTTCATGTAAGATAGTGAAGAGAGACTGTGGAAACCTTGAGTATGTCAATTTTCAATAAAACACTATTTTGGTAAAAGAGTTGCAGGATGTGCTTGTGGGACGTGTCTCTGGGAACGATGACCAAACCATGTCATCCATACTGTTTGGGGAACTGGAAACTATCACATCTGATCTGTTAATCTCAGGATTTCAAAAATAATTCAGTTGTTTAAGAAAATTACACAAATATCAAATAGAGTTAAAAAAAAGACAATAGATACATCCTTACATAAGTCCAAAATACATAAAATGAAACTGATTGTGTGTGTCTTAGGAAGAATGTGGAATCATGTCACTTTGTCACCATATGTTGAAATTCATCTGTACAGTCAATTTTTATTTTTGCTATTTCCTGACCTCTGAGGGCCCAAATATGAGAGCCAGTGATGTGTGGTAACTTCCAAAGATAAGTAAAATTTCTTCCTGAGAAAGTAGGTTAGTGTGAATCAAATACATATACACACATATGTATGTATGTCAGTGATTGCATATAGGTGCTTATAAAGAATGTATGTATATTTTATGTGAACCTGTGAGGCAGGGTACTTATAAAATGCCAGAAGAAACTGTGAAACAGTGTACATACCTGTTAGAGTTCTTAAACTCAGGGTGTTGGATTAAAAAAGACATACTGAGATAATTTTTTATTTATAAAAACAATATAATGTGGCATATATGATTAAAAGTTCACTTTTAAGGTTATAAAAACAAATTTCAAAAAACAAAAAGTATTAAAATTGAAGGGTTTTTTTTCTCTGCTTTAGAAATGTATAAAATAATCTATTACTGGAAGATTCATTTATAGAATGGAAAAAATGGAAAATAGATTGTTACTCAAAAAAAATTTGTATTTTTCTAGATTTTTTTTGGTTTTTATGTGTATTATAAAGAATGCTACACTAAAATAAGTGTCTTGGCAAAAATGTATCAGAAGTCACTCGTGAATTTCATGGCTAAGGTTTTCTTAATATGTAAGCTTAGTTTTTCTGGATAGAAAAATAATTGAGCTATTTCAAATATCACATGAAGCATTCAGCCCTGTCACTTCCATGTCTTATGATTTTCAAGCTAGGTTGAAAGTGATCCTTCTGGCCCTCAAAAGGTCCACTGAAATACTGTAATATTTCATAATTAAAAATGTAAAAGCAAAAAACTAGGGTATGATCTAAGCTTATTGCTTCAGTGTAATAACAAAGAAAAGACAGCTTAGTTAGGAAAAGCCACCACAGAAACACATCATTGCTCTTTTCTGGAGTAATCCTGTTGCTATTAGACTTTTTCTGAAGGAGCAGTAGAAGTTTTGATATTTGAGCAGTTTCTAGTTGTCTTCATAACTGTAAAAGGGATTTTATCTTTTCTATCTGTTACTTGTAGCTTAACATGGGAACACTGTAATATTGTTGGGAAACCAGGAGACTATATACCAAACCTAGTTTCACTAGTTGCAAACTTTGTTTGCAGCCAGAATAGAAATAAAACTGGAATTTTGTTACAGGGATGAGTTTAAAGAATTGTAAAGAGAAATTACTTGCACTACAGAATTAAAGAATTGTTGAGATTGAAAACTGTCCCTAGATATCGCCTCATCCAAATGCCTGATCAAAGTATGGGCCATTTTCTGTCAATTTCTGACTGTTCCTATGGATGGAGACTTCATAACTTCTTTGGGCAATTTACTCCAGTGTTTGAATATTCCTAAAATAAAAAGGTGGGGTTTATATCTTAAAATCAATTTTACTGCAAATCAGTTTCTGCATCTTAGCTCTTTCACTACGTACCACTGGGAAGATTCTGGATTAATCCTCTTTGCTTCCCCTTTCCCTTCAGTTATTTATATTCATTCAGAAGATCTTACTGTGCTTTCTCCAAGCTAACTGGTCACAGTTCTCTCAAGTCTGTCCTCATAGAGCAGGTACTACAACATTTTAGTAATCTCCATAGCTCTTTGCTGTTTCATTGCAGTATGTCCCTGTTTCTCTTGTACCAGCTTAGGCCTGGACCCTCCAATCCACCTGTCCACTTGTCTCATCAACAGCTGAGTAGATATCAAGGATTACCAATGAAGTAATTCAGTAAAGATCAAGTAATTGTGGAAGATTTAGGCTGGAAGGAATCCTTATAGACCATCAAGTTCCAAACCCTCTGCCAATAGCGGGGAACCTTCCACTAGACCAGGTTTCTCAGAACCCCATCCAGCCTGTCCTAGAACACCCCATGGATGGAGAGTCCACAGCTTCTCTGAGCAACTTGTTCCAGTGCCTCACCACCCTCACAGTAAAGAATTTCTTCCTAATATCTAATCCTCACCTACCCTCCTACATCTTAAGGTCATTTCCCCTTGTCCTATCACCACATGCCATTGTAAGAGGAGTTCTCCAGCCTTCTTGTAGGCCTCCTTGTGGTTCTGGAAGGTTCTGTAAGGTCTCCCCGAAGGCTTCCCCAGTCTGAACAGCCCCACTCTCTCAGCCTGTCTTCATAGGAGAGCTACTTCAGCTCTCTGATCAATTTACTGGCTTTCCACTTGACTGGTTCCAACAGGTCTTTTTTGACCAGTCTGGGGGCCCCAGAGCTGGATGCAATTCTCCAGCTGGGGTACTCACAAAAGCAGAGTAGAGGGGCAGAATCACCTCACTTTCCTGCTGGTCACACTCTTACAGATGCAGCTCAGGATGCAGTTGGCCTTTTAGGTTACTTTCAAACACATTCCATTGAGCTTTTGGCCCACAAACACCTCCAAAGCCCTTCTCATCAGGGCTGGTTGTGACTCACTCTCTGCCCAGCCTGTACTTGTGCTTGGCATTGCCCTGACAAGATGCAGGACCTTGTTGCACTTCATGAGGTTCTAGTGACAGATAATGTTACTTGAACTCTCCATCCACTTTCTAACTGGGCAGTAGTGGGACTGGAATTTGTCTTCATCTGTCTATCTTGCCGATCAATTTTTTTTATTGTAACATTGTGTGTTCTTATTCATTAAGTATTTGTACTCCTCTGTTCACCCTTGTCTTCTAGAATGAAGCAAAACCTCACTAATATAAAGAATAAATTATAACAGAAATGACACCTTAAAGTATTTCATAGATTTAATCTTATAAATATCAGAAACATTGTAACTCAGTCACTACAGATTTCATCCTTAGGACTCACGTTTTATTTTCATTAAAGCTTATTGTCAATAAGTTTGTCCTGGTATCTTTAGTACTTAAATAATGCCTAGAGCTTGGATAAGCTTTAGTCAATTTACATAAATGTAACAAGCTTTTCAAATTACCTAGCTTATATATACTCTCTGCAGAACAGAACTAAATTAGGATCTAGTGCATAAAAATGCTGCTAACATTTTTCTTCTTTAGATTTGTAACAATATTTTTGAAATATAATCTTTACTACATTGGCCATTTTTAAAATAATTATGGGGAATGTAAAACCTTGTATGATATAAGGTTTTGAGAATATACACCACTTCTGTTTTTTATTTGATATTCGATAGACTTTTCTAAAAGAACCTTTTTTAATGTTGTTTATAATAATGATCAATTTTAGTTAAGTCTAATACCCTAGTTTCTAATGATTAATTGAGAATTCCAGAGTGTGCATTGTGATGCCTGCATTAAAATGCAGGTGAGGGGATGAGTGCATAGGAGGTGGATTTTGTCCATATTAATAAGTTTTACTCCATTAATTAATTAGGATGACGGAATTATCGATCTCAAAAAAATGTTAATTAATTATTGTTAGTCAATAAGAGATGGCATATGCTGCAGGGGTCTACTTGCATACAAATGATATGCAAAAATGTTATTAATAATTTTGAATCCATTGTGAAAAATTGCAAATGACAAAGTAATACAGAAAAATGGGATTAAGTCAAATTTGACACAAGTCAAACTTTATTGTGTGATGAAATGTGTTCACTGAAACAATTTGATAGAACCCCATCAATCTGAGAACAGAAAGTATGTCAAAATTAAAAGACGTAGGATTTTTTTTTTGTCCTGAGTACAGTAACTGAAATTCTAAGTGACAGCTGGTTAACAACTGGAAAAAAACCCAACACTTCCAGGAAGTTGCAATAAATCTGGTAAGTATAACAATAAAAATGTTAGCTACAAAAAAGGAATCAACGTTACCTGTGCACTTTATTTCAAGAAGGTGTGCTTCAGCATGGTGTCTAAAAATTTTAATGTTTGGTAAACATCTCTAGTACAAAAATACAATGTTGGAAAGAATGTGTGAAACAGCAAAGAAGAACTGAAACATTTTAATGTTACTATTCCCATTTTAATTTTTTTCTCTTAAAGAAAAATTAAGAAAAAATTTTCCTGAATTCTGAGCCACAGTATCGCACAGTCTTGTAAATGTCTTTGACAATTTCCTCTTTCTGGGGGAATATATGAATCCCACTCTTCTAACAATTAGAAGAAACCTTTGTACAAAATTGCTGAAATGAAGTGATAAGAGGTTTTTTTACTCTTGAAATGAATAGTCACTCCCTTCCTGCTACATATAGTTTCATGTTCTACTGCCTCTAGTCCTTTTACATACAATTTGCTTACCTGTTGATTAGACTGAAGTTGGTGCAAAATACTTTGGTGAAAGTGTATTATAAATCAACAGAAACTATATCTATATTTAATGTGTACCCACTGTTTTAGTACTATCATTTTTCCTTGATTATACATTCATGTAATAACAAATGAGCAAACAGAAAACAATACCAAAAGTCAGTTCTAGACAATGCTGTGTTGATCAAAACATTTTCCAATTTAAAAGCCACTGAAGGAAAGATTCCATGCATTCTATACATTCCATTTTTGTCTAGGTAAGTTAATGTAAAAAGTTGTTTCTATGGTAGTGGACAAAATGCAAATTTCCTCTACAAAACCTTTTGCCTTTAAAATAAAGCTTTTACCTTTAAAAAGTATCGACCTCTAGGTAAACGATCTTGTTGATTTCTAGATCAGGATCCTCTCTAAAGGGAGAATACATGAAAAAAACATTAATTACCACTGCTGTTCAAGACTTTGCCAAGAAAAGAATTAGCCATGCTGACACAAGAGGGTCTAAAGAAATGCAACCACTGTGTAATATTACGGTCAATTAAATGAATCTGAGTAAATCACCTGTCTTCCAGTGACCTTTTGTTGCAGAACAAATATTGAGAGGCATTTCAACAGTTACAAACATCCATGTTAGATGAGCCCGTATCTATTGAAACTGTCATTGTATGTCACTTTCTTATGTTAAAGTACTTTATTATGTTAATAAAGTAGCAACTGCTACTGTTCCATCTATATGGGATATTGTTAGAAATTAAGTTTAAATTATAGCAGGATCCCACAAATAAGAAGTTATGACATCTAAATTCAGCTATCAATTTTTTTTCTTTTTTTTTTTTTTCCTGACTTTATGGTATATTATTCACATTTGGCAAAGGCAATAATTTCTAGTAGCAGCTTTCCAGGACCTGTGAGGAGTTTGTCGAGAAGTTTCATCTGGGCTTTTCCCAGAGGAGCCTGGCAGGAAGAAAAAAGGCAACAAGCAGAAACTGAAAACCTCCAACAGTGGAAATTGCATAGCCTCTCTAAACAGCCTGCTCCACTGCTTGTCTGTAGAAACTTTTTCACTATGTGGATGGACAAGCAGTGGATCAGCTTATCCAGAAATGTCATGTAGACACCTTCCTTGGAGGTTTTCAACACTGGCTGGGTAAAATGCAGAGCAAACTGGTCTCATCCAGGCAGACGCTTTGAACAGAAAATTGCACTAGAGACTTCCTGATCTCTCTTCACTTGAATTGTACTATGATCCTGTGAAAGGGAGTAGAGAAACTATTTCTGTCAAAGTAATGTAAGTGGCTAGTTAAAATAGAAATAGCAATAAAGCCCTAATAAGTTCCTAGATATTTCAAAGGAAATGAAGATCTTGCGACAAGACCAAAAATTTCTTGTGGGGTATAAAATATTCTGTAATGTAGCAGCATGAACAAGGCAGTTTAGGGATAGACTGTAAGCTTAAAACCAAATTACAGATCTTATCTTTTCAAAGCAGTGGCAGGAAAATGCACTTCTATGAACAGGAATAATGCATAAGATCTCTATGCATTAAGAGTGTGTTAGACAGGATTAAAGAATTGAAGCTGTGCTTTAGCCTTCCTTTTTTGTCTTGGGGATGCATTTTCTCCAAAGTGAATGTTACTGAAATTCAGCTCAGGTTAACAGTCTCAAAAAATTGGGGTGGCTGAAGAAGTTTACTTATTGACTTAGGATCTTAAGCTGATAAAACATAGCGGATTAAACAAAAGCTTTATAAAGTTTTTCTTTTAAAAAAGGCAAGTTCCTTTATTTTCAAGAATAGTTACAGGCAATAAGTGCATTGCTACTTGTAGAGAAGTAAAATTAATTAAATGTCTTTTCAGTGTATGTGTAGTTTTGTGTATATTATGCAATTACAATATGATTGTACTGATTGACTGGATAAACAACTGAGAACCGATAGTATACGATTCCCTTTGCATTTTTAGTATATACATTAATGGTTGCGAAGTCAATGTTAGAAGCAAAATTCTTACCAGAAGACTCTATTTACATTGGCTGAAAACCTCAATTATTATGGCAGAATATTGTGTAATGTTGGCCTAATTAAAAATAGCTATTAGCCATTTCATTGTTTGTGTGTCTAGAGTGTATTTAAATTTTTCATTCTTTTGAACAAAACAGTTGAGACAAAAGCTTTTCAGAAAATTATCAGCAAAAGAAAATTAAATCCATGTTTGTTTTTCCTTTGCCTGGTATTATTAGTAGAAGCTATGAAATCTTCTCAAAATTCTATTTCCTCCAAAATTATTGTGATTGTTTCTCTGGATTTCATAGAGTTAATTTTCACAGAAAAAGCACCAACTTCTGCAAATACCAACTTTCTGTGCATACTATGGCCATATGCTGCTCAACATTAATGTGCAGATTTCTTGCTGAAGTTATTTGTAGCTGCGAGCGTAGATCGAATTCAGTATAATTTTAAAATCCCTCTTCTTAGAGGTTATATACCAAATTTCAGCCCTGTACAAATGAAAAAATGTCCTTCCTTTTTTTCTTTGAATACTGCTTTATGTAAAATAGTGAACAAGCTGCTTGGAAGTAAAATGTAAGTGAAGAAGCAAAGGAGGATGACTAGTCTGCCTTAGGCACTTGTGAAGTAAACCAGAGATACTTTGAGTTGTTGGTGAATGAGCATTCTACAACTGCACATGGTAGCAAGATAGGGAAGCTTTATCCATGTGTGCATGCTTATCCTTTGTCCCCATCTTGGTCAGGGGGGTATTATGGTCAGGGTTGTTCCTACCTGTATCATGGGTGCTCTTCTGGTACTTTCAAGGGGTGCTTTACTGCCTTACTGTTATGATCAAGCAGGTGTTACTTGGTTCACTGCTCAGCGGCTTTGGTCCAGGTTGGTTGGGAGCTCCTGAGTTAAGATGGGTCGTGTTGGGCAGGAAGGGAGAGGATTCACAACCACACCTTTTTATCTGCAGTGCAGTCCTCTAGCACATAATATAATACAGTAGGCTGTGCAATTCCTTAATTTTGCTCCGGACTGTTCCTTGTGTTGGAATGTCCTTGTCAGACTGTTTCTAATCACTATTGTAACCTTTAGTTGGTGCAGTTTTCTTTGTAGCAACTAGCTTACTTACCTCACCAATCCTGGGTGCTGTCATAAAAAAATTTTTCATCTCAAGAAAGAGTAAGTGTTATTATGGATTGTGTTTCCAGATAGAGATATTTAAAGAATAGAAGCATGCATACATTCATTATTAAAACTGGAATCATCGATCACTGCCAAGTGAGACAAATATTCTTTGTAATGGAACTTATCAAAAAGCCATTTTAGGACGTACTAATTTGTTAAAGTTTTTAAATGTTGACTGATAAAATACTAATTTTGCACCATTCCTCTGCTATTTGTACCTACAATTAAACTAAAGAGGATTCTCTTTCTTGTATATCTTCATTATAGCTGACCGTATAAGAAACTATTACTGAACTTCTGGAAACTTCACCCCCACTTTCTCATACTTATAAATAGTGCTCTTTTCACAATGAAAGAATTGCCAGGAGAATTGAGTATTTTGGAGATAAAAGATATTAACAAAAGTTGCATGTGGTAGTATTACATTTTAAAGTTAGTGATTTCCTCAGTTATTCAATACTCTGGATTTGTTTGTTTGTTGTAGTGTTTTTTGCTTGGTTTTTTTATTAGGTGCCTAATTTTTCTTATGGTAATATTCTAGTTCAAGAATATTTAAACAGAGTTACTCAGCTCTGAAGAGAATCTTGAGATGTCAAGTTATGTAAATAAATTTTGCATCTGTCCTCTCAAGTTGGGATATCTGTTCCATTCTGTCATATGAGACATATTATTTCTTCATCGGTTTTTTTCTAATTTCATCTGCAACTTGGCTCCACTAGAGATAGTTACAACTTATATTCATTTGTATATGGTTTTATTTCCATCTAATGACCAAGGGATGGATTTTCTATGGTATTTATTAAAATGAACAATTCGTTATTCATTAAGGTTCTGTTAATATAATAAGACCAAAATTCACATCTACAAATAACCTTCCAAATCTGGAAGGTGCCTCTTCTGACGTTTTCTAGTCGGTTGTCTTCAGACTCTTAAGTTAAGGTCTGCTACTTGCCTCACAAACTAATAGCTGGGATTGTTATGTTTTGCAAACTTCTACCTGTTGACCTATAACTTTTAATTCAAATTAGTTTTAGTTTCTTACTTTACCATTTTCTTTCTACATCAGCTGGAATATCATCAATAATATGCAATCCATAAAAAGTCATCCACTGTGGAATTAAGCCTTGCTGTTTTGATTAAAATCTAGAAGTTATGAATATCAATGGAAATTAAGTGCATGTTATTTTTTGGACCAATAAACTCTTACCAAATAAAATGACCTGTGCCAACAGATTTTTACATTATAACTGACTACAGTAGATCTAATTAGATAAATGCCAATAACAAGAATAGACCATAGAATAGCTTTGTGTAAGGTGAGTAAATAAAAATTAAAAGGAACACTGAAATGCTACATTTCATGGGATTTTGAGTATTATGCAGTATACACAATACTAAATGAGCAAAAAAGTACATAAATGTATGAATTTATTTTATTTGAAATCATATCTCTGTATCTTACAACAGGGATTCTGAAAATGGTATCATTTTCAACTGTGTTACTTAGATACTTGATACTTGATGCTTAGATACTTGAGTAATAGGATTCCATGATAGCTATACCATTTCTGTCATTACATACCTACATTTATGTATGGTTTATAAGGAATTCTTAGTTTACAGCTTTCAGGGTCTTGTACTGTAAACTTTCTTCCTCTGAACTTTCCTCTTTCTTATGTGCTCATGCACACACACATAGACACATACATGCACAGGAGTGTTTCAAGAGCTGTTGACAGAGATTAAGAAGTAAATACTGTAGGTTTTTTGTCAGTCAGATTTCCATTAATTTTGATTAAAAGAATAGCATTGACCATTTACTAATCTCCTATGAATTATTTCTATAATAACTGAAATTAAATGTTAAGTGACAAAATACATTCAATTGATGATTTAATTTTAAATGGTCCAATTGATTAATAACTATCTTCAAGTTTTGTAGTGGTTCCCACAAATGAGTAAGGACAGTTGTACTTTATTAGAACATCCTCAGCAACCTTGCAGGTGTAGCCTTTGAATTTTAAACTGGTCTTCATTTTGTACCATTTTTATCCTAAAATATGAAGAACTGCCTTGCACTTGTACTAGCATATTCACATCTGCTTCCCAAATATATTTGCTTCTAAAGAACACAGTGAAGAAGTGACAACGAGAAGACATATGTTGAAATGTGCAATTAATAAAGTTTTAAAATATGTGATAATGGATATCCATATTTTCTGCAAGATGTAATATTTTTTTTCAGTTGTATCCTTGTACTACTGCTTTTAATTTTTCCTAAATGCTATGCCAGTTTAACAGAGAGGAAGTAGAGTAAATCTGTTACCTTACTTACAGGGAGAAGAGAGTTTTAAATTTCAGGCAACATAATACAAGAACAAACATCCTCCTTACAAAGTTTGTGTTTTGCATAATCTGTTTGTCTGCTTCAGCCTGTTTCTTCTGACTTATGACCTTTTTCTCTTTTTGTATTTTTGTTAACAGAAAGCTGACCTTGCAGTTGCACCATTGGCAATTACCTATGTTCGTGAGAAGGTCATCGACTTTTCCAAGCCCTTTATGACTCTTGGAATAAGTATTTTGTACCGCAAGCCCAATGGTACAAACCCGGGCGTCTTCTCCTTCCTGAATCCTCTCTCCCCTGATATCTGGATGTATATTCTGCTGGCTTACTTGGGTGTCAGTTGTGTGCTCTTTGTCATAGCCAGGTAACATGTCAACTTTTGTGATTTTTTTGGCAATTGTTACCATTTTTTTCTTACTAATAATTGTCAAAAGTCACAAAACTTTTCTTACTTTCATGCTCTTATATTTAAGCTTCATGATTTATAGAAGAATAATGATGAGGGTTCTCACTATTAATATTCTCCACTGCTCTACTAAGTCTCTAGCTTGTTAGTGGACTTTTCCCCTAAGTCTTGAGTATGCTAGCTAGATTTCTTCTTTTATTTAAAAATATAGACACTACAAAGTTTTTAGGACAGCTTTTCCCAATAAGTCTGCATTTAGAAACACAGGGTTTGCATGTTTTATTTTGTTACTCTGGTTTGTTTTTATGTTTTGGTGCTCAATCTCAATTTGAGTACTTAGCTGCCCCCACTAATTCTAGATGTCCAAACTGGGCCACTACCAGTTGAAAAAGTTTGTGTAGATTAGTATCTTTGAAGTAGGGTAATAATATTTATTTCTAAATTTTGTGCTTGAGATACTTCAAAGAATTTAAAGTCTCTGAGTGGAATGTTTTTGGAAGCCTAGTTGAGCTTTTGGAACTATGGAACTCAATACATCAATTGTTGAATTATAAATTGTTTTGATATATAGGGCTCACTTTTTTATCTGTTCTTTTCAATCCAAATGAGCAGAAAAAAATCTTTTATCAAAAAATCCCAGTATTTTACCTTCTCTTTCTTAACTCATTAGGGCCGAGTTCAGATGCTCACATAAATGCAGGCTTAAATGTAACTCTGTAATTTGTCATGACAATGAAAGAAAAAAACTCAGAAGAGTGTATATAATCTTTTTTCCCTTTGTAGACACTTGCAAGTTTTTTTTAATCAAATGTATATAAACTATATTGGCTTTTAGCTCTTTAATAAGATGGGGTCTTTTTGTGTGAGTTGATAATGAAATCTCACTTTAGTCCTGAGATTTCTGTGATTTCATGCTGTGGTTCACAGTAGAATCTTCATGCTTTTCTTTTTCTATTGTGCTGTATTTAGTATCAGGATTCTCCACCTATCTTTGATACTTTCTGTTTCATTTTGCAGGAGTTGTATCATTCCTATATTAGGGAGAAGCAATATTTTTAGAAACCAGTTTAAAAGTTATTTGGCACCTGTAGATTAAGTACATGTGATATTGAAGTAATACAGATAACACAAAAATATGTTTTGTAATGAAAGTCTTTAGTTTTGTATACCTTTTTGAGAAGTCTACTTTGAAGAGCCAAAGTTATGTTGAAAGTTTATTGAAAGACCCCTATATTTTAGTGGACTACATAGCCAGAGAGTACAATCGTTTCTGAGGTGTTCCTGCCATACAGATACCTCTGAAAGCAGAGCTGAGAATAAATCTCAACTGTTATCTTCTGAAACACCTCACATAAAATATTTATGCATATGTCCAAAAGTTCTAACCCTACTGTTATCACTGAAGGACATATTCAGCATGATGCACAGTGCTTTTGACAGGTGACTCCCGCTAATGTTAGTAGGACTTGTATGGTGGAGCTCCTAGTTATGCTTTGAAAATGTGCCTTGACATGTTTTTTTAGGGAAAATAGATTTTCTTGAAGTCTTTTTTTTTTTTTTAATTAAGTTGTTTGACCACTTGAGCTCACTAGCAGAACCGAAAGGAATATTTATTTTTGTATAGATACATCCGATAATAGACCAATAGTGCTGACTTTTATTCACTAGTCTGTTTTTGTGAAGTGCGCCATAAATTCCTTATGTAATTGGAAGCATTATCTTCATGGTAAAGCAATACAGAATATGTTTAATAGTGAGCAGAGAAATTTTGTTTTTGTAGAATTTTATAGTATACCTTTTTTACACATAAATTTATACCAGCCTTCATAACTAGAGATTTTCAATATTTCTTAACTTGTAGAATCAAATATTAATAACACATTTAGAAATAAAAGATGTAGGGTTATGTAAGACAATCTACAGATTTTATTCTTAATGCAAAATGACTTAATAGTATGTGATAGCATTTTCTAACACTATCACTCATAAAAGGAGACAGGTCTAAATTAAAAGTTGAATTTCCTGCTGAATACTAAGCAGAAAGAAAGAAGAACATTATTTAAAAGTTAGACATGTTTGCAAATACAATAAAAAAAATTAACTGTCATGTAGAGAGATACTTAAAGTGTGGAAGTGAAGAGGTCTTTACAGTATGGTATGTATTTTCAGTACAGATTATAGGTAAGGCATTGCACAGCTGATGATGTATTTTTCAGTCCTGGTGTTGTGAAATTCCTGGACTGCATGCCTCTAGTTTAATTGGTTCTACCCAGAGTTTCTTTTTAAGAAGATTTCTATTCCATAGCAATCCTTCCATAGTGGATGTTTAACTACCAATGTTTCATAATAATTACTTTGTGTTTCATAATAAGGTGTGCCTTTGTTTGGAGTAGTGTTTAGTATGTCTTTTATAATATAATGTTTTGTAATTACAGCTCATCAGAGTGTTCAGTATAGAATACTTATTTTAAAATTGAAACCTCCCATTTTTGTGTCAAATGTTTTGTGATGTTATTGTTTCCATGTCTTCCAAACAATGTTGGCATTTAAGAGCTTGGTACATTGAAAATGGAAAGTACCATTCTATTTTACTGCTTGGATCTCACTCATTAATTAATAGCGTGGTGATATTTAAGGAAAGATGAAGAAATCAGTTAAAGGGTCAAGAATCTTTAAGAATGAATTGCTGAAAATACTTCCATAGAAAGAGAAATATAACATAAATCAGTATCAGTCCTTTTCTTAATTTGCAAGAGCATTGGATTTTCCTTCCAATTTGAAAACCATATATAAAAAGTGGTAAAGTTTGAACGCTCAACAAGGCAACAAGCTACGAAAGATTATGTATTAGCTGGAGGGCTTTTCTGTTTCATTTTTCTCTTGTAGTCCTCCCCCAAAAGACAATTCTAGTTTTGAAAAGACAGATTTTGCATTGTGGGTGGGATGAACCTATACGTGTTGTACACAGTGTTTTCTTTAATTGTCATTCTTTGACTGCGCTTTCTCTATAGATACAAGAACCTCTTAATCTGGTTTGTTGCTGTTGTTGAATCTCAGTAGTTAGGGGGGTTAGTCTCTGAAATTTCCCTGCTTTGTTGTACAGACTGATGACTGATATATGAACCCAGTCTGCTTAGCACGAAGTCTATTCATTTTCTGTGAACCGAGAAATTAATATGGTATTTTTTCCTCTTGTGGCAACAGTAATAGATCTTTCTGGGGCTAGATAGCATTGCATAGACCTTTTTGTGTCTGCTAGCAATGTCTTCCATCATCTGAAATCCTGTTGCATTCCAATACAATACTTTTATGCCTCTGCCTTTAGTAGTTTCTTTGATTTAGAATACCAGTCAAATTTGCAGTTTAGATGTGATTAGAAGGGAAACTAAGACCTCAGTAAAGCACACCAACTGTGTTTTGGATTTCAGTCAATTACACAACATCTTCTGATCAAAAATCTCAATTAGTGGAATTTCTTTTTATTTCTGTCTGTTGCTGCAAACCATTGTTCCACTTCTAAGCAACTTGCTGTTTTCTTACATTGTTGTATATCAGCTTCATAGACACATACTGTCCCTTCCTTTCCATCAGTTTGCATGCAATAAAAAATACTTCCTATTCTTGGCCTGCAAAAATCTAATATGTAGGTAACTGGAGGATCCTTCCCTTTCTATGTAGACAGTATGAAGAAAACCAGTTTCATGCTTTGAAAAATGCTTAATGTGTTTTATTTACATAGGTCTTCCTATAAATTATTTTCAAAATTAATCTTCAGCTGGATTTTCATATTGTATTTTTGAGCGTCTTTTGCATAATTTTAGATATCCATGTCTTTTTGTATCTTTTCTGAAAACACAGATTGGTGACTAAATTTCTTAAATATTTTTTATCAAATAATTTTATGCCTAATTTACCAGATTTCAAGTTACTCCCTGAACACTGATGGATTTCTCTTTGTAGTAAGGTCTTTTTTGATGTGGACATGTCTGTCTGTCATGAAGAAGTTTACTCTTAAATGACCTATCTTCAAAACTGGAAGAGATATAGCTGCCTTAGTAAGGTCTTTCATTTTTACAGATCAGATGTGAAGCAGATAACCTATCCTGGATAAAATTGTCCACTATTGAGCTCTTGTGCTTCTTACACTGAGCTGTCTGAAGTATCAGTGAATATTGTTCATATATACACCAAACTGTGCTCACTGCCATAATTGCTAATTTTGAATCATGAGTTGTCATTTTAAAGGGCTTACTTCCCTTTACTTGTAAAACATTTCTTATGCTAGGACTTTCTGCCTTATTCTCCCTTTGGAATTATGCTTTTCTACATCTTCTAAGTCAAGCCCTTGTGCTGCTTCCAGCTGCCAAAGCATTTGTTATCACCAATTTTTTCATTTCCTCGAAAGCACTGATTAGAGCTCAATGAATGTTGCCTCATCAACAAATTATATTTTTTTCTTACCAGCTGGAATAAAACATAATTGGGTAAGACAGGTTTTAAAAATTTTCCACACATTTATCTTAATCTTTTCTCTGTGAAGAATCTTAGGAATAGCCCTCTGCTTCAGACTGTAACAGATGCCTGGGCATTAAGTCTCTCTAGAGTGCATGCATATCCCTTTACATCTCATCAGTCTTAATTTTTAATTATATTTTTGATCAGCTGATTTCTGTCCTTAACCTTGTCTGATTGATTTTGAAACTACTTCTTGAAAAGTACCTTAATGGGAAGGAATGAATGAGAGGATGAGAGGAAGCTACTTTTCCAGTTACTATGGAGCTCTGGTTCCTAAATTACTATGTTGATAATTAACCAGGTGGAAGTTAGCAGATTTGCCCTTTATTTTAAACAAGCATTTTTTTTACAAGAATTTTATCTTCTGAAGTTTCCCTGGAGAACTACAGCATATGCTATTAGGTGTTTTCAGGAATAGTTTCTTATCCTGTAGGGCAATCCAGATGTCAACAGCGTTATCTGCTTCTCATTTAATCTCAGAATTTTAAGATAGCTTGGCTCAATTGTAATGAAAAATATTAATTTTTTCCTCTGTTTTAATGCAGTTGTCACTGTACTATAAAATGCTGTGCAAGTAGACAAGGCTAAAAGCATGCCAAAAATTACACACTTACCAAAATTGTTCCATAACAATTATTTCAAAATCAGAAATTTTTTTCTTTGAAATCAATTTGCACCATATGACCCTTAGCTGATTGCTTCCAAAAGACTCTGTATAGTCTGCTTCTTCTCATATAATTTTTTTTGTGGTTGAAAAGCAAATCCTTGCTATTGTTAGAGATCATCCTTACTGTGAAAAAAGAAATTAACTGTGCCAGCCTCTGAAACAGAGCACTGAGGTTTTTTGTCAAGTGTACCTGGCAGATTGATTGATTTTTTCCTCTTTGATGATTTTTAAAGTTTTTTTTTATTAATTGATATATTTGTGTAGCTATCCTTTGGGAAAATGTTCTAGAAAACTTACTTGCTGAACTAAATTAGAAACAGTATTTGAGTAATTAAGTAATTTTTTGTGGCTAGCACACAGATCTGATGATCTGTCTCCTTGCTATATAAAAATGAAAAAAACACTGGAATTATGATTCCCTCTCATAGTCATCATCTAGGCTATGTAATTATTATGAGAAATTATGATTTAGATCACAATCAGTGCCATAAAATCTAAATGTTTTGGATGAGGTTATATAGCTTAAAGAAGGACATGTATAGCAATGATCTGAGCAACAATCTCTCACTTTGCATTTTGATGCTTGGAAGAGTGCTTTGATCTCTGAATCCTTCAGAAGAAATTTAATGTTAGTTTATGAAATTTATAGTTTATAAATAAGCAGCTCAGTATGGACCCTTCATCCTAACCCCTCAAGGTTTGCTTGAACCACTTTTGAATGATTCCAATCTTCTCCAGCTGTTCAAGAAGAGACAAGACTTCCACAAGGTCTATGAGTCTACCTACAAGCACAATATCTACATAATAACCTCTATTATAATACTGCTAGAGATTACAGTAAGAGAAAACTCATCTTTTAAACTTCTTAACATATATATCCTCTGTACATTTTGAGGTTAAAAATCCCCAGTTCTCTAAATCCTTGCTATATTGGTGGTAGATCAATCTGAAATCCCAGATACTACTTGCTGTGCATCAAAACGATGAAGAAACTGCTGCCAGCAAAATAACTGAAATTATTAGGACTGCCCGAAAAAATCATAACCAACTTTAACAGTCCAATGGAAAATATAGTATTCCCCATTGGCTAAATCTCTATATTCATGTTGAAGAAGAAAAATATATTCACTTGAAGAGGGTCAGTTTTGGATTCCTATGCCAAGAAACTGATTTTCTTTTTCCACCTCTCATGATACAGGTATTTTAGGAAATCAGTAGGTATGGTGACTTCTTCCTCAAGGAAATTATCTTTTAATATGCATTTTTTTGTCCAGCTGCTTCACCAGTATGTTTTATGTTAATTCTTGTTCCTTTGTAGATTACCCTAATCAGATTTTATTTGTTTGTTATTGAAAAGCATAGAAGTATCTTAATAATGATGTCTAGAATTGAAGATGTCCTAGAAACTCCATCCTTTCTGTTATTTTTTTTCTCATTGTTTTGGAAGACATTGCAAGACTCTACTACATTACTAATTACCCAAGAACCTAGGTATTTTTAATGGCTGTGCTGAGTATTAACTGTTCATCCTTAAGGAATTTTGAGTCCCTTACTACCAGAAACTCAATCTCTTCATTCTCACTTGCTTAAGAACCCATTCTAACTTTACTTTTAAGACTTCCTACATACAGATGTTACATATTTTAAAACATATATTTCCTCTCCATATAGATGGAACATTGTTATGCAGTTTTGCATAGAATCTGAGGGTATTTATGCAAAGTTGTTTCAAAAGTCATGTTGCTCTACTTTTCATTCTGTGATCTCTTTTTTGTTTCAGTTATTTATTTACATATTTCACTGAGTATTTCACTGCCCAAACATGTCAGGATCCTAAATATACTTTTGAATCTCAACAGTACCTTGAATCTTAAGATCTGAAGCCCTTTAGCTTCACGAAAGCTCTTGGAAAGGATTCAGTTGGATAAACTGTCTTTACTAGTAAAATCTAATTTTTTCATTGGTGAATAGCTGATGAAATTATGAGTGTACTCAGTGACCTTCTATTTTGTTTTTTACTTACTAGAATTGTTCTATTTGATTCATTGTGTTTCACAGAGTTCATTGCTAGACATCTGTCTGAATGCCATTCACTTTTTATCTAAACCATTATTTCTAACTGCCTATGACAGTTTAATAATTACATTTGCAGTCCCTTAATCTTTAGAACAAGCTCGGAGATGCTGGAAGATATTATGCCCCGCTGTATTGTCATTTCTTTTCAGACACACATGGTCCTGTCTTACACACTCATAATTGAGTTTACGTGCCCAATTTCCTGTGACTATTTTTGCACACTCTATGGCCAAGTCAAAATGTTATAAACATACATACACTGAAAATTGTTTTTGAAAGTATTTCTGTAGTCAAAACAGTGATATTTCTCATAAAAGACTTTAACTATCTTTAGCTAATTGTGTTTAACTGAAAGCAAAGTAGGTGTCATCTACCTAATTGTGTTTTCAAATGTCTTGGATAAACAATTCCCATAAGTGAGTCAATATCTGAAGACTCTTTTGTCAAGAGTTCTATGGTATCAGACAAAATAATGTTTCATATCTACCATGGGCAATGATTTGTTAATTTTGTTAGGAGTCATGGTTTCTATTTCTCCTTCTTCTGGAGAGCTCAGAAAAATAAAATAATATTGAGCAAAAATGGCTGAAGTGGAATGAAAGCAGTTTATGTAGGATAGTATTTCAGGATTACTTGAAGGATAGGAAAACTTGGGTAACAAAGGTATTTTATGAATTTTATTCCTTTATTCTCTAAAATAGACCTTGTGCTGTTACACAATGTTAAAAAGCAGATGCAATTCTCAAGTACTTTTAGATATTTATAACTGAATAGCCAATTTTCCAATTGTTTGGGGTAGTAGAACTTGCCTGTTAGAATCTAAGGTGGTTTTTTGTGAAGTTTTTTTTTTTCCGGGTGGGTGATTTTTCTTTTTTTTTTGTTTCAAAAAGCATGGGTTTCTGACTTCAGAACCAGAGGCAATTTAGTTTTTGCAAATTTAGCCAAATCCAAATATTCTAAATCTAATTACTCTCAATCATCATTATCCATTATATTCTCAGAAATAGATGGAAGTAAATTTTTTAATATAGCAAAATTGAAGGGAAAACAAACAGAAAAGGAAAACTACCAAACTAAAATAAACTTAACAGAACTTTATCTCTTTAAAAGATAGAGCATTTCTTTCTTAGAAGAAAAAAAAATATTAGACTTAGGTCATAGTTAAACACTGTACTTCAAACCAGAAGCATAGCATTAAAAGAGGTAAGGAAATAAAAAGCAAATATTTCTTGACTTTAAGTCTTATTCACTATCTAGAGAAAAATAAGATTGTTCCGTACAAGTTCCTGTAGACAGACTTATGGGAATTATTTTTCTCTGAATCTTTCTGATTTAGCTGTTTCCAGTTCATCTTTCTTATGCAAGACTTCTGCCTCTAACTCATTAGAGATTATTTGTCATTTAAGCACTGATAGGGCTTGATCAGAAATCAGTCTGAAAAAAAAAAGTATGATAACTTGAAATAACTATGAAATCTGTAGTGTGTCCTTCAAGCGTTTCTGTTTTATGTATATGGAAATCACTCAATGTTAACTCAAATGATGGTGAAATTGCTTTCGTGCAATCATCCAGTCATGCATTTTCAGGCTTAAGAATAGTGGATGCCTTTTTGTTGTGTTGTTTTGTTTGTTTGTTTGTTTGCTTTTTGTAATTTATTATATTATCAAAAATTTTGTTTTAGACAACAAAGGAACCCTTCTTACAGGAATATTATTTAACAATATTAAAAATTTTGAGCACCATGGTTAAAAACCCCACATCAGCTAAGAGATATATGTTATTTTATTAGAAAATTGTAACAGTTTAAAATATCAAAAACTTTATCATTAACAATTCTTACAGCACATCAGAGACAAGTTCAAATATAAGTAATTTTTATTAAATAGGGTTATTCTGGCACATAAGATTCATTATACTCCTTTGTTTTGTGTGACCATTAGCCATGTGGCACCTTCACTTGCCATTTAAGATTTTTTTAAACTATTTACAGCAGATAGCCGCTACCTGTGAGAAAGAAACATGAAGACAGTGTTACTTCGGCTTGATGAGATAATTCGTAAAATTTAAGAAGATAGAAAACCACCCAGATCTACTACCTCTTTCCATTTTGTTTTCTTCTTTCCTCAACTATGTGGGGCAGAAATGCTGCATGGAAAAGTTTTTATGGGGTGAATAGTGAAGTGGTAGATAGCAAAAGAAGGCTATGCTATTTTTTTCCATTCTCCTAGATATTCTTGTCCTTTCTTAGGAGAAATGGTTTTAGCTTTACACAGAACAGGATGTACCTATTTGCTTTTAATTGTTTCATTTGTGGAAAAAAATTTATAGTGTTCTGTACTAGAGAACCATCACCAGGGATATCATACAGTTTTCAGCTAACAGGTAGTACAGCAATTAGTTCATATGCTGGAGAAATTTTCTTGGTAGATATTTTGGAGGGAAATCAAAAGGCTAATAGTGAAATGAAGGTTCAGAGAAGTTCTTTGGAAGGAATTCCACTGCTTAGAAAATTCTCTGGTTTTGTGGCTGACACAATGTAACCAATGAGCCCTCTCCTGAAGAAAAATTGAAGCAGGCTGCAGGATTTTTTGCTTGCACTGCTTTGCTGTGCTCATGGAGCGTGGCAAATTTAACGTCAAGTTGCAAAAATACCTGAAAAAGACTTCAAATTTGTCATATTTATCCTCCACACAGTTCTCTCTCTTTCTCTTGCTCTCCTCTTTTTCTAAACAGGCATGTTAGAGGAGAGTCAGTACTTAATCTTGTCAAAATCTGGTCAGTGTGCCCTTCATTTACGGCGATGAAAGGAATTTTCACCTTGCTTCAAATGTAACTGTAATTGGATAAAATTACTAGGTAGATGCATACCAGAGGCTCATCATAACTTTCTGCTCACCTGCTGCAAAAAGCTCAGTTCTGACTTCAGCCTAAAGGTCAATGTGGATTTTTAATGTGCGTAACACCTTCCTCATCATTCTGCCTTTATACTGTATAGTCATTTGTGCCTGAGCAAAAGCAAATGTCAACACCAGTAAGAATGACGGTGTTGTGCCTCTATGCACAAATCTAAATGACTCCTCAAGTGAAAGCAGTGAAGATTTCTGGGGAGTAGGGGAAGTTTGATTGGGCTTTCCTGTAACACAGGATAGCTTTTAGAGCATCACTGGGCAGGGTCATGTCATGTTGTTACATAGTCAACGCCAAATAATTCCTTTAAACAATTCAAAATTCAGGAGTATTTTAATAGTTTAAATAGTTAAATAAGAACAAAAATTCTATGAGTTATGAAGAAAATGAAGTGAAAAATGAGTAAATTTCTTAAGAAGTTAGATTCAGCAGTTACTGTTTTTCAGCTATGTAGGCAGGAGCACACTTAAGTTTGCTGTTTATATTGTAAAGCAAGAAAATTTTGGGGAGGATTTTGAAAGAGAAGTATTGATTTTTTACCTTAAGGCTATTCTCACATGTAGTCTGCATAAGATTCAACTGGCACTGGTGGAATAGCTACACAGGTTATCCTATGGCAGTGATATTAAAATCACTTCAGAGTTTCTCTTTTTTTGGGAAAGTGCCGTGGATACTAGGAACAGAAAAAAATCTGAAAAGTTGCATTTCAGATTAGTTTATGTGGAAAGAAATGTGTTTGAAAGTATTGAAACTGCAGTTTATATGAGACAGGAGTGTACATTTTCTACCTTTGTAGAAACAAGTTGTCTTTAGGAAGTTTATCTCTGAGACATTGGTATTACAGCAGCTGAACCTCTCCAATGTTCTTTAATTCACATATGTTTGTTTTGGCAATTTGGTCAGAGGGAAGATAATAGTGAGGTACTAGAAGCAGTATGTTTGAGTCCAGTGACAAGGCTTTATACAGAATGAAGTCACATGAGTGGTCTTTGGTAATAAAAAGGTTTGTGTAATTGGCCTTCTTCAGAAAAGAAGAAAGAGAAAGGCCTATGCATAGTCTGTTTCTGTTGGAAAGAATGTTGCTGCATATGCCCAGGAGCAGTTTGGATCCAGTCTGATATTGAAATACTGCTTCTAGAATCAAAGTTTCTTGGAGAAAATCTAAAATAAGTACTTTGCTGAGCCAAGACTTGGAATTCTTAGTGCCTTGACAGAGTTTTATTAAATTGGAGAGCTGGAGGGGTGAATTCCAGCTAACTGTTAACTCTGTGAAGGAGGCATCTGGGCCGTGGTCATGTGAGGATGTGAGCTTCTGATTATCATGCTGTCAATCAAAGAAGCACTGGTATTTCATTAATATTGAGCTGAATATATTATAGGTAGCTCATATCCAGGCCTCAAGGTGTTATTTGAAGGTGAGAGGAAGGTTTCTAGATAATGAAAAAGCCCCAAACAAACGAAAAAATCCAAACCCAAAGCAATTTCAAGTATTTCTCCACGATCAGGATATGGATCTGCAATTCAGCAGGGTCCTCGAAGAAAACCCTCATAGTTCAGTTGCAGTTATTATCAAATTTAAAATGTGCCTTGTGTTTGAATCCCTCTAACTATGGTCATTCCTGAAGAAAACGTGTGTTCTATTAGCAGTAACTGATGTATTTATACAATTATTAGTACAGTTGAAATTTGTAATTTTGCAATCAACTGTCACTAGTACATGATTGTCCTATCATGTTCCTGCAGCATTCAAGCTCTCACTGGTTTGATAGTGGCACAGTGCATTCTAAAGACATGTATATGTATGTACATAGCAAGGGCTGGAGTTCAGGGTTTGCTTTCTGCCACAAAGGGCCAGAAAGTTCCATATGATTGGATGCTCCATCATCCCAGTTATCCCACTCACAATTCTTACCAGGATTTCCTGTCTCTTGAAATCACATCTGGGCATTATCTGAGTGTAGCATAGGCCAAAACCGTGAACAGGAATGCCCTAACAAATAAATTTTATGGATGATCACATGCCGCTGCTGGTCTGAGTCCTTCCCTTCACCTACTGTTACAGATATAACCATGGCAGTTCATAGAATATATGTATTCCTATCTATTGTAAATTTTTGATGATAAATTAATCAAGTACTTTAAATGAACAATTATTTATATATTTATATTATGTACAAATATTAAACAAAAATATTATGCTCTCTTTTTTTTGGAGTGAGTGGAAAACCAAAGAGCAACATGCCAAAAAAAGGCAACCAAAACCCCCTAAATCAAACCATAAAAAAACATTTTTCCAGGTCTTAATTTGAGATGACAAAACTTTTATAATTTTCAAGTGACATATAAGTACAAAAAATACTCACTGTAAATAAGTACATCAAAATACTCCACATGACTCCAATATGTCACAATTAAAGTTGTTTTACGGCTTTTATTTAAAGGATGTTCTATTTTGACAAATTTAAAAGCAAAAGGAAATATAATGTTGGTCTTGAAAATGTTTTAATGGCTTATTCTCTATGTAAAAATTATATTCAGTGTGCCTATATTAACAGATATCCTATTATGAGGTGACTCTAGTGTATTAATATTTTTTATTCATGTCATTCTGATGGGTGACATTTAATGTATGGTGAAGTGCAACAGTGAATTGTTAAGCACTCTAAACTCTATGCACTCTAAACTAGATATTTCCTTTAAATATTAAACAAGAAGCTTGTTGTAAATTGAATAGGAAGACCAGATTTATTATACAACCTTTGAATGACCAAACTTTTTTTAAGAAGTCCATATATTTTACATTGCAAAATATGATTCACACTTCATTTTGTGCCTTTAAGGGGTCCTCTGCAGTATCCAACTTGTGACAAACGCTTGAATAAACTGAAGAAATCAATAAGTGCTTCACTTTTAAAAGAGGGAGTATTTGAATTTCTCAAATACCTTTCTCTCTTATACTGTGTTTTATTCTCTTAAAGAAAAATATTTATTAATTTATGTTACTAATATGGAATAGATTATTACTGTTTTTTATTACAAATTTACAATCTTACTCGTAGATACTGAAAAACCATCATAAAAACTTCATTTAGATAAAGATCTTCTGAAGATCTTCTAAACAGTAGTGCATACGAATCCCTTATTATTGCAAACATGCCAGTCTACAGTATGAGCAACTTTGCAAGGCTCATACTTAACTTTAAATAGGGAGTTACACACTGTTGGACTAAATTGCACCAAACATTTGCAGACTGGACTTCCTAATACAACATGTTTCAAGGTAAGGACAAATATAGGATATCATGAAGTTTAAGAATTACAGGTAATTCTTCAGAGGCAGTGGTTGGTATGTGCTTTTATTCAAAAAATAATTGAGTGAAGACTGAATGCAATGTAGCTCCTATTATGTATGTGGAATATTGAGATTTCTTAAGATAGGAAAACTGGCTAAATATAATCTCTGAAGAGGGGTCAGCTTGATAAGTATTTATATAAAGTAGCTTCTGAGAACTTAGCCCACCCTTTCAGTTTAGGAACATTACAAAACCTAGTGAAGTCCATGACAGTGATAGTACATGATAGGTTTAGACTATCACAAATACAAGGAGTATTTTCCAAACCAAAGGAAGTAATAATTTGTAAAGATGTGTGTAATCATTAAGGTTTATATAGATCTGTTATTTCTTGTGTAACATCTATGATTTCTTCCTTGGAAGCATGAAAACGTTTTCCCCCTTTTGTTAGAGCATGGGCTAAATATCAGTGTGGAGTATTTAAAAAAGTTGATCGAAGATATTGCTAACATTTTGCTAATGCACGCTGTGCATATTCTTTGAATATTCTTTGAATGTTAACAGACCAGATTTGCTGATTTTCTTTGACAGTAACTTCTGAGTTCCTGATCAGGACTTCAGTTTCTGTGATTGACTAAAACCTTCTTGAATGTTTGTTTTGGGGAATATAAAGGAGAATCCATGCTAAAATTACTTTTCTTTAGATTTGACAGTCTAAGCTCCAGAAGCAGATCAATGAATTTATGTGGAAGGAGTCAAGTTATTTTACATATTAAACTTAGCAGAATTGTATTATTTTGCTATCATTTTAGGGTTGATTAATGAGTAATTCTTAATTCAGGAATAATTTAAAGGCAATGAATAGAATAGATACTTCTTGGAACAAATACAAGCAATGTGTTATTCAAATATTTAGCATATATGAAAAGAATTTAAAATTTAAGAAAAAACAGGTGCATTTTATTTTTAAAAAATGAGAGTAATGTTTTACAGTTTCAGGATGTCAAAATGTTTACTAGTTATTCATAGGCATGGCATTTTTTAAAGATAACACTTTATAACACACAATAGCATTATTTTTTGGTTGTCACACGGCAGAGAGATTACTTTAATCCAAATGTGTGCAGTTTTACTAGAATTAAAAAATCCGAGTATTCCTTAGACTGGGCTAAAAAAACCAGTAATTTATGCCATATAGAAGAAGTCATTTTAAAATAGCAAAAGTTTTCAATTAGAAAACAGGAACACAAAGGAGAAATGATGGAATTATAGCAAAGAGAGAATTATGTGGAGAAGATAAATTATACTTTACTATTTGCCCTTTTTCAGAATACAGAAAAGGAAAAAAAATGCTAAATCAAATTGAAAATAACAAATTTAAAACAGAAAGAAACTTTAATTACTTTTATTCTTGTAGCTTGTTAATTAACCTCTGAAACTTTTCTTAGGCTAAAATAAAAAATGAGTGTTTTGCAATAAAACTATAGTGATTAGATATGCAAATACACCTGAGGTAATGCTTCACATTTGAAGTAAGAGGTAGACATTATAAAGCAGCTTTCTCAGTAGCATGTCGGCAATTTCAATTTTCTCATACTTTTCAATTTTACATTATTTTTCATCTTCATATGAAATGCTAGTACAAATACTACTCAGAAAGAGAATGTATTTTTGAAGCAACTTTTCATTATCTTGTTTCAGAGAGCAGTAGTGTTGAGGAATAAAATCATCAGTGTGGTAAATAGCAGGCATTCTGATTTTCTCATGTTAATATTTACTATGATAACAGTCGCACATATTGTGAAAATTTTAGTAAAATACTAAATCTACTTCATAGATGGTGCTGTGTAATGTCATTTTCGTCATTTTCTGTGCATATCATTAACCTGTTTACATTGTTTGTTGTGGAAATTCTTTGTGCATCAGATAAATCCAGTGGGCAATGCATAGATTCGGAAAATTTTACTCTAGACTGTAGGTCTATTTCAGCATCTCCAAAGATCATGGGAAATATTTCCATCAACTTCTGTAGATATTAGTTAAGGTCCATTTGAATATATAAACCAGCAAACAACATGGAATGCAATGAAGTAGAAAAAGATATTTCAATGAGGTGAACACACATAGGATAGAATGTTCTCATGAGTTTCTTGAGTTAGTATTTGAAGCAATGGTGAAAAATATGGCCTTGAATTTGGGCCTCTATGAATGTTACTGGCATCATGACCATTATGAAACAAAAGCTGCAACTGTCATCTAAGTTGGTTCAGAATATGCACCTGAATATTTATTTTACTATAGTAAGTGACAATTAGGTAAGTTTTTCCCTACTTCCCTGTTAATAATTCTTGATTTATTAATTTCTGTCTAGCAGTTCAACTAGGTTAAATGATTTGTTGAGACTGAAAGTTGTGGTTGATTAAAATAGCTATAAATCATGACAGAGTGGTAAACAGGTAGGCTTTTATTCTTGTGAAAAAGAAATTTTAAGAATCATGAAAATGTTAGTTAACGCATTTGTCAGTTGAAGACAACAATGTGGGAAGAAAAAAAAATAAAGACAAAATTTTATTCTTAATGATCTACAGATAATTTTCAATTTAGATAAAGGTTGTTGTTTGGAATTTTTCCAGCCTTTTTTAATAACTGCTGATGCTTAAGCAGTTTTATCTGTAATAATAAATATCACCTTTTGTATTTAAAGTCAGGGGCTAGAAAAAATTTTGTACATAGGTAGATTTGAAAGTGTTCTACCTGTTTACTGTGCTGTTATTATTAAAAACCTCACAGACAAATATTGTTTCACTTTTATTTATTGCATGTAATTTTGATATCCATTTTTAGAGGCATGAAAATGCACATAAATAATTTGTGCATATAGCTAATCATAAAATGTAATGTGAATGTATGTATTTTATAATGATAACTAGTATTTTTTAGTAAATTAAGAATATATTTATCCATATATTGTATTTGATAATGTAGATTCGGTAAAAAATATTGTATATAAATTTAAAATATTGGTAGGGACATCCAGATATGAATTTGCTGTGTCTCATGCAGTCTTAACATTATATTAAATCGCTACATAAAAGCAAACATGTTTAGTTAAATTGTTAGTGACATCCTTTCCTTTGTGAATACTTCATAAAATCAACATGTGGCTTAGTTATTTGATGCTTAAAATAATTCTGCCTGCATTTTCACCTAATTAACCCAAGAAAATCCATTGGAATATTTAGTTCTTTGCATTATTTTTCTATATATTTTTTCAATAGATTAAAATTTAACCTTTTTTTCAGGTGAAAAAAATCAGTACAATAGTTTAGCCACTGATTTTTTGTTTTGTTTTAAAGAACAAGAAAAGAGGATTTGTGGTCAGATGAAAATATTTTTGCTGAATTGCCTAATGTGTTGCTACTGTTTCATTTACAGAAAACAATATTGTTCTTTTGCACGAATTGCATGACTTTTTCCCTCTTCATTCTCAAATTTAAAGCCACTCTGCCATCAACCATGTATGTATAAAAAATTACCTTATAGCAGGGGGAAAAAAATATTCAGTCATAATATAAAGCAATTTTAACTTGGATGGATTAATTTTACTGTTATATCCAAATGAGCTAAAGCAAGTTTTGGGTCCATTCTGTCAGTCCTTAATCAAAGAAGCATGGATAATAATTTTGTTCTCTGTTTATTGCTTAATGAATGTTTGAGGGGTTTTAGTTTGTTTTATTTTTTAAAGGATAAGCCAGAATTAATTGCATGTGTATTTCTACAGGGAGAATATAACTTGAAAACTGAGTTATTGGACTTGAACTTGGCTGAAACTGTACTATGTTGAACTCTACATTATAAGTTTTTTAGGAAGATGTGCTCTTCAGTATTGTATTCAAATCAAAACAGCAACTGTTTGATTTTTGGACTTTTTCTTTAAATATCAGAAGCAGAGATATTTTGCATAAGAAATTGAATAAGGAAGAATTATTCTCTATCTCATTTATCTTTTCCTTACTGTCTGATTTAATTTTTTGTGGTTAAAATTAAAAATCAGGTTGAATCTTTTGAGAAATTCTTGTGACAATATAGTGCTCTTTATATTTTATCATTCTGAACAGTTTTTCATTGTTTGTAGTGAAAAAAAGAAGTTTTGTTTGAAGCTTTACAGTGCAGAGTCAAACTAAAAATTTTTTAAACAACTATTTGAAAGCATATACTTTTTTAGTTGCCAACTTCCTCTTACTGGATTGTTAAATCTGGAAAACATGTACTGTTTAATGTCGTTAGACAATAATTGCTCAGGAAAATTTGAAAGGACTAGGCAATTTCTTGAACTGCTTGATTTTACTGATGTTATTAGATAAATATAACAGAAAAATCTTACATTGCCAGAGACTGTGAGGAATTTCCTAGTTGAATGACTGTTTAGATATGACTAAACAGAATTCCTAAGAGCATGAAACTGAAGTGATTCATTTTTTCCGTTTACTCAAGAGATCTAGTGATTCTGCATTACTGATATTGATTGTTGCTCGACTTAATAATAGAACTGATTATGTCCTGTTTTATTTTATGTCTGTTTTTCGAAACTGGAATGGATCATTGCCGTTTGTAGTAGCTTGAGGTTAGATCACCCCAGTTGAATAAATGTAGCTGGATCAGAACAAATTACCAAATATGTTCACCTCTTAAGGATGAGTGGCTGCATGAACGGCATTGTAATTTTCTTTTATGTTTTGCATCGTGAACAAAACTAGTAGACATTGTGAGCACAGCTACTAGTAAAATGAGGGTAATATGAGAATTGCATGATAACAATGATATTGCTAATGATTTTTAAAACTTCAGAAATTGAATTGAAAAAAAACCAATGCTAACAATTCCAATAATATGAAAACAGAACGTTCTGAATAGACATATGCACAATCTTTGGCTCTTCCAAGTTTGTTGCAATTTTAATTGAAAAACTTATTTGCATATAATTGAGCCACCCGGAGAAACCTACAGCAATAATTCCTAAGCTCCAGCATATTCCTGCTGGTGTTTCCTTTTTCTTACAACTGACTTGATATTTGTTCTTCAGTCTGTTGGTTTCTGGAGTAACAATCCATTACAAATTCCATCCAGCAAGAGTACTTGCACTCTAAGATGTGTCAATTGCAAAAAAACTTCTTGTAAGGAATCTATACGTTGCCAGACAATACAGTGAGTTTGCTCTGAAAAGTAGCAACAAACATACCCACACCCATGCCCCCATTATTCTTTTCCCATTGCAGGAAGACCTATGCTACACTTTCCTTTATTTTATTTTATTTTATTTTATTTTATTTTATTTTATTTTTTTTTTTTTTAGAACTCTTTAATGACGTAGATAATATTCTCTGGTCTTTGTTCCATAAGTGATTTTTATATTTGGTGTTCTTATCATGTTCTTTCTGAAGCATTTTTTATATTTTGTGTGTAACTATATTATGTAGGGGTCAGTTTGATGGTAATAGTTGTTAAACATATTTATATGCTAAAGAAACCCATATAGAATATTTAAATAATAGCTACTAATGTGAAATATGCAATCACTAAACACCCTACTTTTTCTGAGGAAAATGGGTTAATTTACCATGTGTCTCATCCCAAAGGGATTAAAACTGAACCCTAGACTTTATTAGAAGTCCCTTTGAAGGACAGATCACAGTCTTCCACTGAAACAGCTCTCACTTGCTTTTCATCAGCAAGTGGTAATGATTTCGAATGCCTCATCTTTCTCTATAATCCTGTGATAATTACATCCATTTAGTCTACCATGTAAGGCATCCATGCATTTTAATCTTTTGTTTACAGATACCTTGCACTTCTCATGCTTTCCTGTTGAATGCTAATGGAGAGTGCAGGTATTAGCCTATTCAGGATAAATAAGCAGTAGTAAGAGCTTTGAAAACGACAGCCTTACTAAACTGTGTAACAAATTGATCAAGTGTCATTTTTACACATAATTCTGGGAGATTGCTACCAAATGTTTAATTTTGAGAGGGAGATATTTATGAAAATGCATTCATTAAAATGATAGAGTATGAGTTTAAGTGCATTTCTGCATTTGTCATTGCTTAGTGGCTTAGATTGCCATTAATTGAAAAAAATACATTCCAACCAGGGAAATTAAGTTCTCTAAAACCTTTACACAGCAATTCATGGGGATTTGATACCTCTTAACTGATGGCAGTGTAAAGAGAGAACCCGGTGGATGTAGAACAGCTGACATTCTTGTCTTCTAGCTTACTTTCAGGAAGTATATTCTTATGAAAAGATACAATGAAATTAACTTACTGTCGGACATGAAAAAATCATTAGGGAATGATAAAAAAGCGAGATTGTTTAAAATGATACAGTGTGGACTAGAACTCAAATCCAGCTTCGCCTGACTAGGAGCAACTTCTCTGATAGGCTCAGACTCATACAAGATGTGAAGCTATAACCTACACAAATCTGAGAATTTTAAGAGCAATTTTTGAAGATGCATGGCACTGCTTTTCCCCCATTCTTTTCCCAGAAATATGCATTAGGAAATTATAGTCTAGAAAAACAACAAGAGGAGTTACAATTATTGAATACCTTCTGTGTGTCAAAAAAAAAAAAAAGAAAAAAAAATCTTTAGCATGATAATAAAAATATTTATATTTGTGTTTTGCACAAATCGATTTTATCACTATCGATTCCTTTCACTTACTGAAAGGGTCTGTGTTGTCTTCTGTGACTTTAGAAATGTGAAAGCAAGTAGGACCAGGTTCTTCCTTACACACAACATAGACCACATAATGGACAAAATACGTAAATGAAGTGCACTTTTCTCTATTGTTTTCATGGTCTTCTTATCAAGTACTGTTTATCTTCCATTTAGATAGCAGCACACTATTTTTGGTCAGCATTAGTTTCTTTATTTAATAAAATTTAAAAATTAGACAGAGAAAAGTAATCACAGCAACAAAAACAAAAACAAGAAAACAAGCCAACCAAACAAAAAAAGGTAGAGGTCTTCAATAGGTAAGAATGAGTAAGAGACAGGGTTCCTCAATAAATTTTTAACATATTTACAGGAAGTGTTGCAGACAGAATAAAGGGAGGGAAATTCTGATGTAGCTGATAGACTTCAAGAAGGCAGCTCAGTCTGCAAATAACTCATTCACCTATTTCTGTCAGCTACACCTAGTGTCCTTGTGAGCCACCTAACGATAGTACGTGGCCTTCCTCTTACACTTTTCATTTGCACTCTAGGCAAGAGATCAAGAGCAAAGAAGCAAATAATAAGAAATCAGACTTTTTCTTGCCTGAATTATTAGCATGTTATGAAATAAAAATAAAAGGGATCAATTGAAAACAGCATGGTTTCTTGGAAGATGTTTTGCATTTGCATTCAAATACATAAAACAATTTAAAATATAGAGAAAACTTATTCAGTGTGCAATGTGCCAAAACTCAATACTCAAACTTCAATAAAAGTAGTATTTTGCTCTGCCGTACTGCCCCTTCCAGAGAAAACTCTTTTGGTACTTCTAGAACTTTACATTTTCATCCGTTTTCATAGTACTCATAGAACTGAGGTACAGAGTCCAAATACAGGATTGTGTCTGAGAAGAGAATATAGAATTTTTGATAACTTACCTTTGCTTGAAGCATGTTCTTTTTTCTGGGTCTATTTAAAAGCTCTTTTTAGATTTTCTTTCTGTTTAATTCCAGTTAACACTTTTTAATTATAACTGTAGCTTAGACTTGTTTGTATTAGTAGTTTTTCCTGTTCAGCTTTGAATATTTCTCACTGTGTTCATATCATGTGGTAGAAAATGAATTTTTAGCTGAAGTATAGGAGCTCTAAATTGGGGTCTGCCTTTTGAAACAATATATACTCTTTTTGTCATAATGGAATTAAAATTGTGCACTGGGTATTTGTAGAGTTATTAACCTGAACCAGCTTAGGAAACATATGTCCGGGTAGCAATTGCAATGCATTTCCAGCAGCTAGTAGTTTTAGTTCATATGCAATTCTTGTATATTTATATCTACATTTGTGTATATACGTAGGTGATGGCTGTGTGTATGATTTGTATTCAAGTATCCAGATTTTTTTTACAATCCTGTTGTCAGATGGCTTTTTCTTGAGGCCTCAAGGATTGTGTTTTTTTCCACAGGTATAGTGGTGGTTAAGTCTGAATACTCTATACATGTGGCAGCTGATCTAAAACCTAAGGAGGACAGAGCAGTTTACAGGGTCAACTTAAATTTCCTTGTTACCATTCCAATTTACATGGACAGAGAGGATCCTCTGGGATCTTGCCAGTGTTAAGATGACTACTATTACTGTTCCCATGGTAAGCACCGTACAGTGAATGACTGAAGCCAGGCTCTATGGAATGAACTACAGCTATCTTCCATTGACCTCAAAGCATTTGGTAAATTAACCTCAAAATCAGTCCTTGTGTTTGTTCAAAAAAAGTGCCTTATATATTTAAAGAATCAGTTCACCCTTTAGAATGCATTTTTAAAGGTTTATGTGGATGTGAATATCTGTGTCCCTACTCCTATCTCCCTGTTCCCAATTGTCAGTGAAATATCCCTCTCTCCTTATTTCTTATTTCCACATTAAGACATGATATTCTTTATGAGCCTCTTAGGCAAATAATTTCCTATATAGACTGTAAATTTATTCTTATTGTTGCAGTACATCAGAGACATCCAATTGTCCTTAGTATTTATTTTACTAACAGTAGTTTCTGTACTGTCATCTCTTAAAATCATTTGTTCAAACCTCAGGAGTTAATTAGTGATGAATAAAGCTGAAAAGAATTTGAGATTCAGCTTAGCAGTTCAAATCTTCACTGAAGCTGTATGGTCTTTTCTTTCTACACTCTTAGAAATACATTTAGAATTATATCACATCATGTAGTGTTTTATCATTTTATTTGTTGATTTAAAAAAAGTTAGAGAATTCCATAAAAATAAAATAGGCCAGAAAATTTTCAATGTAAATTGGTGAAATGTACTCAAAGTAGAATACTGGGGAGAAATGTCATTGTTGTTAGGGAAAGAATCAAGCTTTTCACTTGGTGGAACTAGCTAATATGGCTAAAAATGACTGGAAAGTGACCAATTGTCATATAAGGAATAGAAAGCTTGGATTATTTTATCCCCAAAGAATATAATAATGTAATGTTGTTTGGTACCAAATATCCTATTGCCCTATACTGAAACCCACTTTTCTAAGGGTAAATTATATGACTCAAATTATAATAATTTTCATGGACACAGCATCCCTCAATAGCCTCCAAGTGTTCAGTAAATTACCCTAAAATCTATCCTTGTGGTTTTACATAAAGAGATACTTTGTATGTATAAACTCTACCTTAATAAAACCTGATGAAACACAAGTGTGAGTAACTGCTGCCATTCTGTTCAGCTATTACTGTTCAGGATAATTAGCCTCCACATCAATTACAAAATGAGTGATTCTTAAGAATGTAATTTAAATTAATATTAAAGAATCATTATTTATTTATTATTATTTGTTTTAAAAAGGATTAGACTGGTTTTTACACTGTAAGACTGCTGCCTGATATATGAAGGTATGCAATTTTGAAACAAAAGAATGGCTGATTTTTTTAATTACTGTTTTTTTATATTACAGCTAAATCTTCTACCCCAATAACTCTATCCTTACTGCTACAATAAAATAATAATGCTCATTACAGTAATGACATTTATGTCTCAGTTATACTTATCTTTTGAAAAGAGAGCTTGAAAGGATTCTGTAAGCATTAGAAAGATAAAATAATACCCCTTTTGTATTTCTGAAACAACTCACCTTTTGAAAACAGCTCACTTTCCTAATTACAGAAAAAATACTTGATTTATAATTCAGTCTTAGTGGACCAGTTTATATAGTAAAGAAATTGACCATAATTATTGTAAATTTTATATCAGGAAGGAAAAATGGAAAGGATGCTCAAGAAATGTTGGAGAGATTGCTAATATAACAATCATATAGTTGTAAGATGATTTCTTGAATCATAAGAATATTCTAATTTGCTTTGGGATTTTCATCATTGCTTAATACACACTACCAAGAAAACCTGAATGGACAAAACCAACCCAAAACAGGTCTTTTTGAAGCAAAGACATAGAATTAGCTGGCTTAGAAGATTACAGTGTGTGAAAAAAAGTAAACAGCATTGTTTTTTAGGAAATAGAATAGGTACCACTGCAGTCTATTTTCCCTTTGGTAGAGTAGTGAATTACCAAGTGCTTCCCTGCAGCTACATATGACAGGCAAAATCTCTTTGCATGTCATAATTAGTTTACAGCCCCCTATAGCCCAGAGCCCAGCAGGAATTATTTGCAAGCAAGTACAATATAAACAAAAAGATAGTTCTTGTTGTAAAGCAGCAACTGGCTTCTTTGATCATCAAGCAGCTTTTTCTGATGGGAAATGTTTCTCTTACTTTAGAGGTGAATATGGATGGAAAGCTAAATCAACAGTTCATAAGAAAGCTATCCTATTTTAGGTTGTGATTGTTTCTTGAGATGAGTGGTAAACTTGGTGAATTTGGGCTATTCTAAACACAAAATGAAAATAGTGCAAGTTTATTTCAATAGAAGTGATTGAACAAAGCAAGCAAGATTTTATGGTTGTGGAAGTAGTATAACAAAGAAACAAGTTTAAATACCTTTCATGATTTTTCATAAATCTCTGAGGTATTTAGAGAATTCTTGCATATTTTTTACTAAGACACACTATGAATAAACATAGATTCACTCATAATATCTTTATTTTGTATCTAAGTTTTATCAGCGGGTTATCTATAATACATTTATACACTGTATAATTCAATTCACAGAGAATTTCAAGCTCACAGCAAGAAGAATAACTCTCCCAAAATATAGCCAGATGAAAATTAAAAGAACTACTGATATCAATGGCAAAATTCACATCATGTATTCCAGATCAAGAATAAGGGCATACACTTTTATGTAATTGCACTTTTTGTAAAATGCTTGTTTGTTTCTTAAGTTGTCCTCTGCAGCCAATACTAATATAATTATGAATATTCTTAAATTATCCTTTTGACACAATATTATGTGTTAGCTTAAATTCAGTGAAGGTAGTTTAAATAGATGGATTTGACCTTGCAGCCAGTTAGACAGACAAAGGTACGGTATACAATTGACTGTAGTGATCAGCCTGGCATTAAGAAATGATTAATTAATTTTGTTTGACTGGGGTCTGTATTCTTGATTTCATCTGGAAACAAAGTCTCTGTACAGATGGTAAATAAAAACCAAGTCGGAGAGTCCAGAGGTACACTAGGCAAGTATGCTTGACATTACAATAATTACTACTCAAAAAGGAAAACTGTATCAGGACCTGTAGTAATTGCTAGACTGCTTGCAATGCACACTTGCAACACAACCCATTTAGCCTAAGTAAAAGCTGCCTTGGGATGTTTAGTATCTGTTTACTCTGTCACAGGTTGAAATACTGTGTTTTATTTCCTTCTTACCTTCTAAAAAATCATTATCTTGCTTCAGAATTCTTAGGGGAAAAGTGGCTGCTTGTTAGAGGCTACTGAAAATAAATGGAATTCAAAACAAAAAAAAAAAAAAAAGAGAACAAATAGTCTTAAGCAAGGAATAATTTTATCCTTGGGACTGTGTATTTAGTAGGCATTAAAGGTTAATGCTGGAAATGCTTTGAAATAGAGGAAGAAAGTACTTCTTTGATTCAAATTGCTGACAGATATACTTAGGTTATTGGATAATCTGTGAATGGGCCTAATGTTTATTACTGAGACCATACTTGTTACCTTTACAAACTCAGATGTTACAAATTTGGAACGTTTTCATCATAAATATGGTTTTTCTCTTGCACATGACTTGTTTTGCTCTAAATAGAACGTGCTCCTGAGAGATTAGTTTCTAAGTAGATAAATATTAGCAATAATTGTCTGGTTGAATGAACAATAAGCTTCATTTTTCCCTCTCATACACACAAAATGAAATATTTATTTCTCATGTATAAACTTGCAAAATTTTTTCTTAGTAAATTTAAATTTTTATAATATTTTGCATGTGCTAAGCAATAAATATTCTTATATATATTTAGATACCGAGAAATATCTATTTCTATACAATAACTAATTATTGTATGTTTCTGATTTCTAAGATGCCTGTCTACAGATGCATAATAATCCTATATTAAAAACCTTAAAATTATTGCCTGATACTTTGGAAATATATCAAGCTTCTGGAAAAGGCAAACTGTAAATCTTTTAATACTTTAGGCGTCAAACACGTCAAAGAGTTCAGGCTCTTACAGTTTTCTTGGCTATGTCAATTCCATTACAAAGCCCATAATTACAGCTCATACTTAAAACTTGAATATGCACATGTTGTATATGTGTATATTGTATTCTACACCCTTGTACACAAGGACGAGGTGTATTAACTCCTTCAGACAAGTTGAATAGCAACATTTAGTCCCACTAGAGCAGTCCTAGCTGCTCATCTAGGTCTTATCCTCTTGTGTAAATGTATTTCTCCTAGAGAATATGATAGAATTATAGAATAGACTGAGTTGGAAGGGACACTTTGTTGTTATCCACATGAATCCCCAACACTGAAAGCAGGAGGGACTTAAAAAGTTTCCCAGTGCTGTTCCCAAATCAATTATTTTGAGATCACCAAAGATGGAAATGGCATAACTTCTCTGTAGTGTGTTTCAGTGCTTAAGCATTCGCACTGGGAAAAATTCTCATGTCCAGAGAGAACTCATTTTTTCTGCCTTTTATCTTTTCTCTGTGCATCTTCAGGAATGAGTCCATCTACTCTTCAGATAGCTGAACACCGAAAGTAGATATTATCCTATCATCATTTCTGCAGATCTCTCATTTTGCTGGACTCTGAGATTTTATTTTTATGTCACAGGTGGCCCAGAATTGGATGCAGTACTCCAGATGTAGCCTCATGACTGTCCAATGGGCAGGAACAATCACTTCTCTTGACACCTAGTCTGAAAGTTGCTGAGGTGTATATTCTATTCCACTACCCAAGTTGCTAATGAAGCTTTTTGACAGCTTTGGCTCCTATATCAGCTCAATGAAAAATAATGTCCATTACTGGCTGTCAGCTAAATTTTGAAGTATTTCCATTCTACTCCAAGAATGGAAATACACTGAATTTTTTCTTCACCTTGCAATCTACTGGCATCCAGGTATTACCTTCCCAATTTGCCCACAGGGTTGCTATAGGCCACTCTGATAAACAGTAATTAAAGTCAAGTTTACATCTCCTGCTTTCTTAAACCACAGAGTTAATCTTTTTATCACTGAAAATACTTGAGTTGGTTAGATATGATTGTCTTTGTAAACCTCATTTTGCTGTTCCAAAGCAGCTTGGTCTTTTTTATTTGGTAGTGGCTTCAAGGAGGATTTCCCCTATTATCTTCCCAGGGTCTGAGGTGGGATTTAGTGGTTTGGAATTCTATGGATCTTTCTCCCTGAGCTTCTTTGGAGATAGCTGAGACATTTTCCTTTTCCAGTCACCAAGGATTTCCTTTGAATGTGGCCTGGTGAAGAGATCTGTCTACAAATTTTCTCTTCCCATTTTCTAAAATAAATTTTAAAATGAGACACTGCTTTTTTGGGAGGAATTCCTGAATATTATATGCCTCTCTTTTGACTATACTGTAATAGTCATTTCGTAAAAGAAATAATGAATAGAGAAGAGTATTGCTTAATAAAATTTTCAGAATTAGTCAGTATCAGATTGTCCTCATGGACCCTCTTACTATAAATCTCCTAGTTTATGTTAGATGATCATCACTCAAACAATATTCAACAGTCAATACCATAAAGAGTAGCATTCTCCAAGTGAAGAGAGATGGCATTCTTACATGCAATAATATTGACATGTCCGTTAATATTTTCATTGCAGTATTGTTTATCTTATCCTGTTTAGAAAAAAATTCCTGGAACGTCTGAGAATAAATTCTAATGTGCCAAACTAAGATGGCTATCAACATTAAATTTACGTCATTGACAGGTACCAGGCAGGAGTGGGTATATATAACATCTTATTAGAAAGGTCAGTCTTGATTCGTTGCAAATGACTCCTCACTTCAGTAGAGAGTACAATAGACTTCTGTAAGTGGGTATACTATCCTAAGTGAAACCAGTTCATTAACACATGCCAAAGCTTAGAGACATAATGCAGAGGTTTTATATAGAGTCAATTGCAGGAATATGTAGAGTACTTGGTGATAGCTTTTCTGGACTCCTACAAGCATTGATTAAGTTTTTGTATCCCAATCAGACAGGTGTTTCTCTGTTTCAATCTCAGAACCCTGGTGAGACAAGAATAACAGAGCTCTCTTGTGATCTTCAGGTCTGTATCACTCCCTAGCATGCTTGCCTGCTAACTGAGCTGTAAAATTTATATGCAAAATGTATATATTTTTTCTTTTTTTTTTACATGAATTGAAAGTTATCAGAAGAGGGTCATGGAACAGTTAATTCCATTTACTCTTAACTTCTCTTTTCCCTCGTTATGTTTAACTGGAAATATATTAGAATTCTGGTAGTCTTAACTATTCTGGTTTAAATATGGATTTCTTTACTGTGAAAAATGGATAAACTTTTAAAGTTATTATGAATTGCATCAGGTGTAGGAACAGTTACTCTTAGGTGTGTGCTACTTTTGAACATAGAATGACGACTGAATTAATTAGTATTGTCCTCTTTACCTGCTTTGATCAAATTTTTGCATCAGATAATTTAGTTAGGGGTGCACAATTGTATCCCACATCCTCGGAGACTTTTTCTTTTCTTTTATCTATTGACAGCTGTTGTTACAGACTGTGTTCTAAATTTTGTTTTTCCTTGCCTACTTTGTTTCTTTTTCAAGTTAATTCTACATTCCATCAAATGGTTGTCTTGTTTATTTATTTATGTATCTTTTTGTAAATTTCTGTAGCTTGGGAAACTGCAGACTTATCTCTGTAGTTGGTCTAATTCACGACATACTTTGGATTCCTTTAAACATACAACAGCATCTTTACCAATTCTTGTATGCGTGACTCATAGAGACACTGGTTTGCAGGGGTTTGTCTTTCTTGTTATTACTCATTCCATATTAAAAGTGGCCTAAAGACTACTAGTTATCCTGTCAGGTAACCTAAACAGTTGGAGTTCATTCAAATGTGGTCAGACCTGGTTTTAAATTGTGCTTGTAACTTCTAGTTTAATATTGAATATCTGACTTTCAAAAAATGTTGATTATTTGTGTAGTATTTCCATCAGATATAGTCGGGAGAATGCCAAATATTTTCAATTGTTTTCTTATTTTACAATAAACTAAAAAACTATATCCATTTATGCTCGAACAGTTAGAGCACTACAACTCAGTGAATTATTTATTCAGTTTGTTTGGGGATAGAATGATAATGTAAGCAGGATAAAGATATAAAGATATAGCTAGAAAATGCAACACCTTCATTTTCTTTTGTAGTCTGTGCCATCACAGATGAAGAAGTCATGTGTTTGGGATAGTTTCTTTTCATACAATTGCCTCTTTGTAAGTGTAAAGGAAATGTATTTTGGCGAAGATTAACTGTATTTTCTAATGACTGTTAAAGACATATTAACTTGCTAGGACTCAACTGAGTATGTTTGTACGTGTATAGCTTGGAGTTTATCCCTACTTGACAGGGTTCTTGTATTAATTACTACGGATTTATTAGTCAGGAGAGTGCAAAGTCTACATATTTCAATAGTTCATAGCACACAGCTTTAATGGATGTAAAATCCATGTAGATCAGATCCTAATTTTTTATCTGTAATGTGGGCAAGAAAATAAAGAAATAGAGCCACTAGTGTTAACGGGGATGTGAATTTTTCCACTTTAAATGTTAATGGTATGGTTTTGTCATTTTTTTCTTAGTTCTCAAAATAGCAATAATTTTATCAAAGATAATTATGCTCTTTGAAGGGAAAATCATTGAAAGGTGTGCTTCTTCCAATTCTCATGTGATTGATTCTTATTTTGTAGAAGGATATCAATTGGAAAATTTGAACTACAGTTTTTAAGAATGACCATGCTGTCTGTATATTCAAGCTTCTCTTTAGGACAGCTACACCTTGCAATATCTCAGAAAATAAGAAATCAGGAATTTTGATTTTTTTTACATTTCCTAAAAAGTTCCTCACACTGTATGAAGGAACTTATTCTCAGTGGTTTTCCTGAAGTTACTCAGACCCACTTAGAGATATTTGAATAGTTTTCCAGAGATAACATTTAAGAAACCCATCAACTTTAAAATAATTTTTAAAAATTAAAGTTCTTTTGAAAATAGGTCTTCTACTGGCAGATTGCCTATTATAATTTTGATATTATAGTAGGTAAATTAATTTGAAAGTTATAAAACTAACCCACAAAATAATTAAGTAAAATAATTAAGTAAAATAATTAAGTGTTATAATATAAGAAACAGTGTAGACAAATTGTGAGATTAGAGTAAAATCCTATCATAAGAGATGAGAGTTTTCTGGCTGGTACATATTTTAATTGATATAATTAGAAAAATGAGGATTTAGAATGTTTCACACCAGAATACAGCATACCTGAAATTTTATCTCTCTTGCCCAACTAGAAAGAGTTAAAGAAGAAAAAATTTTACACAGTATTCTTCACTGATGAGTATTGACAGGTACATTGCAGGAAGATTTATTAACCTCTGCATTAAGAGTCCTTCGTTTCGTGCATGTTTTTAGACATATGATGCAGACGAATGTTCTTAGCTACACTGCCATATACCCTCACTCCTCCTGAGATCAGGCTTGTAACAAAATCATCATCTTTTAAGCATATTCAGGTCACAAGCAGAACAATATATGATTGGCTTTATGATTTAACCCTGTAGGTATGAAAAAACTGATTTAATTTTACTTCGATTTTCAGTTTCACATTTAAACAAAGTAGTTTATGTTTCTTCTAAAAATACCAAAATATCCAGCACTCAGAATCATCAAGATTGGAAGAGACCTGCAACATCATCTAATCCAACCATCAACCCAGAACTACCATAATTACCCCAAAACCTTGTTTCCAAATGCCACATCTAGGTGTCTCTTAAAACACTTCCACTTCCAGGGATGGCAATTCCACCACATCCCAGGACAACTTTTTTCAATGGCTAAGCACTTTTACAGAGAAAAGCAATTTCTGATGTCTAACCTGAACCTCCACTTGAGGCCCTTCCCTCTAGTTCTTTTACAGAGACTGACTCGCTACAACATCCTTTCAGGTAATTCCAGGGAGAAATGAGGTTTCCTCTTTGCTCCCTCTCACTCCTAAACAGAGGTTAACCTTTATTTCAAAGTGCCAAATAAACCAATTACCACATTTTCTTTGAATTGAGTTTCTGTAAATTTGAGTCTGATATTCATAGTTACACCCAGGACACTGTAAAATGCCTTCTTTTTCTCTGAGAAGGAAAAAGACCCTTAAATGTTTTCTTCCTTTGGCAAACACCTTCGAAAATGCTTTACTAATTACTTTCAGTAGCAATGATACTGTACAGTGCTACTGAGCCCGGGAAATGGGCCTTATAAGATGTATAGCATTAATAACCTCTGAAGAAAACTAAGTATCTTATCTGTCCAGTGTGACCCTTTAGGGAAATGGAAAACTTCTCTGTGCAACATCACTTTGAGCCTGCAAGCTGTCAAAGGTATTTCAATCAAAAGAAACCACATGTACTTGTCAATACTTGGCAAGATGTTCTCTAAAATCATGTTGTGTACTGTAGGCATAGTTTAGGGTGGCCATTAATGTTTTTGTTAAGAATTTGAATTGATCAATAAAGACACTGTGATACAGGTGCATATCGTCTGTCTTTTTAGCAAAAAGTAAATAAGAATATTTCACAAACAGTGATATTTAGAGATTCTTCTGAGTTTTTTGTAATGTGAGCCAAGCAAGGAACGCTATTGTATCTAGTTTATGTTCTATAAGAAGTGGATAAGGCAGATAACAATTGTATAGTCTTACAGAGCCTTAACTACTGATGTGAAGCTTCAGCTCTATGTACAGCAGGATGTACAGCAGGACTATTGAATAAGAAAGGAAATATTTATCACTTTTTGTGTTAAACTATTAAGCAAGTGTGTTTAGAGGGACAAAAAGACTGCAATGTCTCTTTCTAAAATACAGAAAGCTGAAACTACTCTTAACAAAAAGTGGCTCAAATAAATTAAAAGGCAATACAGGGAGTAATGCTGTCTGAAAACCCCCTTGCTATAATTTTATCTGCTTGCTCTTTATGACTGTCTTAACATGTCAACCGCGAGCTGTTAAGCTTTGATTTGTATGTAGGAGAAGTTATTACTATATTTTAATCTTTATCAAGCATATTATTGTTCATGACATAAATTTTTTTACCACAATTTTCCAGGAATTATAAATGACGTATTTTTTTAAGTGGGAAATGTGACATAGCAAATAATTTCTAGAAAATGTTAGTTTTTCTAAACCTTCATATTCCTACTAGAAATTCTAATGAAAATAAAAGCGCAGTGGAATGAGAAAGAGGTGCCCCTTGAAAGGGAGTAAAACCTTTTGTCCTGTTTGTGTCAGTTACTGACTGAAGAAAAAAATGAACTTGAATTTTGCCTATCTCTATTCTCTGGTAAATACTAACAGAGCAATAGAGATTTAATTCATTTAGTTAAATACTTTATCTCTGAGTGTGGGCAGAAGTAGATGTGTACAGAAGAGTTAAAAACTAAGAAAGTCTACATGAGTGCTTCTCTTGAGTATTCTCCCACAAACACAACAGGTTGGGGCTCTCAACTTGAAAGATTTTATTTTTCATTATTCAGATTAAGTTTTATTTGAGAACATAAAAAGTATCATGAACTGAAGAAGATGTTTCTCATACACGACTAGATATGGTACAGGCTTCACAAAGGAAATAAGATGTTTTTTGCCTGGAGAAGCAGGCAAGTCTAATTTTAGACATGACAAAACAAGTGACCACAACAAATAGCGTGGAAGGGTGGAAGCTGTAGAGATCACAGTGAGATTACAGGGTTACTTGGGTTCATTTCATGCTTGTCTTCATAGTTTGGCTGTTCCATTTGTATATGACAATTTTTAAGCTTCTGTAAGTATTCCAGAAGTATCTGGGGAGGCAGCTGAAAGATGGAGAGGTATGTCTGAGATCTAGCAGAAATAAAAGAAGTGATAAAGGGAAGTAATTGTGTATAGAAAATAAGAGTCTATATTTGTGTGCATGCTCTTTTGTTTTTCTTTGTGACTTTCTAGCCATCAAAAGATATTCAGATGATGACTAATCTGTGTAATCTATGTGGAGGCACATTTTAGACTTTCTCTTTTGCTGGATATGTAAATATGGCTTTGTAGAATAACTCCAGGGAGATGGTTAGTTACCATTTAAGCCTTATTGTAGCTCCTGGATGGGGCATGGGCATGTTCTTTGTGTTGTGTGAGGATAGGTGCTCAAACTGTTGACCAGAACTCAAATCTCATCTCTAAAAGGAGATTTCTTATTATAGGAAGTAAGCCAACTTTGTTTTAGGGGTTAACTTTGACTAAGGTCCAAATGTTTGCTTAGGAACTCAATCACTTCTGCAGCAGGATAAGGAGAGAAAATAAGATGAGCATGATCATGGGTTGAGATACAGGCAAGGAGTTGCTTACTAGTTGTCATATGCTGAAAAATATTCAGAAGCTGAGAAATAAAGACACGAGACAACACATTTTTTCCCCTCTTTTCTGAATTTTACTTTACTCCTTCACTCCAGATTCGTCTGCCCACCCCCAGACAGAGAAGGGAGCTGGAGGGGCAGTTTGTAGTCAGTATGTAGTGGTTTCTCTCTTGCTTCCTGCCCATATATAAATCCTTGCAATTTATATCCAATACACTTTCCCCAGCTTCCCCTTTCAATCTTCCTTAGCTGCCCTTTTTATGATTACTGGCCAAGGTTCACTAGATGGACTTTTATCCTAGATTTTAACCTCTAAGAGAAGTGCCCTCCATGTTAGAAGCCAAGTTTAAAAGTGCTCAGGCCGAGGGGGGCCTGTAATCCAAAAGTCTCTTAGCTAGCTGGTTTAGTCACTATATGTATTTAAAAGAGGTTTTCCATTCTGTTTGGCAGAGGACTCACTAGAAGGCTCAGCGCTGTTAATCAGAGGCACACACTATGCATCCCTGGACAAGGCATGTGCTTGTGATGCTCAGGCCTCTGCCTCTAAATGTTTTCTGTTGTATGATTGCATGCTTGGGACAGTGACCCCTCAAGATGAGCTTAAAAATAATGAGAAAACCATGTGCAAGACCAGGGCACTGCTTAAGGCAGAAAAAGATGAAGTTGTATAAATACTACTTAGCAACCTCTAAAAACATCAGTATTATCAACACTGCTACCATACTACATCCAAAACTCAACATCATGCCATCTTATTCCAGCTGCTAGGAAGCAAACTGACTCTATCCCAGAGAAAAAGAATTTACAGATTGCTTGAAACTTAAATATTTCTAAAAACAAGGATGAGGATTTTCCAAAGTAGTAAATTTTTTATTTCTTCCTTTTTTTTTCCAATATATTCAGGGAGAATGTGTGTGGGTAAACAATATTAATGTTCTCCGGTAATAATTTAAGAATGTATGAAACAGCTAAATGTAGGTTATTTAGAAGGAAAATGCAAATTAAAAATATTAGCAGTGTTGTGAATAATTTGCCTTTTGAAATAGCACCAATTATTGCTATTGAGTCTGAGGAAGAAAGGAATACAAATGAAGATTCAAAGATTCTCAGGTGTGCTAAGAGCCTAAAGAGCAAAACATACAAAGGGGAAAATCATGTTGGAGACATCATTTTACTTAGATTGCCCAAAAGGGAGCAAAATGTTATCTAACACAATGAATACTCAAGTTTTCTGAGTTGTCCCTCAGATACAGATGTCAGAGAAGGTTGTGAATCTTGCAAAAACTAAAAAGGAAGCAACTCTTTTAATATTTCCCCTGCCATACCATAATTGAGATACCTCAGAATATCTCCTAGAATATTTCTTGTAATACTTCAATGTATTTAGCAGCAGTTAGGACACATTGATTGTGGGGGAGGTCTACAATCACTGTGAAGTTCACATATATTAAAATATAGCAATTTTAAATAAGTTTTCTTCCAATTCTTGACTTTCATTTAATATTTAACTCTATTGACATTTCTTCTGTTCAAGAAATGGATAGACTAATGTTCTGGTTGAGAAGATATGCAAAAGCTGAAACCAGCATATATAATAAATTAAGCAATAGGAACTTGACTAGTGCTTCAAAAATTAGGTTGTATGTATATCTTTGATACTTATTTCCATCATATATTAATCTTTAATTATGGCAGTAATATACTATGTCTTTAATCCAGAATAATGATGGATTTTAATAAACTCTTAATTCACATCTGTAAAAACAAATCTTTCAGCTATCATAAAGTTATTATAATTATCACATGATAGTTAAGAGTTTTTATATTATTTATTTAATTATATTTAAATTTATTTATTTAATTAATTTTCATCAAACAAAGCAGCATTTATAGTTTTGGTTCTGATTTGAGCTATGATTTATCTATGCATTTCTGTATCTCCCCAGCCTATATTTGGATTTTTTAGAGCAGGACTAGAAGCTAACACAGCAGTAAAAATTGACAAGTTCCAAAAATCACTAAGTATTCCCTGTTGCTGGGTTATATTACTCCTGTATGATTTATGTTGCTTATAGCAGAAGTTTATTAAACAATTTTTATACTATTTGCTTATAAGATAATTGTGTTTGATCTTTTTCTTCTTTGTTTTTTCTTCTTTTTGTGTTAACCTGAAAGCTTAAGTTGTATGAAATTGGGACAAGATATATTCATTCATATAATGAAGATTTTGGTTCTGATACTGCAGTAGCTTATGTATTTGTATTTTATCTCTGACTCGATTTAACAGAATCCTCTCTATGTTTAAAATTAAGAGTGCCTATAACCAATTTAAAGGTATAGGAGGTAAATGTAGAGAACAAAATTCTGTGAACTAAATCTCTGTAGAACTTGCGCAGGAATCTTGTGCCCTTTTGGACTTTAGATTGAATTAATTATCTAAATTTAGAAAACGTACAGATATTCTTTTAGTGATGCAAAAAGTCCTTTACATTAGGTTGAATTTCTAGTCCATAGAGAGGTGACAATGATTCAATTCAACAACTTTAGATGGGGATTTTTTTGTATATAAAAGAGGTGTTAGATGATTAGTTCTTTTCAGGAAGCAGCTAAAGCATGACAGCTATATGAGGGAAGATGATGTGGAAGATGACCACAGTGCAAGCAAGGCAATTACTGCACTGAGAAATATATCTGAGCAGGGCAAGGGTGTTGGTAATAAGAAGTCTCTGTTTACAGCCCAGAAGTCATCAGGTGTGGCAATGAATGTCGCAAGGTTAGAAAATGAAAGGGCCAAACAAAAATCTCAGTTTTTCTAAAAGCCAAAATTTAGGAAAAAAAGAAATGGAGGCTTTAATAAAGAGAAGCAGTAACATGCTTTATTCTTAAGTATGTTATGATAAAGCATCCATTTCATATCCTGGATATTCTTGGAAAAGTTTTGAGATATTGTAATTTGTCAGCTCTTGTGCAATAAGATAATGGATTGAGGGTGTAGTCCTGCACAGAAATCCCATAAAACCATGACGAGAAGAATCATTCTTACACTTTGCTCTAGTGAATGGGAGAATGTGTAATTTGCTGGAGCTGAGATTAGCATTGATAGTTTGTTGTGTTCAGCAATACCCAGCACTGGATCAGTGTGCTCATCAGTTCATGAAGAAGATGCAGTAAGATTATTTAGATTTATAGATTTCTGGTCATTAGATGAAGCCTTACAGCTTGTGAAATCTTTGTTCTAATGGTTTTGCAGTGAAATCTGAGCGTATGCTCAGGTCTGATTGTGCTAAAGAGATGTCTATGTGCATGTAAGTGGGTAATCATATTTTCTTTACTTTTCTTCATAGACCTGATGCAGAGAAAAGTGAGGAAATTTGACAGGTTTGGAATAATGCTGGAATAGCATGCACAGTGCAATTTGGGCTGTGTTTGTGGCATATATTGCTGAGCTATGCGGTATGTGTTAGACACATCATGCTCTAGATAATATTTTTGTAATACCGTTAGGACCATTTGGTCCTAACTTATTTACATGTTTGTTATTAAAAATACAATAGTTACATTGTGTTTGAAATATCATAGAAAATAATTTAATTTAAATAAACTAAGCACAGCTACCAGTGAATAATCTCATTAGTCCCTTAGTTATACTTACATCGTACTTCTTTTCAATTGTATTTTATTTCTCTTGCCTATATTCATATTTTTATGAGCACAGGGAAGCATTCTATCTGACTGTATCAGACCAAGAATTAAGTTTATTAGCATTTGATTGTTGTCTTATAATTTCAAACTATCTTGTAAAACACAGGCTTTTCTTAGTCTTTTCATAGTTGCCATGTAGCTCCTATTTGGGTCAGAACAGAAGGCAGTATCATGTCAGAGATAAGGATGAAAAATTTTGTCAGTATGGATTTTTAAATAAAAATTGATGTCCAGGCACTATAATGGTAACTGGTAACTCTCATGGATTTTTAGCTAAATATTCAGTACCAACTTGTGTTTTTTAAATCCCTTTTGTTTTGCTTTTTTGATCCTGAGAGAAAAAAAGTAAAATAACAAATAAAAATAAAATAATTAGGAAAGAAAAAGGAAAAAGGAAAAAGAAAAGAGCTGGTTTAAACCTTCTGGAAAAGTTTTCTATAAGAATTTAACAGGTAGAATGCTGAATATGATTGAATGACAGTACCTGATACCGGTTTTGCAAATATCTGAAAACATCATGCGCAACTCGAATGCCCTACATATACTATAAAATGGGTCCAAGTAGTCTTTATCTCACAAGGAGTATCCCTCCTGGTTTAAATTCAGTTCTGTGTAATATTGCTATTCAGCTGTGTTTTGGTATAATGAAAATGCAATTACAAATATTAGTCCACTAGTCCATTTTCTCTCTAAATTTCAGTTTTGCGTTTTCTGCTCTTTTTGACAAGTTGCATTGCTCTCCAGAAGATGCAGCTTAAATTTAAATTGTCTTTATCTCCAGATATTACACTCTATATCTGTTAGTTTGCATTCAAAACATAATACTGTCTTTTATACTCTCATCAGAGATAAACTGACAGGTTTTGATTTGAGAACTATTGAAATTGGTGGAGGGTACCCTTTACACATTCTCAGCAGCTTTGAATTAAGTTGATTTGTATAGAACATACTAGAACACACCTTTTATGAAAGGAACTGAAAGCAGCATCATTGTGTGACAGGATGTACTGCTCTGAGTGTAGTGGGCATCCAAAATCCTGTATCTACAATTGTATCTAAGGTCATCTAGACTGAGTCCCTCTCTGTAAGACTGTGTTTTTATTTTCAGACTGAAACTGTAGAAACTGTTCTAGTATATCCAGAATAAGTCATGTCTCTTCCTGAGTTTGTCTCAAACTGGACACTGGAAGGGAGGAGTGGGGGCCTGCAGATCAAGAATTAACAGAATCTTGTAACATCATCACAGAACTCCCTGTGCCAGGAGTGCACAAAATCAAGCTCCTAAATAAAAAGAGAAGCAGAAATGCTAGCAGTGGATCACAGTTAATATCATGAAAGGTTCTGAAATCAAACAGGCTCAAGGAGCCTAAAAAGATCACCAGTCCTATCCCTAGCACTGATCCAGGGTGTCCAGGGTACTGTGGGCACCGTCTAGGCTTCATGGATGTACCTTTTTATAGCTGTGTTTCCCCACTCTGGAGAGAAAGTTCTTGCTTTCCATACAAATTAGTTATCAGGTGCAGATTGCTCTTCCAGACCTTTCTGAAAATAGGTTTGAGGGCTTTGGAGGTCTTTGGTGGTCTTGATCCATCTGTACTGGGTCAGTCTTTGATCAATAGTCCATGCTTACTTTTTGACCTCTGTCCTGTGCTTGAACTGTACTGTGCTGTGCCTATTTCCAGGAGCCAAAACAAGGACATTTTTTTCAGCAAATGCTGCCATATCTCCACTGCACCCCTTCTCCAGTCACATCATGTTCTTTACCACACGTTCTTACCGATAACCTTTGGTTGGCTCTGTGGCTATTTAACTACAGGTGTTTGGGACACACATAAGATCCCTTGTCTTCTGGACCTCTACACTGTTATTTCAAATGCTGTGTGAATACAGTGTATTATAAATTATAGTCTGTCTCAAATAATTTGCAGTTCTGAAGTAGGTCTGTCTGATCATTGGGCGTACTAATTTAATTTCTAATATCATAGTATATTCCTAAAGTGGAATTAAATTTAACACTAATCTTTCCTTCCTGTGGATTGCTGAAATAGCTGACTTTTAAACACTATTTGCACTGAGCAATAATTTCTGGAGAGGTCTTGTACTTTTCAGTGAGTAGCAGCAATTAGGAAAACTGGAACTCAGGTCTTGTAAAGTATATCAGACACCTGAAGATGTTAGAGATTAAAAGACTGTATTTGAAATGTTAGAATAAGTACTAATAGAAATGGGTAAATGGGAAGAGTATCTGTTATCAGTGGTCAGAAAAATCAATCTTCAAAATTGCATCTGTTCTGAAGTTTTCTTTTTGCTTTATGCTTGTTCCTGATTGAGCTACTGTTCTGCATTTAAATTAGTAGGAATGTAGTCTATTAATCAAGGAATGAGATTGTTCTGGTAATATAATTTATAATACCACATTTAAATACTGCGAGCAGCTCTAGGATCAGGCAGAAGGCATTCTTTATACTTGGAAATGAGGGAGGTTCTAGCCTGACTTAAAGGAAAAAAGTCGTTGTTATAATAACTAAACATGGGAACATTTTTCCCAAGAAGTTGTGGAATTTTTGTCTTTGAGCGTTTTTGAGACCTGAACTCTTTGCAAAATAATGGACATTGCCCTGAGCAGGATCCTGGTTTATAAAACCTGTGACTCTGTGATTTATGAATATTTATTGCAATAGGCTAAACAGCATGAAATTTATACACATATGTAGTACATACAAAAAATTGATTGAAGGATCCATACCTTAAGATTTTTACACTAGAAAATCTAATATTACGGATCATCCTTAAAATAAGGAGGAACAATATTTATCCATAATAAGTAAGTTTTTATTTTCCTTACTTTATAAGTAGACAAGTCTAAAACTATATGACTCAGTCAGCATTGTTTCTTTTTCCTAAAGCCTTCTTGCATGTCTGGTAGGTTATTTCCTCCTTTTTTTACAACAGTGGACAACTTTTCTATGCTTCAAAATAATATAAAAATAATTAAATAAGCCATCAGAATAGAAAGGTATAACTACCAAGTTATGTTCTACCTTGTTCAGTAATGTCACAATCACTAAAAGTAACAATTGAATATATATATATAAATTAAAAATATTTTTGCTTTGTCTAGCAAACATTGTCCTCACAAGAAAAAGGTGTTTTCCAATTCAATCTTCAAATATTTCTCAGAGTATAAAAATCTGCTTCAGTTTCACTGACTGCTTGGTTTCCAGGTTTTGTTGGATTGACAACAACATGACATGAAAGATACTTAGATTTTTAATGAGACTGATCTAGTTTTACTGTAAAGTAATAGATGAATACAGGTCACAATGTTTAATTAGAACCCAATCAACATTTTTGTACGGCATATCAGTATTACTTTGGAGATCCAAATGAAACAGTTCTTTGTCAAGTAGATACTTTTAAAACAAGAGGTGTTTTAACATTGCATTAGGAACTTCAAAGTGGAACATTTGATTTTCTGTATTATAATGTGTTTGAAATATTATTGTGAAGAAAATTCTATTTTTCAAAGTGGGAGATGAATTTTTCAGATAGCTTTGATTATAAGATACATCAAACAAGTTCTTTTGTAAAGGCTGCCTCTCCGAGGGTTTTTAACAGAGTGGCTTTAATGATTTGAGAAATTATGAAAATACATTAATATTGATTTAATAATTAAAATCTCTAATACTTTTAATTATTGTGCTGATGTCTTGTGCTAGCTCCATTCTACTGTGTTGCAGTGATTTTCATTTTTTTCACTCAAATATATTATACTCATGCATTAACTTGTATTCATTATCAAAGATTTGAAGACATGATTTAAGCATAAAATAAAAGTCCCTCTCAACAGTGTCCTCCAAGTCCAGGCATGGTGATTAAATCATTTAAATGATTAGAATAATCCTACATAGTGGAAATTTAAAGTTCTACAAAACTATCATGAGGAAAAGAGAACTATTTTTTTTTTACAGAAGGAATTGTAACAAAGAATAATTTATCTAGACATGTTTGCTTGTTTTAGCTACAATTGATAAAACAGTATTTAGATATAAACCTGTCATAATGCACAGCAATTGCAAAGCCATGAATTAAAATTCATTGTATATGATCCGCTTGTAATCTATTGCCAGACTCAGGCATCTTTCTACTATCTATCTGTTTTTGAGATAAATAATTTAATTGTCTTTTCGTTTATGTTTACCTTTTTCTTTTTTTTTTTTTTTTTCTTTTCTCAGAGCCTGACCCTGCAAGGTGCTTGTGAGTGTCCCCAGCTTCTTTTGGAAAACCTTTCCAGGGATGCTACTGTGCACCTCACAGGACAGGATGCAATTCCTTTAATTTGCTATAGTATTTTTTTTCTGTGAATTGTAGTGTTTATGAGCCTTGTTTGGTGATTAACAATGCCACTTTTACTGCTAACTATTTATTTTCTGTTATAATCATTATTTGTAATTTTGATGAGAAAAAAACATTTTGCCTGATGTATTTTTTTTCTAGTTAATTTCTGTGATTTAACACATATTAATTTTTTTTCAAGATGCAAAATACTGACACAGTGGTTATAAGAACCTAATCCAAAATGGGACCAATTGTCTGTAATTCTACTCATGTCAATGGAAGAATAAGTGCTTTGATGTTTACAGGTGGCACTTGGAACCTTTCAGAGCCAATCTGTATGCAACTGTATTAGTATCAGCAATAGTTAAGAATGTTAATCTTCAAGATTGTTTTCTCTTTTAATATTGCTGTTAAGTATAATGCAATCACTCTGTAAAAACTTTCAATCACTATTTTCTTTATAACCTCTCTTGTTTTTTCTTTTGCAGCAGATTTGCTGGATAGATTTTGTGATGGCTGCATTTTAAATCTGTTCTTTTTTTTTTTCTGTCAATTACCACAGGTTTAGTCCCTATGAGTGGTATAATCCACATCCTTGCAACCCTGATTCAGACGTGGTGGAAAACAATTTTACCTTGCTAAATAGTTTCTGGTTTGGAGTTGGAGCTCTCATGCAGCAAGGTATACGACTCAGTCTGCTCTTTCTCTTGCGCACCATGTCCCACTTTTTGCTGGGGGTAACAGCTCTCTGGTGCAAGTCACTTGCATGGGTGCCTCTGTGCATGTAGCCATAAACCAGCTTTTTAGGATTATCCAGGCATTCTCAACACCTTAGGAATTAGTCTGAAGACTAATAAAAATTTAAGACTTAAAAAGTACAGAATAGGCGTAGAATTTATTTCCTGGACAGAAAACCCTTACTGTATAATTAAATGAGCTAATCTGTCCATTACCTAAAAATACCTCAATTTAAACAACCTAAAAAAGAGTATATCTTTGTCAGATAAGAGTATAATTTTGTTTAATTTTGGTCTAGAAACCTTTCAACTACAGATTTTATCTAGAACCTGTAAAATAAAATAAAATAAGAGATTTAATCCTGTCCAGCCATATTTTCTATTTTTAAAGTCAAAATGACCATACTTAAAGATTTTAATAAAAAGTCTGTGTTCAACAATTCATGTACTGAGAAACTGATGCCATTGCTGACAATAAAATTGGTTGTGTAGTCATATTGCTCAGAGTAAAACCAACTACTAGTTTTAACTATAACTGTCTTAGTAAAATGCTTAAGCACATTCTTAAAAATCTGTAATTTCCTTGCCATATTCCTCTTATTTTAAAAGCATACCAAATATATAGAGTCATAAAAATATATCACCATTTTATTACCTTTTTTCCACAAGGATTTGAACACAGCCATATAATATCAGACACATCTGAATAGCACAGATTCAGTTTTTGCTCTGATATTTCACTTGGCAGTACAGTGTAATACAAAAGATTGTTAGTCCTGTTAAAGAGCCATTAAAAGAAATGACTTTTCTTTCTGGAAAAATAACCATTGCATATCCCTCCCAAAAAAAATCATAGAAAACTTTGGCAGGAAAAAGTGCATATTAGAGTTGTTTTAATGGATATACCTGTGCAATCATTTTTAAAACTTCTCATTATAGGTACACCAGCTATAAATAAATCCTGATTTTAACTCAACAAATGATTTCATGAAGCTTTCCTGTAACTGCAGTAAATATTGTCATATATCAGGTTGGTAGGCTTAAAAAGTCACTAATACCACAGCCAAAAGAGTACTGTGTTCAGAAAAACATTAATTAATGCCTGAAAAGAAATCAGGATTTCAAATCAAAAGTAAAAATACATCTATACTTGGTTAAGTGTTTGCTATCAACTAGATCGTCAGTATAAATTTCAAGAAATTATATAGTTGAAGCATAATTGCCAAATATGTGTTTGTAAGATAATGATTGCTTTTAAGCAAGCTAACAAAAAAAGGGATGCTGAATGAAAGAAGGTATTTTGAATTCCGTTCACAGTTTTCAGGATTGTTGGAATCTCTATCAACAATGAGTTTTATTTCCTATGTGGCTATATGCTTCTTCATATTTCTGGAGAATGGAAAAAGCAATTTAGATTTTCACATCTTCTTTTTGCAAGAGAAAGGTATTTTAGTAACATCTAAACATTGTTTTTGAGAATCAAAATAAGAAAAACACCCCAACCTTCATTTTAAAAGATATCTTTGAAGGATAACGGTTTTCCTTGAAGGAAAACTAGTTTTTCAGAATTAAGGCTGACTCTCTGTCCTTGCCTTATATTATTTTACCTTTACTTAGTACATCCTTTAATAAACTTTAAAGGCACCACTTTAAGGATGCAGTATCAGTCTTGATTTTGATGATTGTTTTAAAAAAATTCTCAAAACCCCAAGGTCATCTAAAACTAGGCTTTTAGACAAGCATAGAAGTTCTCACCTAACAGCAATAACTTTCCACTAGAAACAATACAGAAATGCTCGGGCCATACTCATATTACGTGCTGCTTCTTTACAAAAGATTTGCTTAGTGCTGGAGGGTACATGATAGAGGAAACTCATACATGTCTTGCTGGCACCTCTCGCTCCCAGGAAACTGTGGGATATAGTGCTGGACATGACGTTGCCTTGGGTACATGACAGTCAGCCCCTGACCAGGCTCTGTTTCATGGGCCCAGGTGGCACTCGGTTTCAGTCTTTGGTAAGGTATGAACTTGTGGTAACTGGGGTAACTGCGGCGAATGTCTCCACTCTTCTTTTCTTTCCACTCCGATCTGACTTTACTGGTGTTGGTTTTTAAAATGAAATGAGAGCAATTAAAAAGAGTTCATGATAGTGGGCTTGTTGGGAATTCTCTTAGTGTTATGATGTCTAGGTGTCTGACTAACAGGGCCTAGGAGCAACTACATCAGACAGGTACTTTTCTACTTTTTCCCTTGCAGAATTCTAGGCAGTCTGGCGCTGGAGTTGGCTGTCATGTCCAAGTCTGTCAGCCTTTTTTGTTTGAAACAGCAAGGGTAAGATGAACTGCAGGGTAAGATGGGCTGTTTTTGAATACAGTAGTCCAGTTATGATACCACTTCTTTTTTCCTTTTCTTTTGTTTCCTTTCTCTCTCCCTCCCCAGTCCTGTTCTCTTTTTTTTTTTTCATTGAGTTTGAAAGTTTGACATAATCTTTCACCTATATGAAGATGTGTTACCTTGCTGGACCAGTACCTTAACTAATTCAATATAAGCACTAAAATTTAACAGGAATAAAATAGTCCATCTTGCCTTCATTCCATTTTACCCAGGAGATTTAAGAGCAAACGTAGTAGTAACCAATTAACAAAAAGAGGTTGTTTCGGTACAATGGTGTAGTGGATACGGTGAAACTGTTTCCTTGAAAACAAGTTTCCAGATACTTCCAAAAGATTGTACATAAAGTTCTTAAAATTGAGCTAGAAATTGTTTATTTGACATCACTAGAAATTTCATTTCATTCAATTATAACATTATGGAAAAAATTCCATATGTGCTCATTTATAATAAATATTTGTAATTGTATATTAGAGTGATTTAATTTATTCCTATTTTTAGTAATTAGACACAAGAGGAGTTTATGTGCTTCAATTTGTCTCATTAGGCTCTAAATTAGCATTAAAAATTATGCAAATTACTATACAGTGTCTGTCCCTCCTCCATTCTTTAGTGCCATGAGCAGGCAACTCCAGCAATGCATTATAATCTATCTTTATCTAGTTTATGCATAGAAGTCTGATATTTTTATTGCTATTCTATTAAAGTGAAGTGTGTAGCATAGCTGCCCATATTTACATGAAATTGTGGGGCTAAACATAGAGATGGGAGATGTTAATTTTTTTAATATCTAAACATTTAATAAACTATCCTTTACAGCAATGCAAATGACAAAGCTCAAAAACATATTTAAAAGATACTTAAGAATTTGTTTTTCAGATATGAAATCCTTTATTTCACATTTGGTGCCTTCATCAATTGTTTAGTTTTTCTGGAATGCAAGTTGAAATAACTGCTTTCTTGGTATTGGTATTTAGATATATATATATATGTATGTATGTATGTATGTATGTATGTTTAGAAATTTGAAAATGGCACTGATCATTGAATCTCCCATTACTATACTTTGATTCTCCAAAAATACCTGTCTTTATAAGTTTAACCAGTTATTTTGCATTTCAGTTGTGTCTGTTTGTACAAGCAGTACATGTAAACCTGTAGCCTAAAGATTTTTTTGCACAGTGATTCCATCTCCCCACTGTGGCAAAAAGTGCTGAACGCTTATTAATTGTTTTCTGTGCATCTGTTTCACCTTTCTCCCCTGATTTTTGTTAGGTTCTGAGCTCATGCCTAAGGCCCTCTCCACCAGGATAGTGGGAGGCATTTGGTGGTTTTTCACACTTATCATCATTTCCTCGTACACTGCTAACCTAGCCGCCTTTCTGACAGTGGAACGTATGGAGTCCCCTATTGATTCTGCTGATGATTTGGCCAAGCAGACAAAGATAGAGTATGGGGCAGTTGAAGATGGAGCAACCATGACTTTTTTCAAGGTAAGTTTTATATTCTCTTTGAGAAGATGCTATATCCTTTTTGATCCTTTTGATTTTTGGGGGGAAAGCTTTTGCACCTTGCTGAGGGGCAATTGGTATGATTTCTGATGGTGCCAAAAACAAGAGAAAACCTTTTTTTTTAATATCATTAAAAAGATAACGAAAGAATCAATTGAAAAATCTCTCACAAAAAAAGTTTCTTTGATTATTTTCTTTTAAAGAATTGAATTTATAGCAGTGAAGTACATGAAGAAACCTGAATGTGTTGCTCAGATCTAAAGCTGTGTACAGGATTAAGTTTTGTCATATTAAAATTTAGTTTTAATTCAGCACCATTATACCCAGTTGTAGTCTTTACTCAAAAAGCACTAAGAATATTAGTGGCTCTGCTGAGGAAAACTTTTTGGACTTCATAATTTTGAGAAATTTTGAATGAAATTTTGAGTCCATGTAAAAAACTCAGATTATCCCAGTTTTTCTGTTCATTTTAATCTGCTACTAAGATAATTCAATTTGAAATATAGTGAAGTGAGATACTGAATTAGAGGAAAATATGTCTTGTCTAGGTTCATCAGACAACTAAGCAGACTTAAATTAGTGATAAGTATTTATGAAGGGAGAGAAGATAGTTTCTTCTCTAACTCCTTATGTTGGATAGCACAGAGATTGTCTCAGATCTTCCAGAGAGATGTTTAACATTTGCCTGATCTTTGGTAATTTCTGAAAACTTTTGGCTAATATAGTGTAGTTTCAAGAGTTATTATGCTATCACCTAAAGCCCTACATTGGTTGTCACATTGGCATTTGTAATCAGCAAACTGAGGACCAAGATAGCTTTTAAACTGGTGCAGAAATTGAAGACTGTGTGCTCAGTTTCTCTCAAATTCAGAGAGCAAAAAATTTGTTTACATATCAAGGCTGAATAATTTCTACTTAATCTTATGAACATAGGCCTTGGACCCAATCAAAGTGTACAAATAGTTTTAATTAAAAAAAAAAAAATTCTAAGACTTTGAGCTTCTGCTTGGAAATAACAATCATTCAACTCCAATATCTCAGAATGCGTCAGGCTGCTTAACTTAAAGCGTGCATCGGGAATGTTCTGAGTATTTTCCTCAGGATACTCATGGGAAAAGGAGCTGATGAAATTGATAAAAGTAACTAATCAATTAGAGATCTCTTCATGTCAGGAAATATGGGAAGGAGCTAAAAGTAACAACACTGAAAGTTTAAAGTCAGAATTTTTTTACAAGAGTCAAAATTAATTTTGTCTTGAGACATAAAGAAATAGTACAAGGTATTTATTGAATTACCAGAAAACACTATAGGGATTTAACTTAATTTTAGTATGGCAGAAAATTTTGATCTAATTCTATTTCAGATTCAAACTGAAATACTAGGAAACAATTTTAAATTTTCAGTTTTCCTTCTCATCCTTAATTTTCTTATTCACTTTTTTTTTTTTTTAAATGCCCCTAATGTGGGTTTTCTAAGTTTCTAAGTGCACAGAGACTATTCTCCTTCTGTGGACTTTTTTTCTTCTGCATGTTAATATAGCACTCCCTTTTCTGCACACTTATTTCTTTCTGCTGTCTTTATTCTTCTGTTTACATTTATCTAGATGTATTTTGTGATTATCTAATATATTATATCCAAGAACTAGAGAAGCCTTGTATCTAATGAAAATAACATTTTCACATACTTCACATCCAAAGTTTTTTATTTGCAGTTGAAATAACCTAGACATAAACACAACAGATTTAGGATGTCAGATCACATAATTTAGTATTTCCTTTTTTACATTAATGAAATCTTCTCCTTCACTATGACTGAAAAAGAGAAATCATAAGAAAACATAGGTTTTCTTTATTTGGCTGATAAATTTTAGGTCAAATTAAGGTTTTTTTTATCAAACACATGTATTTTCTGGACTTTTTGTGAGAACACATCATGATATGCAACTGTTTTATGACATGAAACTGAACTAATAATGAAGAACTGTTCCAACTTCGAACCAACTGATTTGAAATATTTTTTTGTTATTTCCTATTTAATCTAGTAATAAATTAATTTCTATTATTTGCGGCTACTATTAATATTTTTATTATTAATGGATATTATTTTCCTAATGAAACTAATTTAAACTTTAGCATTAAACATAGTTACAGGTGTAGTTTGCTATTCTTGCAAATTATAAATAAGTAAAAATCATGCTCAAATAGAAAAGTAAATTAAAACTATACAATCTCATTTGATTCATTTAGTGTCTGAAGCGATGTCCAGGAAAACATTTGAACGTTGTAAATGCTATTCACTAGAGCCACCTGTGAAAGGAATGTAGGTTAATTACATATGTATTCCATGAAAGATAAACCAAAACATATACATACAGCCTTTAATAGTGAACTTCCTGGTAAAATTAGATATTTTTACATAATGATGTGGAGTTATCAGGAAATAAAGTACTGTCATTTTTGATCAATATAGTATATCTGCATTTGTGTGTTTTCAAAACATACTTCTATTCTGCAAATGCTAATTACTTCAGGAACATAATTTCCTTACAGAAAGAAGTGAAAATGCCAGAAATATTTAAAAATAAGACTTTAAGTGGAATTGCATTACAAGGTACTTCTAGAATTGAATATCTCATAGAGAATGCTAAAAAATACAAAAAGCACTGAAGCACAAGACTCTGATAAAACAGTTTTAAATGGCATATATTATATTCTCTAATATACAGATAACTGAATATCAAGTAGGAAGTGCCTTTTTGTATGACATTAAGGAAAATACTAATGAACTTTTATGTCTTGTTCTCGTGATCACACTTTGAAAATATGCTTAAAATTGGAAAGGGTTCATTAAAGGTGAAAGAATGACTGTAGGTCTGAAAATAAGCTTTGCAGTTAGAGGCTAAAGATCTGTCTGTTTAATCCGCTGAAGAGAAGGTCAAGAGGTGACTTGATCATGGCTTGCAAGTGCCTTAATGGGGAACAAGACTTTTGACAGTAGATGACTCGCTAATCTACCAGAAAAAGGCATAATGAGATCCGATGCTTCATAGCTGAAGTGAGGCAAATTCAGGCTAGAAATAAGGTGCATATTTTTATGAGTGAGAGTCATTAACCACTGGTATAACTTATCTAGGAGTGGGCTGGATTCATCCATCACAGGCAGCCATTATGAGGAAGATACACACAGCATAGCTCAAGCATGTTCTTTTCATTTAGAGGTCTCTCTAAACAGATAGCCTTCATCATACAAGAGGTCAGATTAGATTTTAGTAGTACTCTTGTACTTCAAAAATCTAAGAGGGTGTGAGTTCTGGGGGTAGAAGTTGTACAAAGACAATTGAGAGGATAAATTTATCATCTGTGTGTATGTTTATCCTTAGCTACTTTTGTCTTGTTTTAATGAGAGTGGATTGAGTAAAACAGTGGTGCTCTGTCACAACAAGATATACAGGCACCAGATGGTTTGCTAATGTTAAATGAAATTATCATATATTAGTAATAGTTATTAGTTCAAACCACAGTGAGGCTTGGTAGCTGCCCACAAGACTGACAGTAATTTCTGCATAAATTACCTATATAGCAGTCCATTGAATTATTTTCTTAAAAAAACCTTTGGAGAGTGGCCAAAGCTGTGTGGTGCTGAAACAAAAGAACCAATTATGAAGGGGAACCTAAATGGGCATCAGACAAGCAAGCTAGCTGCTGGATTAAAACTTCCTGAAGGTAAAAATCTTGGAGAGCACCTGGGATATATGTTGAAAATGCTGTTACCCTTGTGAGTCAAACATCCTTGTGAAATAGCTTCGATGAAAAAGGAGAATGTTGTCTTCAGGATTTTACTAGGTCCTTCATCTCATGCCTCCTCTAGGTCTGAGAAAGATAATTACAAAACTCTTTCAGAAGCCAGAGAGCAAAGGAAAATTTCAGTACTCTCTCCTCTTAAGATTTGCTTATCTGGTCTGAGCATGGAAGGGAAGTAAGTTTACTAGTCCATTATGTGCCTGGTGGGTCTGCTCGGCTAATTCATTGTGAATATAAAGAAAATCTTAGTATTGTCCAAGAATTAGAAGGAAAGATATGTGAAAGTAAGTTCTAAGCCTTATGTGCTTTCAGGCTAGGAGCGTTCCTTCCTGATACATGCTTTGATGTTTCTCAGATTATGGAAGTATTTTTAGTTATGAAATCTTCTTCCTTTCTCTTGGCCCCTTTTGTCTCTATTGACCACTTTCAAATTTCAGAAACCTGTCTTTTTCCTGTTTGGAATAAAATAAAAAGCATTTATTATTTTCATGAAAGATAGTGATCTCACATTAACTGTTCTTGGATGAAAGAAACCTCAGATTTTTCATTGTCTCTAATTTCTTTGGTCTCTCAGTCTATGTTTCTCACTTGGTTTTCTTGCTGAATTACAATTCCGAAATTGAGAAGGACAATATTAATTCTCCACAGCTTCTATTTGCACCACACTTCTCCACCCTCACACATAAAAAACCTACTTCAACATATATGCATGTATGTGGCCTAAAGTGTTGAGATATTTCTTGTGAAGCTGTCATATGCTGTGGTTTCTTCCATAATTTTTCATATCTGTAACTTTCAACGTTAGAATTTCTTTCTCTCTAGGTTTTTTGTACAGTACCAGGTACAATGGAACTTTTCTTACTTATGGTTACTAAGCATCGGCATACCAAATAGTAAAAACCAAAATACTTTTTCATTCTATCATAGCAGTAAATTACTATCATTACTCCTGCATCACAAATTAAAGGTCTTCTCAGCTCCCTGTGAGACATCTTTTTATATTCTTGTTGTGTTGATAAGGAAGCTGAGGCATGAAAGGGGATTGCATCTTTTTCAAGATCACTTGGTGAAAGGTAGGGAACTAATTCTGGTGAAAGGTAGACCGGGGACTAATTCAGGAAATCTGACTTGTGTACCTTAAAATTATCTGGTAGACTGAACTATGCTGTGTACCCTTTACATTTGCCAGTTCCTTTCCTTTTCTTCTTTAGGATCAAGTTTTGTACTCCAGCTCTACTTTTCTGCAATAGATTTCATTTCTTCCTCCATTGCTTTCTCTCTATAAAGAGACATGCTGCTTGTCCTTTTTGGTCATTTTCTTTTCCCCCGTGCCCTCACATTTTATTCTAGCCATTTTGTTGCCACCTCTCTGTAGAAATTTAGAGTAGCAACAATTCAGAACTCTTTGTCTATCTTCTCCTTTCCCATTCTCAGCCTGTTGTTAAAAGAAATGGCCTTAAGCTCTACCTATACATTACAAAGTCTCAGAAACAGTCTCTTAAAGCTGAAGGAAAGTGTTATAGGGGAATTTTCCCACTGCTTGCAATTGGAGTAAAAATGACACATTCTGTGACAGAAGCAGAAGAAGAACAAAAGTGTTAATGTCATTCTTTTGTCATGTGTGAAGCTGGCATTGATTTGCACAAAGCCAGTAGTTCAGTGGGATTTTCAAACCTGGGTTTGAATGCTGTAATGGACAAATGATATTTATTTGTTTAACAAGTAAAGATGCAGTACAAAAACGTGAGTGTATACACACAGAGAACCTTTATTTTAATGCTTCAAATAAAATAACATGAAGTTTGGCACTGTATTAATTATTTAGTGCAATTGTTGCAAGTCAAAAATGAGAAAAGTACCACTTGTGAGTTTCTCAAATATCCAGTGATTGACAGTGACTAATGGAAAACAGTCTTTTGAATCACAGCTTCCATGTACTAATTTTGATAATACATGAAAAATAATTGGTAGCAGATACTACAGGTACATGTTCAGTTTGATTTAATAATATTTCATTTTATAGAAAAGTTACATTTTGATGTAACAAATACAGAATTGTTCTTGTATGAAAAAACATGCTGTACATTTCACAAAAAAGGGAATTGAATGTAAGTACCGTATAAATATTTTTGATTTATTTTTGATCACGCTGGTTTAGACCTAACTGCTAGAAAACCTACAGCTGAAATGCATCATTTCCTCTTTGCCATGATTCCCTCTTTGCAAGAATGCCACTTAGTTAACCACTGCTTCTTTTAATATAAAAAAACCCAAACAAACAAACAAAACAAAACCGCCCCAGATATAGTTGTAAATCTCTAAAGCAAGAGGTTTGTGGTTACTTCATACAATTGTAAGAACTAAATCTTCAGTAGCAGAGCCTGTGAGAGAGATATAGGCTTTGCCCAGAGATCTTAAAGCATCTCTGCCTCACTGAGTTCTATTTATGTTTGTAAAAGATCAGGGAAGGTAGGCGATGGTAGGTAGGTTATGTGATACATTAACACAGACTATAACAAGAAGAGCAGTGCATTTGAATTCTATATAGAAGAAATTACAATGAATTTGCTACCATTAAGTTCTCTGGGGTGAAACTGTCTTTTTTTGAATTTGAAGTCAGGAAGCAGAACAAATTCACAGAAAGCGCTCCATTCCAAATAACTGTCTAGTTATCAGGACAATGGTTTCATGCTGTCTTGACCCTTAGACTGCTTATTATTCCTGCAGTTAATAAGAACAGATGTTTGGCTTTGTGTTGTATTTCAGTGGCAAGGCATGAAACTCACCTAAAAATAGATTAAGTGCAACAGAAATCCACTACCTTTTCACTCTTGTGTTTGTCCCCACCCATGCCTTTTCTCTTCCCTTTCTCCTTTCCCTGTTCCTCATTTCTTATACCCTTCAGTAAGGACTGAAAAAGATGAATACGACTAGTCAATTTTCATTTCCACAAAGATTATTCTATATATCTGGATAGTAAGTACTCTTAATAAGCTGCTGGATAACGTTTGATTGTACTCAAAAGCCACAGGGTTCATATTTATCAGTTTCATTTGTCTCAAGCTACAGCTCTTAGAAATAGATGGAACATGTATAAGACATTTTGGTATCCTCTCAAGGAAAAAATACAACTTTCCAGTAAAAACAAGAGTAGACATTCACAATAATTAAAATATTGAAACAAATCATTAAGATATGAATTGGATCCCCACTAGTTAACTTTGAAAGGAAAGAGATGTCAAACTGAGTAATCAAAAATATATGAGAAGTTGGCATTATGAAAATTCTAGTTTCTCTCTGAATCAATTAAACTTGTCCATAACTCAGTATTGGTTTCTGCCTTACCAAATTTCTTCAGAGGCGAAAAAGTGTTATGCTAATCTCCCCACTGAACTCTCAGGTGGGCTACCTTATGGTCCCATAAGTATTTTAGATTGTGGCTATTATACAGAGAGACAGTAAAGAAATTCTTCCTGTTATTCAGATGGAACTTTCTGTGCATGCTTGTGCCCATTGCCTCTTGTGCTATTGCTGGGCATCACTGAGCAAAACCTGGCTGCATTCTCTTGACATCCCCCTTCAGACACTTATTCACATTGATGTTGTCCTGTCTCATTCATCTCTTTACAAGGCTGAGCAGGCCCATCTCCCTTAGCCACTCCTCATAAGAGAGATACTCCAGGCCCTTGCTTATCTTCATAGCCCTCTGGATTTCTTCCAGCAGCATCATGTCTCTCTTGTACTGAGGACCCCAGAAGTGGTAACAGCACTCCAGATGTGGCCTCACTAAGGCTGAGTAGAGGGCCAGGATCACCTCCTTCAACCTGCTGGCAGTGCTTTACCTAATGCACCCCAAGATACCATTTGCCTTCCTTTGAAGTCAGATGGAGTTTAATCACTACTAATCACTGTAAATTGCTATTCTCAATGGCTTTTTAATTCTGTTTTATTTTGTTTTAAGCCAGTCTAACTCCAAGTAGTCCAAGCTCTTCTCCTACCTTCAGCCTCAAGCACTGTTGGCTCTATATGCCTTAAGCCTGTGGCAAGAGTCAACCCAGATTTCTGACCCAGCTACAAGTGAACATTTTTGTTGCTGCATTTTAGTTTTCAGTTGTGAAGCAAACTGCTCCAGCTGATAGAATGTTAGAACTGATTGGAATGCAGCAGGGTGTCATTACATGGCAGGGCAGTCTTATATCACCCTGCTAAATGTGAAAGCCACTGGGAATCCACACCCTTTGGTAGGTGAGTTACGTCACCTAGACATTTCAAAGTGTGACAATGAGAAAATCAACAATGCTGAAATTTCTGATACTTACAGTGTGCGTTTTCTTTATGTACTAATGTAGGTTTTGTCTTAGCTGGTGACCCATTTTACTTCTTTTCCCTTGCCTGATGCCCTCCACTTTCTGGCCTCTTCAGGGCCTGTAATGACGCTGCTGACAGGATCAGATGTAAGAGAATTACTGATCTCTAGATTCTCATCATAAGTTTAGTTGCAAGGCTTTTTCCTCAGAAATGCATAACCTAATTGCTCTCTCTCCTTATCACCTTTCTCTCCTGCTGTTTTCCCCAGGAGGCAGGGTGAGAATACTTTTCTTTTTTCTTTCTCTTTTCAGCTTTTTTTCCCTTTATGTTTGTCTTCAGATCTTGAAGAAGGTGAAAGAGAACTGAACTAGATCACAGAGAAACCTTTAACTGCAAACAGCATTCTGTATGAAAGACATAATTCAGAGATAGGGTTTGTTTAGAAAATTCAGAGTGCATCTGAACATTTTTAACTATCAGAGTCTAAAAAAAAAAAACACCTTGCTCTTCAAAGCAAAAAGATCTGTCACAAGTAGCTGTGTAAAGTTTGCCAGATTTGATCTGTGACTTATCCTGGGAATGTGATTCAGAAGCAATTCTCCAGAGTGAACTGGCTCTGGGTTCAGCCATTTTTTTGTGAGATCCTGTCATATGAGCAACCTTGAGTGTTGAACTTCTGCCCACTGAAACATCCTGAAATCCTCCATTCATTAGCAGAGGTGAACTCCTAGTTCTGCCTGTCAATTGATTTATCATAGTACCAAGGTATTGTCTAACTACATTAGCATTGCTTTGTGTACAAAAATATTTTCAGTGCCAGAATTGACCCAGACATCACCTAAAGTCTTATTATGCTGATGAATGTCTTCTCCAAATTTATTAATTTCTCCAAACAGAGTGCTTGTTGAGATTGATTAAACCATCCTTTTTGCAATAGATCTATGGTAATAATTATGTAATTATGCGAGCTTTTTTGCCTTTAAGGCATTTTTCTTTATCCATGTATTAATTTAACTTGTATTTAATATATTAAAGATCCTATTCTGCACAATATACTTTACTAGTTTATGAGAAAGTATACTAAAGAATGCTTTAGAATCACAGAATCATAGAGTTGTTTAGGTTGGAAAAGAGCTCTAAGTCCAATCATTAACCTAAAACTACCAACTCCACCGTTGAGCCAGGTCCTTAGGCACTTCATCTGCATGTTTTAAATACCTCCAGGGACTGTGACATAATCACTGCCTTGGGCCGCCTGTTCCAATTCTTGATAGTCCTTTCTGGCAAGAAATTTTTTACTAATATCCAGTCTTACCCTGATAAAATTTGAGGTCATTTCCTCTCATCCTGTTGCATGTTAATTTTGAGAAGAGACTGATCCCTACCTTGCTACAACCTCCTTTCTGGTAGTTGTAGTGAATTTACACTAAGGTCTCTCCTGTGGCTCCTATTCTTCAGGCTAAATACCCCCATCTCCCTCAACTGATCCTCATAAGGCCTGTGCTCCAAACCATCCACCAACTCTGTTGTCCTTCTCTGGACATTCCAGCACCTCAGTTTCTTTCTGGTGGTAAAGGGGCTCAGAACTGTACACAGGTCTCGAGGTGTGTGCTCATCAGTGCCAATTACAGGAGGACAATCACTGCCCTGATCCTGCTGACCACACTATTGCTGATGCAGGCCAGGATGCCATCGGCCTTCTTGGCCACCTGGGCAAGACACTGCTGGCTCATATTCAGCCAGTTGCCAACCAACAGCCCCCGGTCCTTTTCCTCTGAGCAGCTTTCTGGAATAGTGGCTGCTCTTCCCACAGTCTGTAGCTCTGCATGGAGTTGTTGTGACTCAAGTGCAAGATCCAGAAATTGGCCTTGATGAACCTCATACACTTGGCTTTAGCCCATCAGTTCATACTGTTCTGGTCCCTCTTTGGAACCTTTCTATCCTCCATCATATCAACACTCCCACACAACCTGGTTTCATCTGCAAACTGACTGAGGAGGGTGCATTTGATCTCCTAATCCAGGTAACTGATACAAATATTTAACAGGATGGGACCAATACTGAGCCCTGGGGAACACCAGTTGTGACCAGCTGCCAACTGAATAATATATAACTCCATTCACTAGTCTTTGGGCTTGGCTGTCCAGACATTTATTTTACCCAGCAAAGAGTATTCCCCTCCAAGCCAGGAGCAGTCAGTGATCCGAAAGAGATATTGAAAAGCAATTTGCAAGCAAAATCCAGATAAGTTATCATGTGAACTACTGTGGTTTGAAGGAAGCATGAGAGCTTTTACTATATTAATACATACTATTAGTAAACTATTATTTACTAGCAAAGGATATAACTTACCTTAAAATATTTGTTTGTATATCTTTGCATTTGAAATCTGAAATCTGTTACCTCTCAAAAAATTATAAAAAGTGGCAAATACCATGGAGGCCTTTGACGACTTGAATTTCTTGGTCTTTCTTTGAAGAACTCTTCTTTTTTGCTGCAGCCAGTGGCAAGGCAGAAACAGTTCTGTTCCTCTTTCTTTAGCTCTTACCGTTTTTGTGTGTCTTTCATTTATTAGTTTTTATTAAACTAGTTATACCTTCTTGACTTACAAAGACTCTTCCAGAACTTTTTAGAAGCTTCTATTTGACATTTCTGATAGAAGTTTCATGTACTCGTACATACATTTCCACCTTCTGAAAAAGGAATATGCATCCCTAAAGGAACTTTCTGTGAGGAACGAATACTAGCACCAAAAATTTTCTGTGATTTGATAGGAATGCTCTCTACCTCTTCCTTCACCCTATTACCTTATCTGGCAAAGAAGCTTTGAGGATAGTTTCTTTGATTCTAAGACTTTTATCTAAGCCTATCCAGGTAGTATCATTCAAGTATATTTTTATTCAGGCTGAACTGCTAAGGAACTTACTTGAATTGAATAAAAACAACAGCTTGGTTTTTTAATTTATTTTATGGCTACACCTTGTATTCCTGATGCAGGTTTTGTTCCTTGAAAAGGAAAGATGCTTATCATAGTTCATTAGAGATGTGAAATCCAACAATGCCATTCTAGTCAGGGGTTTGACTACCCCTACAAGCATAAGTTAGCGGAGGAAACACTGATCTTTTAGCTTCCTCTTCCAGTCACAGTGTGTTCATAATGAAGAAGATTTGCCAGTTTCAGTCGCTGTCTTTTCAAATCAGATCATCAAAGATGAAAGGAGGGTTGAACAGGAACCATGGGTTCATTTCACAGAAGTACTGAGGCCAATTATTTTTTAAATTCTTATTAATCTCAAAGAATTTCTAGATTTCTTTCCAAGCTAGAGCTTGATTTCTAAATACTTCATATAAATGCCTTAACACTTACAAAAAAACATCCAGGCTTGCGGTCTTAATCTTTAAGTCTTCAATTTTTATTTCTGAAATGCAAAATTACTTTGGTAAATAGAATCTCTAACTTTTAGGGGGACAAATATAACAGGAAAACCACCAGCATTGTCAACAGCAGCAGTTGCAATAACTTGTGATGTGTGATTTTTATTCTTGTTTTCATTTCTTCACTCTAGTGATGAAATCAAGTCATTAGAAACCTCCTGTTATTGTGTATTTTTTACTCAAATTTTTAATATTTTATTTTCTTACATTGTATTGCATTACATAGACCCTATTTTAATGTTATCAATGGCCACTGTAATTAATTTTGTCTCATGGATAAAATGTTTAGCAGAGGTAATTTATTCTTCTTTGTAGATAAAGGAATTGTAAAAAACAGTTCGGCATCCCTAAAATAATAATGAATAAAAGTAAGAATAGCCTGTATTCCTGAAGTTTCTCCAAATGTATAGGGTAGGATTGTACTAAAAGCAGATTGGTGAATTGATACACTGGTATAGAAAGGATATCAACTGTTGATTAAGAGAATTTAATAGGAAGGCATAATAATATCCTGTGTTTTGGTCTCAAAGCCAGAAAACACACGCACACACACACACACGATTAGTTTGACTAGGAAAGATGTAGCTCTTGAAACATGTAAGGCAGGTTTCTCCTCTCCAAAACGTAGATACCTGCTTTCCTCTTCAGTAGCATCTAGGTGACCCTGACTGACACTGGAAAAAAACTGAAAGGCACCCGAAAGTAATTCCTCTGTACTAAGCAAATGTCCTAGAAGGACAGCATTCTCCAGAGTTACAGAAATTAATCTGCATTGTGATGATAGAGAAACTTAGGTTAGTACTTGGGTGTAGATAATTAATTTGTAGGTGGCTAAAAGTATTTAAGAAGAATCCTGTAAGATTTATGTTCACTTTTTAAGCACTAGACACTTTTGATAGATGCATAAACTACAGTTTGACCATAGGGAGAGGCGATGATTTAAAAAATCTCTGTACTCAATTTAATTAATTTTTACAAGGAATAATACACGTAATTCCAATTTTGTAGTAAAACTGACTGACTTAACTATCAAAGTGGGAATATTTGTTTTCTTTTAGATCAATGTTTAAAAAACTGCAAATAAATTATTTTCTAACATGTTGGCACTGAAATGAACACACAAAAAGAAAGAAAAACAAAAAAGGAAAAATCTCTTATAGAAAATCATAGAAAAAGCTCATGTTTTGGCTTACAGTCTGAGTTGAAATATGGCCAAAATTGTGGTCTGTGTACATAAACATTGCATTTAGAAAGATTGAACTGGTCACAATGAGTAATCCACTGATTGCAAGGGCTTGTATTTCAAAAAAAGAAAACAAAAGAAGTAAAAATAAAGAATAAACACTATGCAATATTCTGATTTGTTTGTATGGCTCCATGTGTTTGATCACATTAGAGGTTCAGTACATTTATCTTCCACCAGCAGCACAGGTGTTGCTGTGTCATCTGCTGTATAACTTGTCATTTTTGTTACACTTATAAGCTGAAATTTTTTAATTAAATTAGAGACACAGGTGCAGGCTTTTGATGTGTGCACCAGTGTTTGTATATTTTGTTGGAAGTACGTGGTAGTATTGACATATTCTGGGTCAGAATTTTCATGGAAACATGAAATTAATGGGTACAGTTCCACTTGCATATGGGAGATTAGTAGGATGACACAGCAAAATTAACAACCTTGTTTAGAGGGAAAATAAAATTAGCTGACATCCAGAACAAACTACATCCTCTAACAGATTCTGAATCATAAATTATGTTTTGCAAATTTTATTTTTCTATGATTTTAGATTTCTTAGTTAGAAACTAGAAGAGGAAAATTATTATAGCTAGAATAGAATATTTCAGATGGGAGAGATCTAGAGTAATCACCTAGTCCAAATGCCTGAGCAATTCACGGCCGACCAAAAGTTAAAACAAATTATTAACCAAAGGCCTTTTAAGCACTGTCAGGCTTGGGTCATTGACCACATCTGCAATATGCCTGTTCCGGTGTCCTAAAGGTGTTTTAAAAATTATTGCTAAAAAATCATGATTTCTTACCCTGATTTTGAAGTAAGAATTATGAAGTGGATTGTTTAAAGTAGCATGTATACTGAAATCTCTACATGGTATTTCACATACATTTTTAAAACTATGTTCTATATTTCTGTCTTGTACGCATTCAGACTATATTTTTAGTAGTTAGCAAAACAGGACAGGATCATTTTTAAAGTCATGGTCACTGGGCTAAACTTTCTTTTCTATCAAAATTAGGCAATCATGCACAAACACCCCATTAGGAACAGTCTTTGGTATGTACTTGACATCTCCAGAACTGTTATCTGGGTTTTGTTTCTGTGCTTCTCAGAAAAGAAAATTTGTTACTCAATTGTAGTGGTTCAATTTAGAACAAATTAATTGTTGTGAGAGTTATTTGTTATAAATACAAACTGAAAATTCTAAGATGGAACTAAATCTTTAATTCTTCTATGTGTATTTCTTATACATAAATTCCCATTGATTCCAGTAAGTATTAGGTATTTCAATACTTTTGTGACTCTAGGTCTAACAACAAAAATAAAAAATAAAAAGGAAAAAAAGGGTCCTAACTACGAGTAAAACTAAACACAGAATTAACTGTAGCCACCAGGATTTATTTAATCTGAAGTTTCACAAAATAAATAAATAAACAAACAAAAATTAGCAGAGTCCAGGGACTAGAGGAAAACCAAAGTAAAATGCAACTAAACCACCAATCATTTAATTCCATTCTGTTTGAAACAAAAGTGTTGTGTTTGAACTTGAATTTAAAAACTGCTTTTCTTTTTGTCATACTGGTGTTTTCCACAGCATTATAAAGGAACTGTTATGTAGTTGATATTGTTTACCATTTTAATTTTAAATGAAATATTTCATTACTGTGTCATATTTCAAATGTGTGTCAAAAAGAAATTATTTCATTTAATTTGAAAATAGAATCTGATTTGTTCATATTCAAGGACAGCAAAACAAGCACATTCTTAGTTCTGATGTTGTCTAATGCACATTACTGATTTGTAAACATATATTTGGAATGTATTTTAAGTGATGACTAATTCCAAGCTTATTTCCATAGTGAACACGATGTATTTTGAGATGGATTTTTTAAGTGAGACCCAGAATGGCTCCTCATTTGCTTAAAAAATTCAAACCCCAATCTACTTTGCATAATTTTACATAGACAACAGCTCAGTCTAAAGAAACAAATGCTCTTCTTCTCCACATACACACATATAAATGATGACTACATGTTTGTGTGCATAATTTGCAAACAGCCTTTCCCCTGAAGGTATAGGAAATGCACTGTTATTTTACTACACTTCTTTTGTTGGAGAGGAAGTGGTGTCACTGAATAGAATTGCCTCATCAGACACTCTACAGAAGTGCCAAGTTGTAGCAATCAATAGAGAAATAGCAGATGTGGAGGTTAGTTGGCATCAAAGAATATGAGTGGGAAAGCTTTCCTATGGGAAAGAAAGTGTTTCGTTACTCTTTAGCTATACTCAGAATATTGGTTCAATCAAGCTTTCAGAAAATTAGAGTATGATGGCTTTCATGACTCCAGCTCTGAAAGAGTCACTTTAAAAACAATTAAAAAGTTAGATTGCTGTCCATCAGGGAAGTTGTACAGAGTGAAGAGGATTTTATTAGTTTTTAGACTTAATGCTGCAATTTGTTCTCTTTCTGAAGAAAGCAGTTCCAGTGCAGTGGCTCTGGGACAGGGACTGCCTCCCTAGGTCATCATTGTAGATGAGTATAAATGTTACTTTTATAGTTGTTCATAGAAAACAAACAACATATTATCATTTCTCTTAAGTATAGATATTTTAAAACTTTGATTCAGAAAATATCTTGTTTTGGGACTGCCTTGGATATTCGTATTTGTTGTTTTTTCTGGATAATATAAAAGACATTGGTCCACACAGGAACTCCTGCAGAAAAACTGAGTTTCAATACATCAATCAAGTTTATTCTCTTTAAAGAGATTGTCCTGCCAGGAACGGTAAAACTGAAGAGTCAGTGAATCATAGTATTTGTCAGTGTAAGAGCTTGAAGTTTGATAGCAGTTGAATGCTTTTCTGAGCAATTGTAAAAAAGAACAGGTGTTAGGGAGGATAGAGTACTTGCAGGAAAATACTCACTGATGGATGGTTTTGTTCATTCACTTTGCATACTTGTAAGATTGTTTTTGAGAGGGTGAATTAGAGATTTTGTGTGGTTGAGACTGATTATGCAGGGGTTTTTTCCTTTAAAAAAAGAATTCAATTTTTAATCATATGTCTTTCTCTAGGAATATCTCTAGTTAGAGGGATGGAGACATCTTTCTTATAAAACATTGAAGCAACTTTCTCTTCTCATTGATCTTTAAATCAAAATACTGCTTAATGGAAGTTATGCCTCTAATCTGGTTGATTAATATTTAGAGAAAATATATTTATTGGCAATATGAAGAAGGAGTCAGCATTAATTATCTGAAACACCTTTCTCACTGAAATCCAGCATGGATTCAAAATTAATTGTCTCTGGTCCTTGGGCTCATAAACAAATAAATGTGCTATGACACACACTGAATCAAAGATTGCAGACAGTTTAGGAATTGAGACCCAGAATGGAATTTGATTTGCTGAGTTCTCTCAAGTGCTTCAAATTCCTGTGCCTCCAAAATTCACAAGAGGGGAACAACAAAGTTCAGAACAAAGTTCACAGTTGAGAACTTTGACATCAAGAGGTTAAATGCAAAAATGGTATCTGTTGAGAGTGGTCTTCCTTCTTAGAGTGCTGTGTAGTGATGTTCACAGGCAAGACGCTTCTGCCTTCAGTACTTACAGATACATTTGGCAACGAAAGAAAATCATTTTGCCTTTGGATTTAAAATGAAGCTGAGTGTTCCTGTCATACATTAGCCAAGACCAATAATTTTTCCTCAATAAACATAGACAAAAGCACCATAACAAACTGTCAAATAATCTCACCCTTTTAATGATTTTGCTGCTTTCCATCAATGATTTATCAAAGCAAGCAAAACAGAGATAGCAGTAAGATTTAGATCTGTATCTAAAATGCATAAAAGTTCGCAACCTGCAAGTTTGCAATTAGGTTCTTGCTTTAGGTCAAATACACATTAGTAATGGAGAAAATAACCTTCTTTAATTATGCTGATAATGTTAAATGTCAGTGTCTTGAAGTTGCAGAAAACACTCCTAACTAAAATCTTCAGTCTTTTGTAATATGAGAGGACATAGATAAACCTTTTTTCTATTGCTGGGTTACAGTGCTTCCATACTTGCTCAGAAACAAATAACACAGAGTTTCAGCCAACCATATCAGCTGTTGGCACTGAGATTCAGGGTCAAGTTTACCTGTGAGATGACCTGTAAGTTTCTATTCCAATAGCTTTTTGTCTTGTCTAATATCTGTTGCTTTAATCAAGAATGCTTTAGAAATGTTATGGTATGTTGTATATTTTTGTTCTTTTACCATATCTCATTTATAAAAAGAACTCAGCTTTTATATATCTCTTTCATAGGAAGAACTACTACTCAGTGTTACTGTTTTCAGAGTGGGGAAATATGGTTTGAATATATCTGATATGGAGCATGTCCTCCAACTGTGTTTGTGTAAGTCACATTAGAATTAGCATTTTTCAAGCCACCATAAAAAACAAAAAACACAAAACAAAAAGAAAAAGAAAAAAGAAAAAGAAAAAGAAAAAGAAAATACCCCTATAGACCAAAATTAGTGGCAATATTTGATAGTCCTACAGGTAAATGTCTCATTCATTAAATATTGCATTTTATCTAACTAGACTATATGAACTGTATTTTTTTTACTGTAGGTCTCCTGAGAGTTTTCTGAAAAGAATGAGCATTTTAATTGATTACCAAAACAATAAATCCCAAAGAATTAAGTTAAACTATTTTCCCCCAGGAACTACATAGTGATTCAATAGAAGATGAGGACTAGAGCTGCTTCAAAGCTCAGCCGTAGATAACTTAACATATGGATACAAGTAGGTGCCATGAAGAAAAATGTTTATGCAAAGAATCTGGTCCTGTAATTACTCTAGCATATTTTTTTCATAATAATTCTAAATCTAAGAAATTTCTTTTTCATAGTGACATGTATTATCAAAAAAATTGTATCATAAGAAACTTTGTGCACTTTACTAAGGGCATTGCCTTTATTGCTTTTTTTAATTGCTGAAATTTGTATTTCTATGCAATCCCAATGTATTGCGCTGAAAGTCTCTAGGCAAATAGATGGGTATTGGATCAGATAATTGATTTTAAATTGTAGCCTTCTATGTATAGCTATGAAAAGCTCCTTCCTAAAATTTTTTTCTTAAACTAGTACACACAGAAATCCACTTTGCCAGAATGTGTTCTACTAAATTAGTCAACAGAAAATACATGAAAATTTGCTGCAGGATGTTCACAGATTACTGAGGCAGAAACGTACAGAATAAACGGAGTAATGCTGCTACCAGTGACATCAAATGCATGACATTAACAAGTTTGGGGTACTATTAAATTCACTGTGTTTTAATGAAACAGGGAACCAACTGCACCTGGGATTTGAAAGATCTTCAAAAATATATAGATTTTTAAAATGCTAATTTATACTTAGGAGACATAGAATATTGCTAGAATATCTGCTAATATCCTTCCCCTGCCTTCTGTGTGTCAACTACTGAATCATATCACTCCTTGCAGATTGATAACATTCATCTCTGGTTTCTGGTTGTCTTCCTGGTCTTGGTTGCTCCAGGTCAGTTTGTTCTCTTGGGACAATCTGAAAAGTTATTTCTTATTAGAGCTAATGCTTTTGAGTGATTTAGCTTTAAATTCTACCTATAATAGAAAAGTATTTTAGCTCTAGTACACAGTTCAGGAAAAAAACAATCATTCATCTACACACTTTCTCATGAAAATACTTTTTCTCTCTTGTTTTTACAAGACAATTATGCCATGCTTATTCATATATTAACTTCAGAGACTTGCAACTCAATTACCAGCTAATTGTTGTATTAGTGATAATGGCTCATGTATATGGGTTAGCTTTTTGGTGTTTTCTGTTTGTTTGTCTGTTGGTTTGTTTTGTTTCATGGGCATTTCTGTCTTGCTTTTGTTTGTCTACAATATCCTAGGCACTGTATTACTATAGATTTACATTAAAGCCCTTGTGTGAATTCAAATAGTTAAAATCCGAGTGAAATTAGTGATGTAGTGTAATTCATAAAAGGCACAAATCCCTGAATGGATTCACACCAGTGATTTAATTTTCATGTAGTGATGACAATTTCCGTTTGCAGAATCCCATGCATTAATGTGATGATCTGGTTGCCACTCTCTGCAGTAAACAAAGTGATTCAGCTTTCACATGCCCAAACATCTTCTAGTCATGTAAAGCTTTTCCCCTGCATTGGCCACCTGAAATCTTAACAGCTTGCTTGCCTCCAGTTCTCCTGGTACTTCCTCAGCCCTCACCATTTGTATTAATGCAATGAAGTTTATACATTCTCAGTATACTCGAAGTACAGAGCTGTTTTATTACAGAGAAACAAACAAACAAACAAACTTCAAACAAACAAAAAAGTAACATAAAGTAAACTAAGATTAATTTAACTGTTGTGTGGCACCCTGAACTTGTAACCACTGATCCAGTAACTTAATTAAACCCAAATGTGACCAAAACACTCTAAAATTTGGATCTTAGCTTTGGAGTTCATAATACAAGATCTGTCTGTGAAAGAGTTTTATAGAAACTTATGGTCACCATAAATTTAACATAATTTGGGTATGTAAATATTAATAATAATGTGGCTTTGGAAGTTTTATCAGATTATTGTGCATAAATAAATATTACTTTCCTTGAACCTTTATAATTTAATATTTTCTCATACTTTTAATACATGGATATAGCTGATTATACAAGTTTATAAAAAATAAGCCTATCACTTTTAAACCACAGCTGGTGATTTAGACACAACAGGTTTTTAGTGTTGATTCCTCCCCAACAGCAGGAGTCCTCTGTCATTGGACATTATTGTGAAGATGTAACATTTATTTTATATCTTTCTATCTGCCTAGCATTGATATTTAGACAGAGAAATAAGTGCTTATTTTGTGGCCTGAGATCAGAACACTAAAACCCCTTTTAAAGTTCGGAAAGGATGAACAAACCTCTGTGATTATTTGGTTGCAAATCTGAGGTTTAGGAGTGGGGTTTTATATTCCTCAGAAAAATTATTTTTTAAAGTAGGTTCTATGAAAGTACATGCAATGTTTTTTTTTCCTTGTATTTCTGATCTCTGTGATGCCTTTTTGTCAATTCTGCACAATAATGGCATTGTTAAATACAGTTAGATCGAGCTCTAAATCCTCTGCCATAAGTCTTATGGTCCTTTTAAGTTCTATTACTATAGTGTAAAGCCATTGTTGAAAGTAATTATTTGGATTAATTTTATGACATGAATTTCACAAGATACTGATACTTAGCTTGGCATGTACTCTGCCTGTCCAACACTTGTAGCCTAATCTGGTGCTTCCTTTGCTTCCAGACAACAGAATGGCAGATTGTCGTTCTCCTTTAGATCCTGATAAATAACATATGGCCAGTGGTATTCCTCAACATGCCACGCTTTAGCTCTCAAATGACTTTATTTCAATCCATCCATTGAAAATGGTTGACAATATCTAAAATTCAAGCGACAAGAAAAGGCTGCTGTAAATCGAGGTGAAAAATAAAAGAAATCTATTTTTAATCTCTCTTTTCTCAGTGGAGAACATGGGGAGGGGTGTGAAAGGATCCCACAAAAAACTTTACTGGCCCAATGACACATCTTCCCGCAGGATTTGGTGGAAGGTCAGGTAAAAGTGGAGGGTGGAAGTCTTTCCTCACTTCTGTCTTCATTGTCTGAACCCATCTAATCTTTGGAGGTGTAGGGAAAGGAAAGTACTTGGGCAAGGTTCCTTATTTTATCATCCTGTTCCAGTCATCCTACCTAATGAAAGTATCTTGTCCTTGCAATTAAAAGGTCTTTAAAAAAATTTATACATGCAAAAAAGCAGTTTTCAACAGAAAAATAAAGCAAAACGAAACAAAAAAACCCTATTGTAAAAATCTCATCAGTTTATTAGGTATTGCTATCAAATTTCTCTGGATTAATTCACTTTCTCTGGCTTAAACCAAGTCATTCATCTTCCCTAGCTTCAGAGCATAACCTACTGAGTTTTTTCATTTCACTTCCGCAGGTAATGCAAGATTGGGAAAGCTAGAGAATTGTTCTGTGGCGATATCCTCTTTTCCCTTTTCTGTTAACAAATGAGTGAACCTCTATGAATATCTTAACTTGTAACAGTTGAAGAACTTTTGAAGGTCTAAAGAAAGCACTATGATTTACTCTCTAATTTTATTTTTATTCAATTTTGTGTTATTTTCATTCAGGAATTTTGTTGCTACTTTTTTTAAGTTTTGAAAATTTTATGAACAGTCTTTTGCCCCTTTGGGTTATATGGAAGTTGGATAGCTCACCCATTTACTTCAAGAAATTGGATATTTTGGTTATTTCTTTTCTTCTAATTGACTAAAACTGTATTTTTTAGTTTTGATGAGTAAAGGCTCCTTCTACTAAATCATTAAAAAAATACTATGTCACACTAATCTCATTTTAAAATATACTGTCCAAGTGCTAATCATAATCATACATGTTTTCCTTGTAATAGAAAGTGGTGAAGAAAGTAATTATGGATTAGTGTGTCCTTATTTTAAAATAAACTGCAATGTTGATGTGTTGATTAAAGAGTATTATTATTGCATTAAATTTTTGCAGTACTCCTCCCAAGTTTACCTATCTAAATTACTCAAATAAAACTGTATATCCATCATTTCTTCTCCTAAGTTGCCATCTGTTCCACAGATAACTTAGGTAACTAATTGCTGCTTTAGTCAAAGTACAACATTTAAATCCTCAATTGCCACCTGTTCCTGCAGTCAGCAATTTCATTAGTTTCCTAAGAAAGTTTGCTTCTGATGTTATGCAGAAAAGACGAAGTCTGGATGCTCTGAGCAGCTAAGTGCTGCTCTCACTGGGGACCTAAAAATCCTCAAGGGACAGGTCTGGAAACAGGATAACTGGATCTTCCTTGATTCCAGCAGTGACAGCAATGTTATTACAATTTGATTTTAACTGGTGATTCAGTTTCTAGAAAATGCATTAGAAAGAATAATTGGATTTTTTAATGTTAAGACATTTGGAGGGGAGAACTCTTTGTGTCCATACCATTTAACATATCCTGATTTTATGAATTATTATGGACAGAAGAGCAAATAATTAAATAGATTAACATTCTAAGATAAGAGAAGGGAAAGAAGGCATTTAACACATCTGAAAATTCAGGGTTTGCTTCACTGATATGCTAATGTGTCTCGCACCAAACAACCCTTTGCTACTTAGTTTACTCAGAGACACTAAGTTTTCTGTCCTTTTGCCAATGGTATGCATACAGGATGGATGAAAAATTCTGTATGACAGTAAGATTTCCATCTTATTTATGGTGTTTAAAGTGTAAATTTTGTTTCTAGGTAGTTTATTTTAATTTAGATTATTTCTGTTTGGCAACTTCAGTAAATATATTTAGTTTCCTTCTTGGGATGATGTTAAAGACACAAAGGTGCAGAAAACTGAGGCCATTCTACTTAGAACACTGAGTGTGAATGTTTGTTGCTGCTGTAAAAAAAAAAAAAAAAAGAAAAATGGGAAGAAGAAAGAAGAAAAAATTGTTGCTTCCTAGCAAGCTATGAATTTCAGACAAACTAGGATAGCTTTAATTTGTACTGTCTATTTGAATAAGGTATTTAACATAGTAATTACTTGAGTATTCATGTTCAATAATTGCTATAGCACATCTGTGAAGAATCTAATTTCCTTGCCTTAATATTTGCAAAACAGAGTATATTTTCCGAATATAATTTTTAATCTTCAATTTAGTAAAAAGTAAACATTAAAACAAAAACAAAAAAAGTCAAAAAAAGGCAATAAAAATGTATATATTAAAATACAAAACAGTAATTTTGCTTATTGCTGTGACTTATTACATTTGGCATATTATTGTGGTAATGCTGAAGTGCTCACATCACTATGTGGTATAAGTACCCAGTTAGTTAAAGCAAAACAATTAGGAAGCCTCCCAGCTGGAGTTGATTATTGCCTCCATCAATTGCATCCCTAAAAGTGAAGTAAAGTGAGGGAAAATACCCTCTTGGTAGAAACTAATCTGACCCCTGCCAGAGAGATTCTTTCTGGTCTTCTACATTCTCAGGGTATATATACCTGATATATATATTACCTGATCAATTAAATCAATTAGTAATTGAATTAATAATTAAGGTCTGAAGGGGGCATATTCTGAGGTGTTAAAGTTTGATCTTACAATGAAGCTAAAACAGTTTTGCTTAGCTCTTCTAATAATAAATAATAAACTCAGCCAAGCAGCTGTCACTTCCGTGGTGAGTGGCTTGTGAACACATTTTAGTATTAGCAACAAAATAGTGCTTCCTTAGGGTTTCTTTGGAATTTTTTTTAGTCTTTCTACAGTATAGCACATACATAGCACATATAGCACTTCCGTTCCTGGTTAGATCCTTCTCAACTTGTCGTTTATGCTTCAGAGATGAGGAATTCCTTTTACTCTTCAAAGCTTGACCTGCACTTCTTGCGTGTGACATTAAAGGCCATCAACAGTCCTTATGACTACACCTCACTTATTACCTCTCTGTCGATGTTCTCATTGTTCAGATATCCAGGCTGGTGAGTGGTGTTGATCAGTAGAGTGTGTTTTCTGAGGACTGGGTTGTTATTTTACTCTCCCTTATGTTTACAGTGTTTCTTATTGCCATTCGTAAGCTTTGTCATGAATGTGATCCCAGAAAAATGAGCTGCATAATCCCTGTGACATTTAATGACAAAATGGAAATGCCAATAAAAATTGAAGCAATAATTTCTTATGAAATGTGATAAACAAATCCTTAGAATTTAAGTCTGTACTATTTTCTACTTACCATTAATTACTGTCAAGCTACAGTCTGTTCCTCATGAATCTTAAATTTCTGTTTTATGGCTGTTTTCTGTAACGTGGTATAGTCCGTCCATAAAGAGTATTTTGAAAATTAAGTCAATCATGACAAACTGTCAGATATATATGTGTGTGTGTATGTAATATATATACACAGAATATATATACACACACACACACACACACACACACACAGATATATATGTATATGTAATCTATTGGTACAAAAGATGAAGATAGATTATATAATTACAATCTAGTCACGAGGGGAATACTTTAGGGGAAAAGAGCTTCTAATTCCCCAGATCTTAATATAGAGAAACGTACAATGTTTGGTGCCTCCCTGCCTGAACTGATCATGGTGACATATGGGAGATGATCCCCAGTTACATGCCTTTTCAGATAGATACACAGCTTGATGTCTGTGCATTCTTTGAGATGTCTCCGAATTCTGTATCCCAGCAGACATAATAACCTTGTTTGGATCACTTTTTTTGTGCACTATAAACTAATCAAGTGAGAGAGCCTTTTGCCTCTCTGCGGAAAGCACACATATCAGCAAGTATTTGCAGGGGTCACAGGTAAACTCCAGAGTGGAACTGTATGTGACTGAAAACACAACCAAATGACAAGAATGAACATGATCAGTTAGAATTTACTGTAAAAAAAAAAAAAATTTAGTGTTTTAAATTTTTAAATAAAGAATAAATCCCCCCAAAAGTACTTTTCCCCTACCCAAACTAATTTCTACCTACAATATTTTAAGCTTCTGAGACCTTAGAACTCACCTGGAACCCTTGTGATTTTGGGGAAAATGCAATTTTCATTAGCTATGATGAGTCACCATATATATCATTTGAAGTACTTTGTAAGGGAAATAATATACATGAGATAGATATGTTGAAGCATTTTTAAAAAATGTTTTGTAAAAATCAGCTAGTTCCTATGAGCAGGTGAGGCACTGGTTTTAATTTATATATGAGCTGTTCTTTGATTGTGGTTTATGATACAGATTAGTTCTGTAGACACACAAAGAAGTTGCAAAAAGGAACAGTGGCCTTCTGTCCCTGGGGTTGATCCTATTTCAAACATAGTCTAAACAATGACAGCTGGTTGGTTATGGCTCCCAAAAGCACTTTGTTGGCAAGAAATTTCTTGAGCACCCCAATACTCCAGCCACACTGAGTGACCATATGGAAGTTTACAACTTGGCATGTGGTCACTATCACCATCATGGTATGCCACTTGTGAATTTTATACCAATGCTGTAGATCCACATCATTTATTTCATGAGATTTTAACAGATTATAAGGGGGTTTTTTTGATTTATGATTATCTCACTGCTTAGGAGAATATGGACTGATGTTAGTTTAGGGCTATTTCTAGCTAAATGAAATCTACGGGAGTCTATATTGTCTCTTTAGACATGCTTCCTAAAACACATGTATCTTTTAACTTTGTCCAGAAAGGCATGTAAATATCTGCCAACTGAGCTGAAATGATATAAATCTAGGCATATGGTCTATGCTTTTGTAGTTGTGAGAACTAGAAACTAGATCAAGAAAAATTGCCTCTATATGGACACCTCTGATTTAAACAAATCATAGCATGTGTTTAAAATATAAGAATACAAGCATGGCTACCATTGAATGTCTTAGCTCAGCACGTTGTTTATGGCAGCAGTCTATCTTCAACCTCTGCAATATGAGAAAGTGAAATGCACATAGTGATACTTGTCTGAACTGGCAGTGACTTGTAGCTCATATCCTTCTTGAGATAAAAGTAGCACCATTTATGTTTAGTAAGTACATTGCCAAAATAAAAGGCAGATGTGAAGATTGCTGCTTTACAGTGACATTACTTGTCTTCCAAACTGACTTGCAAGTCACCTAAGTCTACTTTTATTTTTGTTTGTAGTAGAAATGCTTGTCAGTCACGATTTTTCCAGATGTTTCAGGGATAGCAGAAACAGGTCTGTGAAACACTTAATGGACTTCCAGTTCTCTATTTTCAGATGCAAAAAGACAAGAAAATTTTATAGTGGAATAAAGGCTGGGAGGCTAGTTGACAATGAAGCTAAGATCTGAATGAATTATGAAGGGTCAGACAGATTGTTCCTCCAGTGAAGACTTGGCAGAGGGATAATTTCTGACATGAAAGGGAACTAGATGGCTTTTCAGATAAGGTCAGCCTTTGGACATTGCTTACCTGCTGCCTTAACTCTGCAAATGCTGCACAGAATCTATCCTAGTCATCATTGTGCAGCCAGGCCTGTCTGTGGCCTTGTAAAGAGCTCCAGGAATGCATCTGTTTCTCATCACTTCTGTCAGCTTTCTCCAATGTTCATAGATCAAATCAAATATATACTATCAAGCTAATATCATTATGTCAGAGGTTAAATCTCTATTTTCCCCCATATCTGGCTTGGCGAGTTTTGGTTCTAAGCAAAGTGATTTGCTCATCTGTCCCGTTATATAATCTATGATGTTAAAAAATGTGTAAAGTATAAAAAAAACAATATGCATTGCAGCAAAAGTACCTATAATGTGTGAAGCTTAAAAGAGAAAAGCACCACCACATACTGTATATTTAACTGCATCTTTGTATTTTATCCCGTAATCACAACCTACTGATAGACTGAATATATAAACTGTTCATTATGTACTTCATTAAGGACTCTTTTGTGAACTTATTTGTGGATTCCACTTTAAAAATATAACTCTATATAGATTCTTGAAGATGTCCTGTAACTTTCATACATATATAGCTGTCATGTGCTGATCTTTAGACTTACTTTATGGTGAGAGGGCATAATAGGTTTAGGTTCCCTTGACTCCGGTGCACATTTCCTGCCTTCTGAGGAGAGGGGAACAGTGAGTGTAAGTGATACCTGATATTAGGAATGGTTTATTTGATTAGCACTTTGAAAATGAAAAGTTTGAATCTGCATTGTTTTCTTCCTTTGTCTGAGAAACCCTCTCATCCAGGACTATGAGAGGGTTGCTTTTTGCTTTTCTTCTCCAAACTCCTTTCCCCACATTTTTTCATCTAAACAAAGGGTTGATATCTTTCTTCATAACTTATCTGTGAAAGCCTCCAAGGAACTGATGTCTTAGGCCAAAGAGAAAGAAGCTGAAACCCTACTCTTTTTCCGTATATGTACAGGAGGAGAAAAGGCTTAAGGATATGAGGAAGTTTTCACTGGAGAATTCTAAGCCAGGAATTATCTCCTGTTCTTCCAGTCTCAAGGAAATAAAAATATGTGTCTGATCTTTAGGCTGAGAGGGTAGTATTGTGTGCACTGTCATACACAGAGGCCATTTCTTTTTAGAAATACCGGAACAAAATACGTCATTTTGCCTCTGACAAATCTGTGAACTGGGGAGAGTTTACAGATTTTTCTCCATGTTTTGGTGGGTAATTTAATTTACTTGCCAGTAAAATTAAAACCCAAAACAATGAGGTAATAATATTTTTTAATATTTTAATAATGAGGAAATAATATTTTTTAAAACAAGGACCATAGTCATGCTAAGGTGCAATTCGTGCCATTGTAAGGAGCAGTTCACAATGCCTTAAGTTGCTGCATCATTTTAATAGAAATCACATGACACCAAATTACAGGAAAGAGGGGAAAACCCACATGGACATATATGGAAATATATTATTTCAGACTACTGTAAAATTAGATTAGGCAGTGAAAAGTGGAATCCTCCCACAGTAGTAGAATCTCATCTTAAGAAAACCTAGAAATGTTATCAGAAAGAGATCACATATCATAGCTCCTCTTTTCACTTACATCTCCACAAAATTTCTTTATTTCTCAGTATAGTGCAAAGTTGTTCATATTAAAATCCAATAACTCCTACAATAGGCTGACTCTAAAGGATTACTCTAGAAGTTGGAAATAATGCAGAATTACATGACAGAGAAAAAATTAAAAACCATGGTCGATTTTCATCAGAAATTATCACAATTCTAACAGAGATGAAAAGTTGTGTTTTTAGATGGGTCATGAGGGCACTTATTGCTGCTGATTTTCTGGAATTTACCTGATTCTACATTAATAGTGTGTGTTATTTGTCTTCAGTCAAGATTTTCTTCCAGTTTTCACTGGGGAAAAACCACCAGACACGACATAAAAAATACTTGATGATCTTTAGAAACTTATTAAATTGAAATAGCAAGTTTAACAATGAATGAGAGTGTGAAAACCCCATCACATTATTATCTTAATACTATCAAATAATAAGGGGTTTGGAGAAAACGGAGTCTTCAGTAATCATATTTTAATTTTTGTATTTTGGACAGTATTTTTAATGCAATTTATATACAAAAGTGCAGATTGAGAAGTTGTACAGACCTGCTAGATTTTCATTCATCAACTGTCAGGCAGGCATCCTCATAGTATCATTTAATTCTGATTGGCAGCTGTTAGGAGTTCAGCTCATCTCATTTCTTCCCTTAGAAAATTACTCACTTTCAGCTTATTATCTCTCCATACTCTCTTTATCTTTGTACTGCTAAGGCAGTCTGGCAGTGTCTGACAGAAGGAAGCTGGAAAATTGGTAGCCTGCAGAGAATGTCTTCACTCAATCTTTCTTGCTCCCTCTCTGCTCCTGCTACTAGAGCTCCTATTCAAAGTATGGGATGAAGTCTTGATTACAGACTTCTATCAGAAGTGTTTGACCTATCATTAGCAACTAATATCTCGTTAGATAAAGTTTCTCTCTCCCTAAATGAATTGTGAACATGTGCTTTGTTTTCAATACATGAGCTTTGTTTTCCCATTGTTGTGGGACTAATTTATTTTGATTAGGCACATTATTTGTGCTTGGCCCCTTATGGCAGGCAAATTACAATAGCTTTTAGAGGCTTCTTGACAGCTGTCTGTATTTAGCATTGCAAATGTATTTCTTTACATCTCCACTTCTCTCTCTCCTCCTGTCCTTGCCATCCCTCTCAGCCCCCAGTCAGCTTCTGATAAACACTATATCAGGAGTAATAGGAGGGTTATTGTTTCATAGCTGGAAGGAGAAGTAAGCAGGATACCCTGCACAATGGTCCTGATTTCACCATGCAAGATCTAATGGAAAAGTCGGGACTATGCATCTCATCGTGGTCTTTAGAGAGGAGCTGGTATTAAAATGCAACAGAAGTTAAGATTTTAGGGAGGTTACTTTGTTTTAAAAGTCTGTTTGTCACAAAATGAAAATTGTGGATGATTAAGTCCTCAGAGGTTGAAATTCTATTAAATGTGTTTTTTCTAAAAGACAAAAAGTTATTATTTTGTAGGCTGTAACAGGTTGCACAATGATAAAATTGATATCGTATCAAAGATTTGTCAATTTGTTTTCCAAGATTCAAGCCATGCAATAGCAGAAAATTTGCAGTGACAAATCCCTTGCTTGAATAACTCTCTAAAATTCATTTCTTTTCACTGCATTAAGTTCACGGTAAAAGCAGTGAAAGCTGAAACTTGATTAAGCTGCTTTATTTCATCTTTATTTCATGTATAAATCATAGAGACTGAGTAAGATGGGAGAACAGTCAATAACAATAAAAAAATGCATACATTATGCTCTTGATTTATGTCCCCCTAACTTTTTGGATGTTTGTAATTAATCTTCTGCCAGGAATCATGTTTTGCTTGATATGTTACTTTTTGCTAGTATGGAAAGGTATAGTAGGAACAAGATCATGTAACTAAGTTCTCTGGGCTCATGTAAGAGTGCACAAAAAAAATAATGGTAATAAGATTTTAATTTAAAAAAAACCAAGTGTTTTGAAAATGACCATATATGAATCGGGCTTCTTCTATTCTTCCTGAAGAATATTAGAGTAAGAATTCTAAGACTTTTTAGTCGTAGATTGTCCATACCAGCTTCCAAACAGTTTTCTGTCCCATTTAAACATGAGGAGAATTAGTTATTATAACAAAACAATATGTTTGGTTTCTATGCTAGATTCCATGTCCTGGAATGGAATGCCTAAAATCTGCTTAAACTGCTTGTTCTTCTCATTACATGTTAACACCTGCTGGCTGGATTTAGCATAACACAACAGCTTTCTTCACAGAGACCCCTGTTACAGTAGGCAGAAATTCATAATGATACAAATACATCCTCTATGTTATAGTATGTGTCTCAAATTCTCTTCTAAACATACTAGGAAAAGCAGTGAACTTTAGCGCAATATCTGCCTATGAAAATACCTTAATCTCTGAACTTCCTGCATGTATTGTGTATTCCAGCACCAAATACCTTGTGCTCCTGAACTTCCTGAAAACTCTTACCTGTGTGTGCATGTCATCAAGTGATAAAAGTGTTCCCCTACTTTGCTTTAAAATTTTTGAACATAAAAAAGAGATGTAAGAAATTATCATGGAAGTGTATTGTTGAGTACTCAAGAAGTTGATTATTTACTTTTGCCTTTTGATTTTCTTTTGTGCATTGTCTTTGCTCCTACAGCAAGAGGGAGTTCCTCTCTTCCATGTTCACTTTGAATGAGTATACCTGAAAGTTTAGAATATATCTGAACAATAATAGAAAGCAAAGCATCCCTTACCCAAAACAAACTGAGAGCTGTAAAACTTATCAGATAGACCTCTGTCAAAGATTAATCTTTAAAAAAAAATCTGAAATACTCATAGGTATACTGGCACTAAAGAGATAAATTTTGGCTTTTTGAGATGAGAAAAGTCTCTTGGCTTATTTGAGTAATTCTGTGATACACTTAATTTTTTTTTTTTTTAATTAAGATGAACTTCCAGAAAGATTTTCCAAATACTGCACCATTTGTTCTGAATGAGTTTTCATATCTCCATAGATCCATGCCAATGTGATTATCTATGCCTATTTACTGGCCTTCACCATGGCATGGCCTCATAATCTATCAGGAGTTCAGGATTTCAGGCAGCCAGATTCCAGCAGTTTGAAGTACTTTGATGAAAGTCAGTCTTATGCCATGTCTCTTTAAAAGGATAAATTTGGTTTTATGGAATAAAGTTTATCATTTCGTGAGGAACAAATGTATTTGGATGATACAACATGTACATGTGGCCTCAGATGGCCAATATATTCTCAGCTGGTTTTTTTTTTAGAACACAAGAAAAGAGAATCAATCTTATTTTATAAATGTTAGATCTAGGAAAACCCACAGGTTTCTTCCACAACCTACATTCTTCTAGTAATTTTTTTTTTCATAGAGCTCACCTGAGCTAGTTTGTATAATTGTTTGCAACAGCATTTGGTGTTAAAATCAGAAGTGTCTGAAAGGAGATTTGGATTTCAGAACTTATTTTTTCTCCTTTTCCTTTCCTTCTATACTTTCTTCTCTATTCTGCTAAATGCATAAGAAAAATGTAAAGAACTGTCACTCTTGAAAACTCAAATCTTTAAATGATATCAAGCAACAATTTTTCAAGTTGCTTTTAGTTTCATCAACATGTATGCACATATTAGGTGCATGTGGATAATACATACAAAGACAAAATACTCCTTAATAATTTTTTATCTTCTGAATAATCTCTCCATCTTATCATTTTGGGAAGTTTGTCAAATCTATTTTGGCTCAAAGGTGCTTGTATTTACATGACACTCCAGTTGTTGCTCTTTGTCTTCATTTTACTATGTTTGGGAAAAATCCTTTTGCTGTAACATCAAAAGTACTGGAGTTGAAGTAGATATTGGCCTGTAACCAGCAAGCTGTATTTCAGTCAAATCATGAGGGAAAAACTAATCTGGTCTTTGGAAAGGCATATTTTAAAATAAAGAATCATTAACTATATTATTCACAATTTAAGGGAATATTTATTTGATAAATTCATAGCCCAGATTAAATATATTTTCTTGATTAACCTAGTATATCAATTATACAATTAACTTGATCTTAATTAATTTGAATTTAAAGCAATATCAAATAACCTAAGCAGGTTGTGTGTATGTGTGCATGTATGTATATACAGTCAATATAAATCAGACGTGCACATACAAGCACATCCAATTTGCTTATAAAGTGGTATAATTTTCCTCTGGTAGACAATTTTATATTCTTTGTCAATGCTTTTCAAGCCACTGTGAATATACTACTGACACCACTAACATGCAGTAATTTTTTTATACTATTATTTTACTATGTTTTTGCATTAAACATAATTTCCATGTTCCTTCATTCAACTTTCCACTCTTTTAATTATTTATTTTCCATTGCATATTTGATTGTCTTCAGTCTCATATTTGAAACCCTGTCTGTACCCTTATTTATAGATTCCAGCCACAGAGGTAGTTACCTTGGAAACGGTTTAAAGTGTACCTTCTTGAATATGTGTTCTATCACTGAACTGCCTTTCCTCTTTCATCTTTTGCTCCACAAAGCTTGGTGTTGGTAAACAGACTTGTCCAGCTTATTTCTAGCTATAACTCCCTTTCCTAGCTACTCAAGGTCACACTGTACAGCAAGTGTCTTCTCATTTTTGGATAGTCATTAAATGTCTACCATATATACTTTTCTGCTAGCAGCTGCTATTAGCAACAAAGTTGTACAGCAATAATAGGTCTAATGAAAAAATTTCTTCGGAGACTAGAAATAGTTACTGCGTCCTTTTCCTATACACTCCCCTTTACTGGATGTGGAAAAAACCAAAGTGAGAATGGTGAATAAAATTATTTACTTAATAACAATTATTGTTTTGAGAATGATAGAACAGTATAAACCTAGTAATTTGACATTCCTCAGGATCGGAATTTTAGTAATGAATGTACAAAGTTGTAGCTTCTTATCCTCATCTGAACTTGCATGAAATAGCTCTATTGAAATTATTAGTATATCAAGATTAGTGTATTGGTTCTGTCTTGATGTCTCTCTGCTTTTCTGTCGTATTTGATCTGTCTCAAAAATCCTGACAAAAATAAGGATGCTTATATTTTATGCTTAGAGTGGCAGGTAACTGGGAAGATGCTTATGAACACAGATAAACAAAGAGAAGTACTTTTTTTGTTAGAATAAGGCTCAAATTGAATATACAAATGAGAACTTCACCCGTGTAACCTTGCTTTTATAGCCAAATGAAATTTATAGCATTCTCTAAATATTTTTACATTATTTATAAGCAATGAAATAGGCTCTTAAACTTCATCAAGAACATAAGAAATGTCCTCTTTATATTAATAGAAGTAAATTGGTCCTAAGTGCTTGTTGTTGTGGAGGCTCATCATATTCCTTATTGGCTCTCCCTTTTCAACTCTTTCCTCTTGTTAAATTAGGATAAAGAAAAAGATTTAAATTCTCTTCCTTGAAGAACAAATTGTGATATGTCAAAAGATTGCATCTTGATCTATTCAGACCTACAGCTTTCTAGCCACAGGTCATGTATTTAAAAGGATAATTAGGAGTTTACTTCTAAAGAGTTTTCCAAGGGGATAGTTTCAACCCTCCCAGATGACCTCTCTTTTGCAGATCATTCTGGATGTATAAGGAAATACTAATTTCTGCACACCTTTGAGAAGTGGGCAGAAGTATAAATGGATGGAAAGTGATTTGGCTAGTTGAATATAGCAGACAGAATATTTCTGAAAATCTTTGAATAGAAGTGTCTACATAATAGAGATTCACTGGAACTAGTACCATCAAATTTTAAGAATTATATTGCAAGGCTTCAATATCTTCTACTGAGTTATTTTATGCTCTTCAAGGTTCAAAATACTTAACGTTCCTTAACACTTTCATAAAATATAGAAGGCACAAGAGAAGCTGAGACATAGAAAGACTATTTGTTAAACCTAGTTATCTAGTCTACTTAAAATCAGTGTTCCATCTAGGATCTGTGAGAAATACATTATAAAAATAAAACTACACAGAAAATGGTACTTTTTATGTATAAACACACAAAAACACAGAACAAGGCGTGTATCTACACCTGTGTATAAAGATATATGGAATGATATACTGTTCCAAAGGGCTAAGGATTGGCTAAATTAGGGATTTGAGAGCTTGTAGGAGTAATGCAATGAAGGAAAGAATGTCATCATAAGGAAAAGTGCCCAATATCCAAATTCAGTGAGTTCTTCTATGATTTTATGTTCTATTTCAAACTATTTTTAGACTTTACCTCTTCTTTTATAAGAAGACATAGTGATTGTGTGGGTCAAAGATCTCTTTACATGAATGTTACTAGTGACTATAAAGTGGGAGTGTTAGCAGGGAGATATAAATAAGGGGAAAAGGTGGATTTTCACTTAATGTCAATGACATTCTGAAAATAAGCAATACTTTAAAGATGGGAGTAAGGCTTTGCTCTGGATCATTCAAAAGGATTTTAAGGACTATGTATGACAACATCATATTGATTGTCACTTTGATCAGTTGTTTTTTTTTTCCCCCTGAAGAAATATTTTAGATTCCAAAACATTTTACTCACTCTGGATTTCTGATAGAGGCAAAAACTTAGTTGTCTTGGATAGATTATTTAGGAGAAAATGCAAACCAAAGAAAATATTCTGTTCAGGCAAATTGAAACATGACACAAACATAATGTCATAGCACTTCAAATCAAATAAGCAAACAAGAAAAATATCATTAACACATCTTTAGAAGAGTAATATATTTTTCAGTTCAGGGGTTTTGTAACAGAAATGTTGACCAAAACTCTGCAGGAAAAAAAAATCCATTAAGTACTATCCAAGATGAAGGCTTCAACTTGATAATTTAGAAAACGTTTTTATTTGTAGACATTAACAGTAAGGGTGCCTCAGAAAAACTGTGGCAGACGATTCTTTAAGTAAACACACCTTCCAAATCTGTTGGAACTTAGGCAGATGGACACCACTACTTCAGCATAGTCCTTCTTTGACTGTTCAGATAACGTAAGTTGTTATGTTGCTTAGAAGAGAGTATCAGCAAGTTCAAGGTCAGATTGGACAGATCTTTGAGCAACCTGATCTATTGAAAGAAGTCCTTATCCAGGGCAGGAAGATTGGACTGGATATTTTTAGAAGGTATCATCCTACCTAAACCCCTCCATGAATGAATATGAACTTTTCTATCAATCCATCATAAAGTTTTAACCAATTTTCACCATGGAGTCATGAATTTTGGGCTAGACATATAATTTAGTTGTAGACCTGGCGGTGTTATGATCATGGTTGAACTAGATGTACCTTAGAAGACATATCTTTTTCAACCTAAATAATTCTATAATTGTTTGATTCTATGACATAATTTGCTAATATAAATTTGCTAATGCTAATGATTTTCTTTATTGAATAAGCCTTATTAATGAATTACAGAAACATTTAGTATAATATAGAAATCTACTGAATGCCATTAGTCAAGTGGGGTAAGCATATTCCAGAAAGACTAGTAGAAATTTTACCTTTGAGTGTTATCTCATAGGCTTCATAATATTTATGTTTGAGTGTTCACAAAAGATATATCTTTTATTTCTCACTGGTATTTTTTTGTGACCATTGTTTGAACTTATTTCCAAACTGGTCAGCTCAGTCTGGAGTTCTTTTAAGGATCTCTGACCTAGGCCTAAGTTTTTCATATTGCACAACTGGAAAATAAAATTGTCCACCACACACAATTCATCACCGATTTAGAATACTTATGGAAATTTCATTTTTGAGTATATACACAAACTTTACACATCCCATGCATTATATGCAGTGTTTGAAGTATGTAGCAATGCATTCAATTTTTTTAAATGGTAATTTTAAAGGGAAAACATTTCTGGAAATATCTGGAAGTTTACTTTTCTCTTGGAAAATCAAGATTCTAAGACATCAGAAAAGCAAGTATAAATTAATTTATTTAGACACAGGTATTAAAAGGACAATAGCTTTAGTTTCAGTTTCTGAGGGATTATTAGAATCCAGAGAAGTAAATAAAACTGAAATATAAGCTTCCACAATGCTTAGACAGGATTTTTTAAAACAAGATTGTTTCAGTGAGCTGGTATATTCTACATCCATTGATGTGTGTCCTTTGGTAGCATTATTATCTTTCCAAGAATTGCGAATTTGTTCTAATGGCTGATCAAAATGAAGAAATAGACTAAGTTACAATCTGTGAATCAGTCTAGGAGAGCTATGTAGAGTGTAAGAAATAGCTTAATCGTTCTCTTTAAGGAGTTCAAAAGGCTGATCCTGAAGACAAGTAAATGTATGCATGAGCTTGTATTAGTTCCTTCTCCATCATTTGAAATTTCAAGTAAATGGGCTGCCCTGCAATCAAGAAGAAAAGGTACTGCACTGCTTCTATGGCATTTGGTATTGCTTAGATAAAGCCTGTTTAAAGGGTGAGAAAATAAGATTGCCTTAAGCCTCTTGTCAGCTTCCAGTCTGAAATAAATTCATACATAACAAAAAAAGACTCAAAGGAAATAAAAAACTGAAAGTGGAAAAATAAGCTGGTCAAAGCAAAGGTTTAACATATCTCTTCTCTAGGCATTAATCATACTATACAGGAGTGAGGGTCAAAAGAGTTGAGGTGAACAAGGAGCATTTTGGTGCAGGCAAATGGAAGAAAAGCTCGTGATTTAAAACATTGGAATTTTTAAAGTGAGGCATAAAGGTCACAAAATCAGGTTCAGATTGATAAGGCACAGTGGGAAAGTTTTAATGAATTCTCAGCAAATGTTTTTAAGACAAGCACTCCAGACTTGAATATTGAGATAACAATTTTTTTTTGTCTTATCAATTGAAAGAGAGTAAAGAAAAATTCTAGCAAAAGATCAAACAGATTTATGAAAACTTGGTTTGAACGAAAGAACTGAGATAAGACTGATTTTACTAACTACTACAGAAAAATGAAAAGGTTTTTTAATTATTTACTTTTAATTGTGTGTTGGGGCAGCAGGGATGCTGTTTTGTCTTTTAAAAATGTTAGCAATCTGACATCTGTAAACAACAGAGGAGGTGGAATTAAAACAAGAAATAGAGTCTAAATCCAAGTCATTGTACCTAGCAAAGGAAATAGTAGAGTAATAGAGAGAAATGGAGATAAGTATTAACTTTTTGTACTTTAAGATATAGACAAAATGGTTATATAAAAAAAATGGGGTGAGGAGGAGCTGAGGTCTCTTGGCTTTTCAGCCTGGAGAAGAGGAGACTGAGGGGAGACCTCACTGCAGTCTACAACTTCCTCATGAAAGGATGTTGAGAGGCTGATTTCTCCTCTTTGGTTACCAGTGACAGAACATGAAGGGATGGCCTGAAGTTGTGTCAGGGGAGGTTTAAGTTGGATATTAGGTAAGTCTTCTTCACCCAGTGGATGGTTGGACACTGGAAGTGATTTCCCAGGGGAGTGGTCACAGCACCAAGCCTGAAAGAGTTCAAGAAGTGTTTTGGTGTCTTAGGCACTTGGTGTGACTCTTGGGACAATCTTGAGCAAGAGCAGGAGCTGGACTTCAATGATCTTTGTGGTCTCTTCCAATGCAACATATTCTGTGATTTTATGATTCTATGAATCTTCAGTGTAGCAGAAATCCACTTTGTCTACAAAACACTGTGATAGGTAGTGTAAAGAGACTCTTACAGGCTATTTGAATACTTTAACTAGACTTTAAGAGGCGGATTAAACCAGGAGGAGAATTCAACTCCAACACAACACCAGGACAAGTTTTGCTGTGTATCACTTGTTAAAAGTATCTATCAAATTTAGTATGGACCATATAAAGTGGAGAGTAAGTAGGACTAAAATCTGGTTGAACGGCAGGCTCGTCCAACTGGAGATCAGTTATGGAAGTTATGCTCTCATGGGTGTATCAGGTCCAATAGAGATTCATTTATGATCTGGATGGTAATATCCCAGCCAGATGATACAAAAGTGAAAGGAGCAGTTGGCAGACCAGACGGCTGTGCTGCCTTTTAGAGGAACCTCATTAGGCTAGGGAAATGGGTGTGCAGGAACCTCATATGGGTAAAAAAAAGAAAATGCCAATCCTCTCTGAATTAAATAATCCATCATTAGAAGAGAGACTGAGAGAGCAGGGTTTGTTTAGCCTGGAACAAAGAAAAGTTATGTGGGGAATATAGACTAATATTTATAAATATGTGATAGGAGGATGTTAAAAAGATAGAGCCAGACTTCACTTGGTGGTTTCCATGAAAGAAGACAAGGCAGTGGGCAAAAATTGAAATATGACCATTTACAATTAAACAGTTTACTGTGAAGGTCAAGCACCAGAGCATATTATCCAGAGGGACTGTGAGGTCTCCATCCTTGGAAATTTTCAAACCCTAGACAATGTCCTAGATAACCTGTTCTACTAGGGTTTCCTTGGAACTGGATTTTGGGATAAGTTATCTCCAGAAGCTTCTTCCAGCCTCCACAGTTCTGTGATTCCAGGACCACTGTGATAATCTGGGACACTGGTACATGGGCCATTCTCTCACAGAACAGGAATGAATCTCCATCGTTTTATTTTCCTTGCATATTCTATGTCCATTTGAACTAATGGCCTTTCTTGGAAGAAATTTACCAAACTGTATTAGGGAAGGGAGCAGTGACTGCATTAATAAAACATTATAATTTGGGTCTCCCTTCCCTGACCAGCTTAATTGTCAGCACTCTTCCTCTTTGAATAGATGAGCCATTTCAAATTTTTATCTCTCTAACTCATGCTAGACATTTTTTATAAGGCTATGGCTTTGTGCTTGTTTTGGTTGGAATAGTTTTAATCTTCTTTGCAGTAGCTGATATGGGACTATGTTTTGGATTTGAGCTGAAAATATTGTTGATAACACAAGAACATTTTTGTTACTGGTGAACGGTGATTGCCCAGAGCAAAAGTCTCTTCTGCTTTTCACCCTATGCCACAAGTGAATAGGTTGGGGGTGCAGAAACAACTGGGAGGGGACAGAGCAAGGACAGCTGACCCCAACAGACTAAAGGGATATTCTACATCATATGGCATCATGCTCAGCATAAGAATCTGGGGGGAGAAGAAGGATGCAGGGGCAGGATGTTTGGAGTGATGGTGTTTGTCTTCCCAAGTAATGATTACACATGATGGAACCCTGCTTTCCTGGGGATGCCTGAACATCTGCCTGCTCATGTCCTCTGCTTGTCCTCTGCTTGTGGACAGAGTTTTGCTCTACCTGCTAAACTGTCTTTGTCTCAACTCATGAATTTTCTCACTCCTACTTATAAGTCCCATAAGGATTGAAGTTGATAACAAACAAACCCAGAAATATCATACTATAGGGTTTGGCAACCTTAGAGTAAGTAGAGCAAATAAGCAAATTACTGGGATTTTCTTTATTCTTACATTTACCTCAAAATGAGGAAATCAAATAAAGAGTAATTAAAATGTAAGGAAAATATAATTATGTGACTGTGTTTTTTGTATGATTTTTTGTTTAGTGTTGCTTTAGACATAGTAATTGCCCAATTATATTTTTGTATTTAAAGTAAAAACACTGCAAGGGATAAAGTTAGCTATAGAATATATTTGCTAGGAAAAAAACTATCATAACATTGTGGAAAATATTGTCATGATCTGTATGGAAAGCGTGGGTTACTTGACAGATGCTATCACATCTGTCATGACAAACATGAATATATTTTTTCCAGAACTCTTCAATAATTTGTCGCTTTCCAAGAAGGTTCAGTGCAACTTTTTCATATAAACATAAACCAGAAACAAATTATAAGAATATACATGCAAATTAATAAGATTAAAATACCTGTCCCCTTGAGAAATGACATTGATTGCTCAGTGTTTATATACACTACTGAAGTTAGCTATTGTTAAGGTGAAACCATAAAAGTTGATTCGGGTCTTACGACAAGTTAAAAAAAAATATTTATGGAGCTACACACCTTAAAGCAGGTCATTTTTCCTTATTAATTTACTAATTGACAGAAAATGTCTTTCACTGATTTGCAGCTATTTATTTCAAGATGAACTAAGGGTGTATCTGTCCAACTGCTGATCCAGGTGCACATTAGAAAAACCTTTCATGTAAATTACCGCATTTTAGCAAAATCAGCAGATGACTGATACTCAAAATAAGTATGAAACTGTTTCCTTACTTGCCCAAGCAATTTCATCCACTTCACTGTGTTTGAAATTGTTTGTCCTGTCACTGCTTTGGTTGCTTTTCTTCTTGGCATATGCAGGGAAATCATGTTTGCTGTGTTGCTAAAACACACTTTATAACGCAATAGCTTTCAAACTCATAGGTGATCTCTTTAACCCCATCTGTGAGTAGTGAAGGAGTCGACCAAAAGGTCACACAAAATAATATATTCATGATAACACATTGACTGTGGCATCAATTATGTACTAAAATACAATCGCAAACATGAACAGGATAACGGTTAATTTTTCTCAAACTATGTGGGAACTAGATGTAGTGGGATAAGTAGTATGTTATACAATGCAGAATGAAATAAATTAGTTTTCTGTGCTTTCACTCTATTTTTGTTTTCATTGCCATTTTTTAAAGTCTCACATAATATATGCAAACAGAAAAGCATTAAGTCAGTTGCCAGTAATATTGTTAGCTTTTTAAATTGAAATGTAATACATATTTACTTATTGTTTATTGGAGGTTTTTAAAATGGTTGCTCATAAATTTGTTTCCATAAAATTCTCCAGAATGGAATTTTCTCAAATATTTCAATTAAAACAAAATAAGGAACTAAGTCAAACACTGTAGCCCCAGTTGTTGTTATTGGAAACTGCTCAGCAAAATAATTTGGTAGCATCCTGAAAAGGCTGGCTTGTTTTCGTAAGCAGATTACCAGAGATAATAATATAAATTTAGCTAAATTCAACTTAATGGATTCTCAAACTACATCAGAAATTGTGTTTCCCATTAGCTGCATACTAGATGAATAATAGAATTACTTTTCTGTCCAACTGACCAATTTCCTAACAGTTTGACAGGGGAAACAAAATGATGCACAGCTACACCCAGTGATTCCATGAAGAAAGTGTCTAGAACTCTTGGCAGTTGGATAATCATAGAATTATTGCATGGCTTGGGCTAGAAGAACATTAAAGCTCATTTAGTTCCAACTTCCTTATAATCATTAACAGTAAATTTTCTAGGAGTTATCACATACTAGCTCACACAATATTTTTCTGATGGCACATAGATTTCCATAGACCACATCAGTACATTTCAAATATCTGATCCTTCTCTTGACTGTATTGCAGAACTTGGATATCAGAGGCCACAGAGTAATTAATTCAAGCCATGTTTTTTGACAAAAAAATTCTACTCTGTCCCCAAAATGCATTGATTATGAAGTGTAATTGATTTTGCTATGTACAATTTTAAATTTCTCAGTTTTGAATAATATTTTAGTCAATATTAGAAGTTTTTTACTGTGACAATCAGTAAAAAATTTTTAGTTAGAAAGCTTCAAATGTCACTGAAATATCTCTGGACACAAATCACATGATATGATCTGACTGAGTAGCAGAGAGAATTTTTATGGCAGCTAAGGAATTATCTATTAAAAATATTTTTTTCCTAAAAATAAACATTTCCGTGTTTACATTTTGATTCTTATTATTGTCTTAATTGTTCTGTTAACTGAAATCAATATGAAATACTGCTCTCTCCTTTTTTTTTCATCATTCTGTTTCATTTTTTTCCTAATAAGCTCTTGTCAAAAAATTTTGAAACATTTTTGAAATTTAAGTTTATCACTGAAGTTTCACCTTATTGCTCACTTATTGAAAAAAAAAATAAAAAAGTAAAGATTGAGGGGAGGTCATCCCAGCCCAGCTACTTATTTCCTTGTTCTGGCTGATATAGCTCAATGTTAGTATAATTTTAACTCTGATTTTTATAATTGAAGATGATCTTTAATAAGACTACAATTGGACCTGTTTACATTGTAAAGTACTCAGAGAAAATGCTGAAGATGGGAAGAAATAATAGGTGACAATGCTTTTCACCCTGATCTTTCTGGGAATTCAGGGCAACTAATGTGAACAGAACATCTGTAATGTTAAGGCTGCAATGTTGAGGCCTTAGCATATGACAGACCCTTCCTAGTGCAAACATGAGAGAGCACTTCACTGTTGTCACAGGAAAAAACGTATCTGTTCCTACATCCAATGCTAATGTGTTCAAATTAAAATAATTTTTGCAATTTAAAGTTCAATCTAACTTACAGAAAATATAGTAGCCAGGGTTCTACTGAAACTGCAGACTATGTATTTATAATCAGATTTTGAGCAGCAAAAGTTTCTTCAGTTTTTATAGGGTAGTGAAAATACAGTGTGCAAACTTTTCACTGATTTTGCTTTTGATGTTCCTCCACGTAAATATACGGAACAGGGGAATTTTGATTCAATAGTTTCAGGTCACACGTGATAGTTCTACTCAAAATGATACTTTTTTTCCCCCCAAGACTTGTTCTGCACATTCCAGTTATATATTAAGGCATTTGTATGAGTAATAATTAAGTAATTGGTACAGGATTAGCTGAGAAGTTTTAGAATAACCTATGACCGAGTGTTGGTGTATTATTTAACATTAACATGACAGATTTAAATCACGGGGTGGTCAAACAAGCTGGTAATTTGTTTTGGCATTTTCATTCATTAGAAATTTTCAGTTACTTTATTGCTGCTGATTTTGAGCAATTCTTCCGAAAATAATTCAAATAGACCAGCTAATAATGCTGGAAAGAGAATTGTTTCCCCCTGTTCTGCCATACACTTGTTCTGCCTGTTCCCAGTCACAAATAAAGCAGAGCCTTTGTGGAACTTAGTCTTCAAAAGCTATACCGTATGCCTATCTCTGTTGAACTACATTTACACTGCCTGGACTCACTACAGATGTCCAAATTGCAGGATGCAAATAAACACATTTTTGTATTTTACTCTAACTTTTGACATGTTGTATGGTTTTGTCAGTAATGCAGTTTTCTCCATCAATTTCTGCTAAGTTTGGTATGGGGACTATATTTCAGTACTGAAAAGTACTCAAAACTACATCTTATAACTCTGCTGTTGTCTATATTTTGTATGGATCATTAACTGAAAGCATGTAAATTCGTTTAGGTGTGTAGATGAATTCTTCATGGTGTATTCATCAGGAGCCAGTCTGGCTGAAAAGTTTCTCTGTCTTTTACTGTAACTTGAAATTCCAGATCTTTTAGATTATTTTTTTATTCCTCCTATTATTGGAGGGAAGCTGCTCCTTAAATGTTATGTTGCTTATTTTCTCAAGTACGTTGTTTAGGAAACTAAAGGTGTTTAAAGATAAAACTGCCAGAATTATTCCAAGATCTGACAGATTTGCTAACAAAAAATTCTTCTGATCAGTATCCCACCACTCCTCTACACCTTTGATAAAAACCACATATGGCATCAATCCCGTTTGCCTGAATTAACTCCAATTTTCTAGTCACCAAGGTCAGAAAAGTACAGACAAAGACTCAGCTGTTAGCACATATGGTCCAATGTGGTTGGTAATTTACTTTGTGTAATAAAAAGTACAGAATGCTAAACCCAAAGCCCACAGTAAAATACCTCACCGGTGGCTTATGTTAATGTATAGAAGCAAATATTTTACATGAGATATTTTGCAAAGAAATACTGAAAATTATTGGCCGTTTTGGATGTAAAGAGTTTTTTTATGTCTGTCAACAGAACTGATTGGTGAATTTATTGGGAGAGAAAACCTAACAATCTACCTTTGCAACGAGGCTCATTTTGATGACTATCATTACAAGCAATAGTTGATGCTACTTCTGCTGCTTGAGTGGTGCCATTAGGAAAAAAAATGACAGTGGAAATTCCATTAAGTTTTTGAAACCTGTGAAGACAATGAAACAGCATTTATTTTTAACTATATCCTTTTGGGAAAAAAAAAGAGAACAATAATAATTGATGGACATTCTATCACTTCTGCTCATTCAAAGAGATCTTTGACCAAAGCAATGCTGAGTTTGGCTTCTAATGTTGTCAAATAAGTTTATATCAAATCTCAAAAGCAACAGTATTTTGAGCATAGCATGCATTAATTGTACTTTAAGTATTGCACAAACATCTCTCATACAGATATTGATGCTGTGAGAATGCACTTGTTAAAATTGTGGCATTGTGACAAATTCTTGCTCTGTTAGAGGTAATATTTAAAAAATATTTGTGACCTTCACGCTTAGTTCCAACTATGCAATCAGAACTTTTGGAAAATGAGATTGTTTTCAGATACAGTGCAAATGAAGTGTGGAGTTCTCTATGTGCAATTTGTATCTCAGAACAGGCAGAGTGAGCAGGTTTATCTTTACAAACATCCAGAATATAGGATATGCTTTAGAAACAGACTGGGTTTGATTAAATTCTTATTCCTATTTATAAAGGAAAAAAACCTGTAGAAGTGTGAGATATATGACACTTGTCATCTTCCACAGTATTTTACAAGAAGAACTATTGTGATGTTAGTTATTATTCAGTAGACGACTATATATCATTCTTGTGTAAAAGACAAGAAAGTTTTCTGAAATCCATTAGTGATTTTGGAGCTATGAAGTCCTTACCTACTTCCAGGTCAAAGCTGATAGAAAAAACTTATTTCAATAACATTAGGGTTTGGGGTTTTTTAACCATAAGTTACCTGAAATATTTAACATTTGTTCAAAATCTTTGGGTTTTAAAATAAAATGTCAGCACAATCAGGACAAGAATGAAAATGTCTTTCTCTGAGCACTGCATTTTTCATTCCTTGTAGCTCTATTCTTGGCAGAAACACCTTTCCTCTTTTCATTTGTGCTCTATGGACCATAAAAACTGCCGTTATGGAGGAGAGAATGCTGTATGCATTACTTTTATTGTTTTTATGCTGACACAACAAAATCTAAATTGTCTGGTTCACTTAGGGGTTTTCAGGCCTCAGCGGTTCTGAAAAAATAGGGGGGGGAAAAAGAAGAAAAAAGTAGAAATATAATTCTCTGAGGTCAGAGGGTTATAGTGAATGAGACCAGGATGAAAAAAGAGAGTGTCTTTTTTGTTTCTGTGATGACTGAGAAGCTAGTCTAATAGTTTTAGGAGATAATAAAGAAAATAGTGTATTAAAGAGATTGGTATTTATAACTACTTGCTAAACTGTCCAAAAAATTAGACGATACTCAGAAGCCAACTTGAATTAATTTTTCCTATTGAGTGATAGAGGACAGCTAAGCTTATTTAGGTCTGGATAGTGCATGGTATCCTGTGGAGGCATCAGGTGCAGATATGCAATTAAGATCAAATTGCGTTTTGCACATAATGTGCTCAGCTATGTCAAAATCAGTAATTATAATGCTTTAGCTGCCTCAAAAACAGCACTTTACTTTTGGAGTGTAGAATTAACTAAGACTTATGAGAACCTAGAAATGGCTTTGGTCATTAAAACAAATTTAAATGTACTATTTAAAACAAAGTATCTTCAACAAGATGTGTAGTGATTTGTGAAAGCTAAAAATTAAGTGTATAAAGCTAAAAAAGTAATAAGAAGTATAATCTTTCATTCTGATTCCTGTATTTATCATTATTTCCTTCTATTATTTATATCCTTATATTACTGTTTAGTTCAGAAGTCCCAGTAATGGATCATTGTTGTCCCCTTCAGAAACATTGAGTTGTTTGGAGAAAACAGTACCTGTTCCAGAGAATTTGGTTTCATATTAAGAACTGGGAGAGGTGGATCAGCATACACAGATATATATTACAGAAACAATTAAGTATATGAAGTACACAATAGAGAAAACATATTGATAGGTATTTGAACAGCAGCAAGCAGCTTTTATGGATTTCCATTTGGTGAGACTACAGGCAGTGTATTTATGTTTCTGTACAATTTATTTTCACTTATTCTACTGTTCAAATTCTTTTGGATAGCCTTATCTTTGAGTTTTGCTGTACTTATAGTACTTCATTAGAATTACAGGATTCCTAAAACATTATTTACCTTAGGCTGGTTGTTCTCACAGTTTTAAGCTAGTCACACTATGATTTGAAATGTATCATTAATTAACTCTGTTGATTTCTCTATTTATGATACTAATCCTCTGTGACTTAAAATACTGGAGACATATCCCAGATGTTTTAGAACGTCTACAAGCAGTAAGAAGATTGACTATAATACTTGTTTCAACTAAACTTGATATCTAGCCTTCTTATGTTTAGGAAAATATCTTGAGATACTTTAGTGCTTTTACCATTATTTAGAACACCAGAAATTTATTTTCTAGTTTACTTCACAGTTATGTATATTTAGGTTATATGTCACAACAAAATGCCAAACTTACAAAAAAGAATAAGGAATTAATAAAATAGCTTACTACAGGAACAGTTAAGATTGGATTCCTGTACTCATGTTCAGGATTTTCAAAGGGTCATGTATAAAACAATTGGGATGAGTCTACTTGAGTTTCAGAGGAATGAAGGGGAGAGAAAGAGAGGAGAACACACTCCTTTGGATAATGATGTGCTTGCCTTTGGCTTGATGTGTGAACCACATAAATTCACAGTGATTTTGGGGTTTGTTTGGTTTGTTTCTTTTGTTTTCACTTGTTTGGTTGGGGTTTTTTTTTGTGTTCTTTTTCTTCCCAAAACAGGAAATTATATATTTTGTTTTTTTTTCTTGAAATTACTCAAGGTCAAAATTTGAAGAGTCTCCAGAAACTCATTAATTTCTGTGCATAAGTTCGTAATGATAAAGAATCAAATCAATGAAAACTCAAAGTTGAGAGGTCTCTAGAGGTCCCTTACTCTTGTTAGAGGAGATTTGCTTTTCTAATTGAAAGCATGGTCTGAGATTAACTTATTCAGGGTGCATGGTGCTAGCTTAATTTATTCACAGTTGTCTCAAATATTTCCAGTGAGCTGATTTTGCAACTTCTCTGAGCTACATGTTCCAATACGTGGTTTTTCTCATGGAGAAGAATTTTTTCCTTATATACTCAGAGAATTTCCCATTAGCAGTGCTGGCTGTCACCTCTTATGCTGTCACCACACATGGTAATGAAGACAGTACCTTCAGCTTCTTTCTAACACTCTCTTTATGTAATGGAAGAAGGTGATTAGATTCTCTGTAAGCCTTCCATTCTAGGAATACCATTTCTATAAACTTTTTCTTTGTAAATTAAGATCTCTGATCCTCTGATCACTTTGGTGGGCACTGTCTAATTTTAACATGTCTTTGAACTCCGAGAATGAAAACTGGAGGCAACATTCTTGAAGGAGCTTGACAAATGCCAGGTATTGTGGATTAATCACTTCCTTTGTTGTGGGCTTGGCTATAGTCTGCTGATATTGCCTGCAGTCTGCTTTCCTGCTGCAGAGATGGGCTGCTAGCTTATGTTCTGCTAGCTGTCTTGCAACCATGAGTTCTTTTCAGCCAAGATTCACTGCCATCAGCCAGTTCCCAGCCAGTATGGAAGCTTGGGATTACTCTTTTGCAGAATTGAACTTGAATTTATCTTTCCTATGAAAAAGAAATCTCATGCATTTCCTCTTATACTAATTTTCAAGCCTTTTGTGACCTATCTGCACAGTAGCTCTTTCAGTATTTCTACCTCTCCTCTCTGTTTCATGCTATCCATTAGCTTGATGAGGGTGTTTTCAGTACCATTTTCCCAACTGCTGGTAAAGATACTGTGTAGCATCAGGTCTAGGACTGACCCTTGAGGTAGTCAGATCTCGAAAAAATTCTAATTTGGCTTGAGATGTTAACTAACACTTTCTTTGCCATTTCTCCATCTGTAGCTGCTCCATCTGTCCAGTCCTTATACTTCCTGGTTGTCATCAAAGATATTTTGAAAGACCATATTGGACACCTTGATAAGGCGCATATAGATTGTTTTTTTAGAAATCTCTTTCATATGTCATTCTTTTTGTCAGTGCAAATGTGTAAGCGATGAGCTTGGTAAAGTCATTCAGAAGTGACACTTCATAGTTTCTCCATTACGTAAGGTCAGAATGAATGGGCATTGTTCCTTTAGCTTAAAAAAAATCCATTAATCATCTGTAAGAAAAGTGATTTGTGTCCAGTGAGCATGCTCAGGAAAACAAAAATCACAAAGCTGTTATATTCAGTTCGCTGTTATACTCAGAAAATACTGTAGTAGGATTGGGAGTCTGTGGGTTTTTTTCCTCACATAATGATTGTGATGATTTAATTCTCATGTGGTGGAGAGTGCTTTCATATAATGTATCAGAACTGGGTTGCTGTCTTTTTAAGTTTTTTTCTCAAAATATAATCTTAATTACCTTCAATTTTTCCTTAGTTACTACAGATTTTTGAGTTTAAATATTCCATGAGTGAAAGCAAAGCTGAAGCATTTTCTGTGGCACCTAAATGCTTTTAGAAGCCAGGAAGGAAGTTGTAAGCTATCATTAAAATAAAAATCTCCATTAATGGATCTGTAATTTCTCCTTTGTAAAGAAATGTCAGAATTAGCCTGGCATATTTTTACTGTGCATTTATCTGCTCTTGACTTCTATCACAAGGTCTGCTTCCATGTACTTTGATCCTTGTTTATTCTGTCATATTTTCAACATTCTGATATTTTTCTAATCTTGTGGTCCAGAGCCCTGCTGTTCATATACGTCTTTCCAAGCCAGTGCTCCAGAATGGAGCAGTAAGTAACACATAACTGGCAATGACTCATTCTGTTTCCAGACTCATATTTATACATGGCATTAGACTATGACTAACTTAGAGCCTTTGCCATGGTTCCATTTGTGGTCCCTGACAAGCACAGTTATCTTCCAATGATGTTTAATTCATGAATGCTGAGTATGACACTGACAGTATCCTCTGAATGTCATTGTGAAAGCTACTATTTTATGCATCAAGTTCAATGTTGAGATGAGTTTCTAGATTTGCTTAATCTTTTCACTTCCAGCTTTCCTGTTAGTTAGTTCTCTTTTTTCTTCCTGTGAAATTCAAGGCACAGACAGCTTTCTTACTACTCCACGTTGTCTTCAGCATTCCTGAGGGAACACAAGCATGGTAAATCATGTCACCACAAGTTATCTTATACAAACATCGTTTCCAGTTGATTTCAATTTAGGTTGGATTTCCAGACAGTGATTTCCAGTTAGATGAAACAAAATGATGAGCTAACCCAGATAAAATAATACACTTCATTGATGGAGTGTATAGGTTGATTAACCAGATTGATTTGCACGCAGTGAAAGAAGGTAGAAACACAATGTAAATTGCAGCATCTGCTTCTAACGGTATGAATGATTCAGTCATAACCACAGGAAGCATGTTGGAGTGTCATTATCTCTAATTCAATGTCAAATGGGCTCCTGATGATTTTCATTGTTCTGACTTCTTGATTTTCACCTATGAGTCTGCTGAGTATTTTGGCAAACACAGGACTACTATTTGTGGTTATATTTTCCTAAATCAAATGAAGAAGGTTTTTAAAGATTGAAGAATTAAAAAAAGGCTTGTACATTAAATAAAATAAAACATAGGGTTCCAAATTAGAATGTCATTATTCCCTGGCATAATTTCAGTTTTTGGGGATGGAAGAAAGTATTGCAGAATAATTCACTTTTTGTGCACTTTCTGTCACCCTTGTCAACTTTACGGTGGTGAGCCATGTGCACAGATATTCTAGGTTTTGTGTTCTCTTCTCTTCTTCATTAATAATGTGTAGACTGTTTTAATGTTTCTTTTCATTTTAATTATTCCAGTAAATGGGCTGTCCTGTGCAGGAGCTTTCTCTGACTTTGCTGATGACCTTTTTTCTTTTATTTTCAACAGTAGCAGTGGCTTTGTCCTAGCTGATTAAATCAGTCATCATAATATGAACATTCTGTCCTTTAAAGGATATTATATTTTTTCACATGTTCTAACAACTGAATAGAAAGCAATCATTCCCCTTACTAATATTTTTTCATCCTGGAGTTTTTTGGTTTTATTTTCTCAACAAAAATAGAAAAATACGTAAGTGTTACAGTTCCTTCTTTATTTTTTTTGTTGTATCTCATTTGGCTTCCCCTCCTCAACATGTGTTAGCAATGTGCATCTAACCATCTACTAAAATTGTTTTCTCTGTCGATATTTTATATTTTTCAGATTATTCATAGCACTAAAATATTTACTGGGACAAAGATTGTATGAAAAATAATTAAATAAGTGTTTTTGATAAAATTTTACAAATACTGAAAAATATTTCTTTCCACTCTCTCTGTATTGCACATTGACTTATATTCCTACAGAGCTGATGTGCATTGCTTGAAGTATATTATACTACAATGCAATATTAAATGCTTGCAAGAGTTATATGATTTTTAAAAAATAAACACTATGAGGAGAAACCCTGTGTGGTTGTGTATTCTATGTGTCCACAGAATATTCTGAAGAAAAAAGCTTTCCTCTTTCATTGTTACTAAAATCCCTTGCAATCAGGCCCAGATTATATATTGTTCAGTACAATTACAATATGCAAAATGCAGAGCCCTAAAAGTCTTCAGTTTTGTTGGCAATGACACTAGACTTAGTTCAAATGCTTGGTTTGCTAAGTCCCCAGGCACAGTGAAAGAACACTTGCATTGTATCTCAACAGAAGTGGAAAGTAATCTCTTTTTTTCTAAGTAAATGTTCTTTTCATTCCACATACACTGCTAATTCTGTTTTTGGTCAGAATTTCTGGCTGTCAATCATCTGAACTTCAAAACTGTTTGTAGTATCAATCTTTGTTTAGTATTTCTTCAGAGCTGATGACAGAAATATGTTTAAATCTGACATTATAAGAGGAAAGACATCTTTAAAAGTCTGATAATACTAGTGTTTACATGGTATTTCTACATTTTTTACTAGGCAAATTTAACACTACTGAATGCTTTCTGATATATCTTGAGTTTGCAGTGTTATTAAACAAACAGGACAAATGTGGTAAAAAATGTTCAGTATTTCTAATAACTTTAGTTTACCCAGTCATTATGATCTCTTAAGCACTGTGTTTTATAAAAATTAGGGAAGGTAATTGCCTTCTTTTTAAACCAACGCAAGTGAAAAAAAGGAAGCAACTCCTCTGTACTTGTACAGCATCAATTTCTTCCAAGCTACTGAGTCCTTTGTCCCAAATTACTGACTCCTTTCCTGCCACAACAGTTCTTCGTATTCTGGAAATATTAAATCAGAAAACACATATTAATTTTTAGGACTTCTAGTAGTCTGTTTCCGTAAGGCAAACTAGCCAGAAAGTGATATTACCTGCTACCTAAAATCTTACTCCAAGTATTTTTGTCATGTATGAGAGATAAAATGTTATCTGTCCTCTCCTTCACAACTTTCTCCATACACTGCCATCTGTAAGCACTTTGATTACTGCAGATTGCCACGCTATGCATTAGGTTATTAGAAGAGTTCAGCTGAGTGATTGAAATAAGAGCAAAATTTCATTTGTGCCAGAATCCACAGAATCCAGAGTCTCCTACAAAACTCAACCTCATAGAGGATTATCTTTGCTAGAGTGAAATACTGAACAGTTTTCCACTGACCTGAAGTACTGTAGGCCTTCCTCCTGCATAAAAACATAAAAACAATAGATACAGGTCAACAACAGATATTTCACACTTGACAATCTGTCCAGTTATTTATTTTTATGTGGAGAAGATGAGAAGTACAGCTGATATGAAAGGTACAGGCATCCTTAGAAAATTGCCTAGATAAAACCTGATGAAGTAAAATCTGGGAGAAGAGCAATATGCAAATTGGGTTTGTTTTCACTCGTATAAGCATATTATTCTTATTCATATTGATTTTAATATTTGTCTTTCAGAAATCCAAAATCTCCACTTATGACAAGATGTGGGCCTTCATGAGCAGCAGGAGGCAGTCAGTACTTGTCAAAAGCAATGAAGAAGGTATCCAACGCGTGCTTACCTCTGATTATGCATTTTTAATGGAGTCGACAACCATTGAGTTTGTCACACAGAGGAACTGTAACCTAACACAGATTGGAGGCCTGATAGACTCTAAAGGTTACGGCGTTGGAACTCCCATGGGTACGTGATGTGCCAACCACTTGCTCTCTGTTCATTAATCTTAGTTGCTGCAGCAGCATGGGAAACATTCCCTACACTGCTCCTTTCTCTTCATTACCTTTATTTTCTTTTTCGCAACCAGGTACAATACATATTTTGTCAAAGTTTATGGATTTTATTGTATGGTCCAAACAGAAAACAGTTGTTACTTTATAAATAGTTGGATATTTTCATGTGATAAATTTGTCTTACATAGTGCCTTCCATATGCTCAACAACAGCAACAACAAAATTCTTTTCACAGTACTTTATTTTATTAAAAAAAAAAGTTGGAAAGATGTTGATCTCTTTGCTTAGAGAATGAAGTCCTAGTAGTGGAAGGCTTGCATTAGCAAATGGGGCTGATTCTTTTAAAGTGAGAGGGCTAATCCCTGAGATTCCTAAAAGAGGAGGAATGATTTCATAACACGCCACAGACAAAATAAATATTGATTTAGCCTTGTGGAATATGGATTTGCATATTAGTTTGGCAATTCCAATTCTTTAAGTATTTTCCAGGTCAGCTGCTTTTTACTAAGTACAAAACTTTAGTTGCAAGATTAAAAGCCAACTACAGCTATTAGCTTGGCTGTAGCTTGGCTCCTAGAATCCACAGAATGGGATTCAGGAAGAACTGAGTATCCATTGAGCACAGTGATTTTTTCAAGAACATGAGGTGAAGATCTGGCTTTAGATTTCAGAATAGATTGGAATAAAAATTGTGTGACACAAAGACTGTGAGTAATTCACAATGATTCTACTTAATAATGTGAGGTGGTTCAGCTGATTTATTTATCGGGCAAATATTTATTTAAACTTCATTTTGTACAAGAATTTATAGTCTTGTGATTGATATGGATATGCTTTTATTTTTTCTCAGGTAGGTCTTCCATTTCATATTGCTTTTATCCATGTTAATAACATGCTAAATCATTTTACTGGGAAAGTTGTGTCCATTACTATAAATCAAGCACATGGAAAGTAATGTTAAGAAATACAGTTTACTGGAATATCTTGGATGAAGAAGTTCCTAGTATTACCAAATACAGATTTGCCTCTATATTGGATATATTTACTGCTACTCCAATAACATCTTTGAAATTTTCATTATTTCAGTAATTTTCTATGTAATTGAAACTTGCTGAAGAAACGCATTCTGTCTTTTAACAGTTAGTTGTTAGGAATCTAGTTTTGATTCACAGCATTTTTTCTACCCCTTTTTATTGTGGCTCTTGTATTGCTGAATATATTCTATAGGCAGTGTAAATGACAGAATGGACTGGACTTCAGCCCTGCTGGTTTTTTGGCATCTTGTATCTTCTTATTTAAAAACCTTTTTGTTATTTTGAGGATAAAAACTCACCTTCCTTTTAGGCTTAGTTTGGAGAAAATCAAATCTTAGAGACAGTTTATAGTCTTTGAATAATCTGCATGCAAATTTGTGAAGCATCTGAGGCATGCACCAGAAATTTCAGTGAACATTGAAATGCCAAACTCATAGGAATCAGAGAGAGCAAAACATTCTAGAAATTGTTTTGTTTATGTGTAAGCCAGAGAAGCATCATAAACACCAGAAAAACCAGCTTTTAAACAATGATAAATCCAAGAACAGAATTCTGGAGTTTAAGTTTAGGGGAAGAAATGTTGGAAATAAAGAGGCAATGAAGCTGAGTAAACTGTCTGTTGGTCTTTGTTCCCTGCTTTATATGGGAACAGAAGGCACTATTACTTCATTAACTTTCAGTCGTATCAGAGATTGTATTCAGCTCTTATTCATCTGCAAGATTCCAAGTAACAACAAATTATCTGTGTCAGGAGAAATAATAGTGTTGTACAAGGGGATATGTGAACTGACAGTTCTCTTGAATCAAGATGAAACAAATAGAGGATATACCTGCAAGAATCAGCAGTCACCAAAAGAAGTAAAATAGGAGTTGAAACAGCTTAAACTTAACAAAAGAAGTTGAAGAAAGATCTGAAGAAAAGATGACAGCTTCATAAGGGGAAATAGAACAGAATGTAAAATAGGATGTAAAGTAAAATTTTTCACAAAAGAAATAAAGGTAGAGCAAAACAGCATCTGGGGCTTTCCCAAAAGAGCTAAGAATAAGAGAGTAATCCAGTATTTCGTCAGTATCTATAAAATGCTGCTGAGGGAGCTGACATTTATAATGAGTTTTTATCCTGTGTATTAGGTGCACAGTCTAGGAGGAAAGGGATTGTGTAGCCTCTGCTAGAATGATGCATAGTTTGCACATACATTTGAAAGGCATCCTTATGAAGAAGCATTTCCATGGTGTCTGTCAGAATAGTTTTGTTAAATATTTTACATTATTTAAGCTAAAAGTATTACAGAGCAGTGGATAATGCAAAATATTCTCATGCACTATAGTTCTTCTCATTTCTACAGGAAAAATAATTCTGGAGACTTTAAAAGAACTCATGACATAGTTATATCTATATATATCTATATATCTATATCTATAGAAGTAGATTACATCATTATTTAATGACTACGCAAGAAGTTTATAGATGTGCAACTAAGTAATATCTTTTTGGAGTTAAAAATCCTATGAGGAACTTGTCAAATGCTGGGAAAACTGCAGTGTAATGGCTTCACATACAAAATATATGCTTCTACTTTTGCCTGTTTGAGAAGCAACTTGTCTCCAACAACAACAGAACTACTTGTGTTTATCGAATCATAGAATCACAGAATATGTTGTGTTGGAAGGGTGTTGGAAGGGACCCATCAGGATCATTGAGTCCAAGTCATGACCCTGAGCAGGACGCTCTAAAAATGACACCTTATGCCTGAGAGCATTGTCCAGACACTTCTTGAACTCAGGCAGGCTTGATGCTGTGACCACTTCCCTGGGGAGCCTGTTCCAGTGCTCGACCACCCTCTGGGTAAAGAACCATTTCCTGATATCAAATCTAAATGTCCCCTGACCCAGCTTCATGTTGTCACTGGTCACCACAGTGAAAAGATCTGTATCTGCCCTGTCTCTTCCCCTCATGAGGAAGTTTTAACCTCAATGAGGCCTCCCCTCAGTCTTCTCCATGCTGAACCAACCAAGTGACCTCAGCTGCTCCTCATAAAGCTCTCCTCCAGATCCTTCACTGTCTTTGCGGCCCTCTTTTGGATATTCTCTAGTAGTTTAATGTACTATGTTGCAGTGCCCAAAATTGACCCCAGCGCTTGAGGTGAGGCTGCCCCAGCTCAGAGCAGAGCAGGACATTCCCCTCCCCTGCCCAGCTGGTGATTCTGAGCCTGATGAACCTCAGGACAGGGTTGGCCCTCCTGGCTGCCAGGGCACTGCTGGCTCATGTTCCACTCATCATCAACCAGGACTCCTAGGTCCCTTTCCACAGAACTTCTCTCCAGGCTCTTTTCCCCTAATCTTTACACACAACCAGGGTTGCCCTGTCCCAGGTGCAGAATTCAGCACTTGCCCCTTTTAAACTTCATTTGGTATTACAGGCATGGTATTTGAAAGAGATCGATATAATCTGCAAAATGTACAAAAAATTCAGTTTATCTCCTGGAATAGCAGCTTGAAATTGGAGAGGTCCTGGACACAAGGTTAACTTTGTAGGATGGAGTTGTTACAGGTCTTATGTTGACTTCAGTGAAAAGGATATGGTTACTTTAGGAGAACAGCACCAAAGGAAGTTGGTGCAATATATATTGATTATTTTGAATACAATAGAATAATAATAATTAGTGAGAACATAATTTTCTTGAGTTTAAGCAGCTACAAGAAAAAGAGCTAAAACCTTTCCTAACAGAAAAAGATGCTATCAGTTTATGACAAGATAATCACCTGGAAAATGCAACCAAGCGAACGTAGCACCAGTTTAGAGTACTGCAGTAAAAGCTTTCTGCTCATGATGTTAATATTTTAAATTTAGAGAAAGAAAGTTGCACAAGATGAGGAGAAAAAAAAAAACCAAATCTGGATCAGACAGTATATGGGCATCAATTCCTTCCCAAAATATGGAGAAGCAAAATATGAGTTTACATGATTGTTTCATTTCCTCTGAAAGCATTAGTGAAGAAAGTTTGCTAAAATGTGACTTTGAGGAAGAGAATTGGAAACTATGTGCTTTTGGAGAAAAATAAGATTGTCAGAATCAACTCACATATTTAAAATCAACAAGATACAGTGATACTTAAAATAGGTGTAAAGCAGAATTCTGTACAGTATTTTTGCAGCAGTGAAATACAAACTAGTGAGGGTGAATTTGGTAAATTATGCATACCATGACTGATTCTCATGATATATGTTTTTAAATTAACGTTTTGTATGTACCTGAATTCATTTTCAGTCAGCCACCGCTGATGCTAGGCTACAATAACTTGATTTATAATGAAAAGAGAACAACAAACCTGGGATGAGATATCTTGTGGCAACTGATACTTTGGAGCAGATAAGAGAGACCTTTATAATGGTTATGTTTGTTTTTTTTTCTATCTTTGCAATATTGTTTATAGTTTTGAAACCAAGAGTATAATAGTTGCTTTGCTAGAGAACATTTGTTTGCTTTTTTTTTTTCCTTTTCCAGTTTGAAGATCCTCATGGAAGGAGTTTTTATTTGCTTTATTTTGGCATGTTTTATCAGGAGGCACTATTTCACTATTTTTGTTTTTCATCGGTGAATCTGGCAGAAAGGAAGATTATTTGCATATAGTTGTCAACTTGTGGTGTGTAGTTGCTTTCTAATTTCTATCATATTCTAATAATATGGGTATATATCATCCACAATTATCTATTAGAAATGCACATAAGTGTCTTTTAGTGGTCGGAATTTGTCTTTATGGGGGCATTCACCTCACCATCCAATATTGATGTTCAAAGGAGGAATGAGGGGAGGTAGGGAGGGAAGAAGAGAGTGAAAAAACACACAAAAAAAATTAACAAAGGGGTAGTGGGAGAGGAGAAGGGAGGGAGAATAAACCATTTGGGTATGCAGTGCAACTTACGCTTTTCATTACAGATAATCTGAATGTTTATTATCATTTCCAGTAGTCTCAATTTCCCATTTCATCATCATGCTTGTTTAAAATGTGGGTTGTTCTTGAATAAAACACAACTGGGCCTAAATTTACCATTGCAATGAGCTCCTGAATGTTTACAATTCTTCCAAATCCTTATAGTCCTACCAAACAGAAATTGTCGCATTTTTTTCAAGAAAACCTGAACTATCTAGCAATCTACTTTCTATGTCCTACTGAAATGTAGTTAATGCAAATTTCCTATGGTCAAAATGCTGTTAAACACAGTAATATTAAGTGACAAATGCTGTTTTCCATAAAGAATATTTAGTAACATCTTTTCTAATGTGAAGTGGCTTAGAAATGTAGCTTTTATACACTTCATGTTAAAGCCTTAATGCTCTGTGAAGTTACTTTCCCTTTTTCTTTTTTTTTTTTTTTTTCCCTCTCTCTTTCAATTTTCTACTTTCCAGTTAGAAGGAACATAGTTGAAATTATCTTTTGGAAAAAACATATTTCATCTCTCTGGGATGGTGTGTCAGGTTCTTATTTTTTTTCTAAATTCCTGTTTCTCTTCAGAATGTTTGACAGCAGGCTACTTCCCATCTGGCTTGGGCAGATTTTCTACCGAATTGCCATTTGCTTCTGTGTTGAACCTGAGCACAAAGATGGCAGACAAGTGAATATTTGGAACTGATTCCATATGAATAGATCTACTGAGCATGCACCTTTCAGATCATCTGCCTCTACGTGGCAGATGGGGAGTATCCTGTTGGTATATGCCAGACAAATTCTCTATGTGTGGAGATATATGCAAAGTAATGCCTTTGACATTTTGAAAGTGATAAATGGTATGTGTAAGTAATCTTAAAAATTGCATATATTTCTTCTAGCTCTTAAGAAATACAAAATGGAAAGTAGTATATAGAGATGATGCATAGAAGAAATTAGAACTGGTCATTTCTCTAAGGTTTCTCTGTTGCTGAACTGCAGAAAATTCCAGAATTAGATTGAGAGGAGGCTTTAGTGGTGTAACAGTGATGTTCCTAAAACACGGGATAAGGGTGAGGCAAAAAAAAAAAAAAAAAAAAAAAAAAAAAAAAAAAAAAAAAAAAAAAAAAAAAAAAAAAAAAAAAAGAGAAAGAGATTAAAGACCCACTTTTTCCTTTATGCCTTTTCAGTTAATACAACCAAATTCTGTTACTAATATAAAATACCTCAGTTGCAAAATATAGTGAGAAGGATCTTTGTATGTGTTACATGATTCTCTTCACTTTTACAAGACTTTTTGACTAACTCTTCACTAGCTGTGATCAAGTGGATCATACTATGACTCTTCTAGATCATATCACTCTTTGTATCCCTGTCACTTTCATATTGATGGACTACCTAGATGCCCTGAGAAATGGAGGAAAGTGTTTAACATTCAGATCTTTTACAGCTAGTTAAATCAATTTTTTTTT
>WBND01000425.1:308141-346991 GCA_013398595.1 Tychaedon coryphoeus | reverse complement strand
TGGTTTTGTTTGTTTGTTTGTTTGTTTGTTGTAAACATCTAAAAATTAGTTTACTTTTGGGGTTTGCCTGCAAAATGAAAAGTAGAAAAAATAAGGCTAAATGCCTTGTAAATGTATGACTAGCACTTCGACATCCTATAGATGTGTAGGATATTGTCCCCTATGTTTTGTCTAGCTTTTAAAAGACCAGAGCTTTGCTATTTGCAACAGCATGCCTGAATAGGATGTGTGGGAATGGTTCAAAGCTGCACCAGGAGAGGTTTAGACTGGACATTAGGAAGCATTTCTTTATTCAGAGGGTGGTCAAAGAGTGGAATGTGCTTTGTAGAGAGGTGGTTGATACCAGAAGCCTATCAATGTCTAAGAAACATTCGGAAAATGACCTTAACCAATTTTTTGCACTTTTACTTGGCCAGCCCTGGATTGGTCAGGCAATTGGACAAAATTATTACTGTAGATTCCTTTAAACTGAAATATTCTATTCTGTTCTGTTCTATCCTATTCCTTCAATGCCGTTTTTTATGCAGTTAATTATCTTTTGTTTTCCTTTCACTTTTCCTTTTTTCCTTGTCTTTTTTTTTGTTGTTGTTTTCATCTTCTTTCTGTTTACTTTTACACTTAGACATGGTTACTAGATACAACAAATGGATTGGGTTGGAGTGTTATATTTAAATCACTGAGTGCCTTCAACTTACTTCCGTATTCCCAATATGTTTTACTATAGGTAATGAGACCAATTCCATTACTTCAATTCCTCCAGCGTTCAGTCCTGACAAAGTGTTTTCTTCTCAGCAAGAAGAGAAAGTTCTTTGTTGCTTTTCCAACTGCTTTTTGAGAACAGATTTGAAGGAAAATACTTTTTTCCTTAGAGAAGTGTTTGACAAGACACTTTTACATGCTTAGTGCTTCCATTCCATGGTGTTTTTCTCTGTTCCTGCACATTGCACAAACATGCCTGCACAGTTTCAGCCTGTTCCTCTAATTTTATTTTACTTCTATTAGAAACAACAGGAATAGCAAGGATTTAAGGATCTGATTTTGTGAACCAGATAATTCATTAAATTTTAAAAAATCTAACTTAAAAAAACCCAAACAAAACCATGAAACAAAGCCTCTCCAGGCATAACAGTTCTATCTCTAACATATATGAATACAAAAGTAAGGCTGAAGTTTCACTGTCATGTCAAACTGCCATAGGGCTACTTCACTTTTCTAGAACTGACAGCTATTTGAGCTGGTTTAATGAACTAAACCAGTAGAATAATGTTCTTTTTTTTTTTTTTCATGAAATTATTTTGCTTCATATTCATCTACATAGATGCTGATGAGGCTAGAAGTGTTCATAGTGTGAAGAAAGCAGTGATAGTATGCAAACGGGGATGTGGAAGAGAAAATGGGATTTCTGCACAGGCAGCTGCTACTCTAAGTTTGCAGACAATCCTGAGAGACTTCGCTGCTTTCTGGTAGTTTCAAAAAGGGCTAATGTATCTCTCAGTAGGAGAAACAAAACAGTTGCAATTTAACAGATGTGAGTAGATGCAGTGCAGAGGGGAGCTGTCTAACTGATTTTCCCTATGTTTAAGACTGTTCTTTTCCCTTACCTTCCATTCATTCTTTCTCAAAGTTGGCAGAACTTGAGCATCATCCCCTCCACATTGGTATTTTGGGGTTTTTTTGTTATCTTCTTTTTCTTTTCTCCCGGAGGTTTAGACTAACAATCAAAGAACATTATGGTAACAAGAGAGCTGCAAGAAATTGTAATTACTGGTTAATACTAAAAACATTAAAAAAAAAAAAAAAGGTATCCCATAGATCCTTTCAAAAGTAACTACCTGGAGTTTATAAACATCCCTTACGCTTTGAAGTTAAGTCTTTACTGTAGCTAAGGCTGCTTTCCATATCCTGACATAATTCTCTTTTCACACCTCCACCAAACTTAAAAGGTGACATTTTTTGAAGAGTCGTTTTGAAAACTTTCCTTAAATCACAGGCAAGACTAGAAAACCATACTAGTGAGCACTGAGCATTACTGGCACATTTATTTCAACTAATGCATACATTTGGCAGTCAGTGATCAATGCAGAGAATAATTTTAGACTTCTTTTTTTTCCAGGACACACAGGCAGGATATTTTTTTTAAATTTTTTTGTTACTTCTCCTAAACATTAAACAGTTCTCTAAAATCAGACTTTTATGTTGCATTGTTTGAAGAAATTAAAAAAAAAGAACACCCTAGACTCCACAGACACAATTAGTAAGATTTGCTTCTACTCTTGCAGTAACTCTGCTGTGTTTGACACTGGCCAGTAAACAGAGAATCTATCCTTTTTGCACATCTATGATTAAATATATTTATGAAAAACCAGCAAAGTCACACATATGAATGATACAGAAACCTTTCAAAAAGCAATTTCAAAACTGAAAGGAATAATAGGTAAATTATATATAAATTTAGTCCCCAAAGTTGTTAATGATACACTTGGTTGATATAACTGAAACAAAATTCTGCATATCTGAAAACAGTGAACAGTTTGAAAGTTTAAATTTTTCATTGCTGTAAATCTATTCCCAGATTTACTTTTTAAGGTATGAAACCCAATCAACATTGGCCGTCAATTTAATGATTGTTGTGATTTCAGCATCTGTAGCTATTTCTTGCTGCTACTGTGTGGGAGACAGGATATTGAGCCACCTTTATTACTTGTTATAAAGTACTGATTCTGGAGAAAAGTCTCCATCTCACTATCCAGAACTCCACTTAAAAGCTGTGCAAATTTTCATATGCATATATTATATACTCTTATTTAATTAAAAAAAAAATTCAGTTTGCATATAAATACTCAACATGCAAACATCTTCCTACTCCTATAGTTTTCAAGATCTAAAGTAGTAGAAGTAATAATAATAATAATAATAATAATAATAATAATAATAGGCAAAAATTTGTTTTTATTGTTAGGACACCCTAGTTCTTTTGAAGTTATTTGTTACCTTCAGACCATATATATTACATAATATGAGAATTTTTTACCAGTCCTTGGGGATGAGACATAGAAACAAATCTGTCTCTGCAGAAATAAATAGGAAACCATGTACCAAGACAGAATGCCTTTTACTCATGCTTGCCTGCACTTAGTCTGTAATGCTTCATACAATCTGAACTGTAATATTCATCACTTATACATGCATAAAAGTGCTGAGCTTCAGTTCTCCTATAACTAAAATGAATTAATACATTTGTCTTCATTAGTTGAACATAATGCAAAAAAAAAAAAAGAAAAAAAAAGGTGCAAATTATTTATTTTTATGCAGGTCAAGCCATGTATTGGAACTAATTTTAGAATTTCAACTGTCTGAGCAGTTAATTTATTATTTCTGAAATGCAAGACTGTGTAGCTAACATATTTAATGAAAGAACTGTTTTTCATAGTTGCCTCAGGATTATGAGCATATTGTAGCACTGTCTGGGAGGCATGCTGAGATTGAGCTTTACATCAACAAGGAATTGCCAAAACACTTAACATCCTGTGGCTGTTGTGAGCCGACTCTGCCTTAGAAGGGGTTTCTAGTAGGAATTTACCAAACAAATATAACCAAAGCAAAGACATTATTAAAACTTCATGTTGATGTTATTGTGCCTTGGACCATAATGTGTGGTGTTCATAGATGTTGTTTAAATGGTTTAGGAGTAAGTCATATGAGAAGCAACTGAGGGAGCTGGGGTTGTTTAGCCTGGAGAAAAAACAAGGCTTAAGGGAGACCTTCGAGGTGGTCAGTCTTTTCTCCCAGGTAACTAGAAACAGGAAAAGGGGAAAAGGCCTCAAGCTGCTCCAAGAGCGGTTCTGGTTGGACATGAGGAAGAATTTCTTTGCTGGAAGTGTTGACAAGTACTGGAATGGGGCATCCAGGGAAGTTGTGGAACCACCATTCCTGAAAGTGTTCACGGAACAACTGGATGTTGCATTTTGTGCGATGGTTAATTGACAAGATGGTGTTTGATTAAAGGTTGGACTTGATGATCTTGAAGGTCTTTTCAGAATTAATGATTCTATGATTCCCTGAGTTTATGGATTGGATTGACAAAGACTCATCTATGAATTTAAAATTTCTCTGGCCTGATACATCGCCCTTAATTAGAAAAAAGCTGGTGTATTACATCACAGCACATGTGTTTGCATGGTTTGCAGTTAGATGCACCCAAGGCCACTTCATATCTGAGCTCTTACACATGCTGGAACTGTTAAGAGCAAGATATTAATTGTTTAGAGAATTTCCCTTATAGCTTATCAAATAACTGGGGTGTCGTGCAAAAGTGTGAAATGGGTTTTCAGGTCTGGACAGTTTTGTTATGACCTTACACTTGTCTTTCAATGTAATCTTATCTGCCTGACCAAAATCTTCACATATACCAGAAATACTTGTAGAATTTTTTTAGGCTTTGTTAATTCATCTGTTTATTGCTGATAGTGTTAGACAAATATTTCTTTCAAAGGAGGCTATATATGGAAACCATTCATATGTGAGTGTCACAGATTTGCAAGGCAAATTGAAAAAAGAAAACATTGTATAAATATGGAATACTTTTATCTGTAGCAAAAATATTATCACTGATTTTCTCATTCAAGGTTTCAACAGATATCTTTCCACTCTGCAGCTGTGCAATTCAACAGTGGTAAAGAGATAATAGTGTATTGTGATTATGATCTTCTCAAATTGTCTGTGATGTTAAAATGCATGAAGAGTTTATGAAAAATGTTACTAACATTCATTTGTCAAATCTGTCTAAGAGATGTACTCTAGACCAGTTTATAGTGATAGTTTGAGGAGCAGCTGAAAAAAACTAACCTGAGCCAAAAAAGGAAAACAAAAATAGAGCTGGAATGGCTAATACAATAATTTAATAATCATCTGAGTACTTAAAACAGTAAAAAAAAATCCATAAACATCTTTATTCTGTTCAAGTTATCTTGGTGCTACAAAAAAAAGTGTGTATTTAGTATTAAAACAGTTATTGTAGTGTCTTATTTGAATTATTCATTGTAGGCAACCGTTATCCTGTTTTGTTTTGTTTTATAATGCACTCACTGGGGAGGATAAATATGTTTTAAGCTAGTTGCAAATTAATTTTTTAAGTATGTTCCTTTGTTTGTTCTAAAACAATAAGTACCTATGAACACGAGATTTACTTAATGGCTACTGTACTTCCAACTCCCAAATATTCATCTAACTTTGATATAAATTATTTTGCATATTTATGTATGGGAAATTAATATGTAAATCTCAGTTACATCATCCATCTTTGTTACATTTCAGCTTTATATACCTATATGAACTTTAAAACAATGGTACTAAAAAGAAATTACCAGAAATTAGCCTCAGCTGCTAATGGGTATGAGCACAAAGAAGTGGAAATAATTAGAGAACACACCACCTGAGAAAGCGGATTGATTACATTTAGCATAAAATACTGATTTTAAGTGTTTCATGACTTACCAGCAACTTTTCTTTCCCAAACCATACATATAGGTGAGCGATTATTACATATGTAAATATATGTAAAGGACTAGTGATCAGATTTGATTTGGATTTTATTTTGAATGTTTGCAGTTTTAATTTAGATAAGGGGTAGTTTAGACTGCTAAACATCTAGTTAAACAGTAAACATCTACTGAGGATTTTCCATGATAGTAACTGCAATTTAATAAATATTTTCTGTTTACTCCATGTCTAATATTAAAATATTATAATAATAATGTAACAGGAACTGTTTGGGTTAAAATAAGAACCTAAAACTCTGATTTTTTTGATGAGAAAGTTGATTTTCAAAATGGAGCCAGAGACTGGAAACTGAGAGAATCCCTTTTCTTTCTTCAAATATTTCTTGGAGTTTTTAGAACCCACAGATAGGAAGAATGAACCAAACTATATTGACCCTTCCTTCCCATTCCACTTAGAGAACGTAAAGAGGGTTAAGAAGCTGAGGTGGCCGTAACTTTAAAAACAAAAACATTTCTATGGAGATGAAGTAAGTGCTTCTGCTATAGCCAGTACCTAATACTTTCCGATGGCATGTAATAACTGTGATTATCAGTCTTTATTATTGAGTGCTGCCAGTACTCTAGATTCCTGGAATGTTTCTCAGGCCCTCTAGGAAATAGTTTTCCTTGGTTCCTCATAATCTAAACACCTACTCCACAGTTATGGATAAACCTTCCATGTTGTTTCTGTCATGCCTATGACAGCATTATGCATGGCACCTGTGAGAAACTGAACTCCACATGGTGTGTCACCAGTTATCTCCTAGGAAGGAACGTCTGTTCCAAAGGACTGAGCTGAAATTTGTCTTGTAAAAGCAAAGGAAACCTTTGCCATGGTAACAGATGAGTGGGGATAATAGAACAATGCAAACCTCAAAACTTTAAAATATGATATCACTAAGCATGCAAGCAGTTTGGTGGCAGAACATTTAGACTGTGTTTCTTGATAGGGCTAAATGATTGGATAAGATGTTGTTAAGCTAAAACTGAAACAATTCACCCATTCCCAGCAGTGTAAATGCTTTTATCAGCATTCTTATGGAAGTGTCAGGTATATACTAGAGTGAGATTGTGACTGCAGTATATTGTATTTACACACAAACTAACTTTAGGATAGATAGATCAAGCTGGTATAACTACATCAGGAGTGGGTTCATGCTGAAAAACAAACTCAAAACGAATAAGCCAGAACTCTCACATTCAAAGTTTAGTGCTTTTTCCTTTCAACTGGTAAAACTAGAACTTGAACTGGTTGTTTTGTTCATTGTATACTAGTCACATACAGCTTCAAAACATTGATATCTTTCTTGTTATATGTGGCTTTCTCCTTCCAATAAATATTTCACTACTCAAGGAAGTTCTGAATTATCTCATTTTTTGTACCTAGGTTCTGAATATGATAATATGTTCCTAGCTACCTTTGTCTTTTGCTTAGGCCAAATACACAGAATATGAAATAGTGTTACAAGATAAATAAAACTGTCTTGGGATTATTAATAACAAAAGACAAAAATACAGAAATAAAACATGGTCTCCATGGTTTCTGTGTATTCAGAATGTATTTTTCTTATCTAGCAAATTAAAAGTAACATATAAGTATGCCCTGCGGGCACATTTAAAAACAGGCAATTCATAATCATTCCTTTTGGTAAAATGCACCTGGCATGATGAAACAAAAAATTTCCTAGTTCAAAATTTTCTTATTGAAGGAGTTAGCAGAATGCCGCTCTTTTTGATTTACTTTAAGTCAAAATAGTTCTACAGGTCCCAATATGCTCCAGCAGCTTTCATATGATAGAATGGGTAAAACAGACTAAAAGTAACCAGGCAGGATATTCTACTGAGGTAAAATCTAGTAGGATGTATTTTCAAGACCAGTTAGATCAACAGAATTTCAAAATACTAATCTGCATGCAGTAAAGCCTCAGTATAAAAAGCTTATGTGTTCCTAATTTATGTTTAAACATATCATTATGTGAATATATCTTTATATACTGAGACTTCAGGGCAGAAAACGTATCTGTGTATAGCTTCTGCAGCAACTCTGGGAGACTTAGTTTTGTAGAGATGCTTTAGAAAAAGGTGCTTTATGCAAATTTTCATTTTATTTTAAACTTTTGTAAGCAGGTAACTGCAATTGAAAATTATTACTTCCTCTCATGAAATCATTAAAACTGTGCAGGAAGGAAGAAAGGTCTCTATAAGCTATAACAGAAGAGGCTAAAATTATTTTGGCAGAAATTCTCATCCCTGCAAACAGAAGCTAGAGTAGGATTAATCAGCATATAATTCATGGATTATATTCTGTTGATCCTGCAGTCCCAGTTTGTCATGGGAATAAATAATCAGTTGATAAGGAAATAAAAGAGGTAGAAAACAAGAAAAGAGAGGGAAGAAAAAAGTCCGATATTTCTAGGCTGATCTTTTCCCTTTCTCTTCACTTAGTGGAAGATTATGCACTCAAATTTTTCCCCTGATTTTGGAAGAGAGTTTTAAAAATCACTCTCTGTCCACTCCCTCTCTTCCCCCTTGTAAGACTGTTGTTTTTCGTTTTTTTCAAATGCTTTGTCTTTGTATTGAAGGTTGAGATATGGAGTTTCTATTTCCTCATGTTTCACAATTTTATTCTCTTTCTTTTGTTTTTCTTTCTTTTTTTTTTCCTTACTCTTTATTACTTCACTCTTATTCATACTGTAGGTATTCTGCAAGTTCATTCATATATATTGTCTGTGAGTCCTAAAGTTTATATTTTCCTTTTATGTCTTTTTTTGGTTTTGTTTTGAACACTAAATTCTTTTTAATGAGGATTTAAATAAAATTATATTAAACAATTTAGATTTAAAAATGTAAAAAACCAGGACATGGGCTTCTTGAAACACCCCATGGTAGGGCTCGAGTCATGTTTCAGTCATGTGATGGGAGTGATAGGGAAAATCACCTGTAAATAGCATAAATCTTTTGCATTTACTTTGATAACATTTTTCAGTTCTGCAGGAAATACAGCTGTTACACCCAGAGTGTAATCTGGATACCTTGACCACATTCTCTATTTATAGTTTCTTACTTTTTTATATTACTTTTGTCATCCACAAATCAGACTGTGATACTTTTAGTTACTTCAGGTGCTTCTGGGTGAATTTTCCATTGCTGAAACTTGCAGTCCTGTTTGTAAGAGAAAAAAAGCTAGGAGAAAATCTAGACTGAGGAAATAATATTGTTCATATGCTTCCTTTGTTCTCCTAATAGCTACTTGAATCACTATAAACAGAATTAAAATTTCCTTTTTTTCAAAGTATCAGATTATTATGTGTACTCAATATTTGCTGCAAAATGTAGACCTACAAATTTAGAATATTCCAAGTCCTTCAGAATTAGAATAGAACTACAGCATTCAATGCAAGATTTTTCATGGGTATAAATTTTTAAATTCTTGCTTTAACAGCAGCTATATATAATGCTTGTCATCCCACATTGATCCTTACTTGTGACAGGATCATTTCTTAGACCAGATAATAAGATATAGCAAATATAAACATTGCAGTAGAAACACCAAAGGTCCTGTAATATGTCAGTTTCACAACTATTTGTGCAAAATTTTGCAAACCACCAACTGTAAGTAACACAAATACTCTTAAACTGAATTACTATTTGTTATGTTCTAATGCAACCCTCATAAAATTAACTAATTGTAGACTGTATTAGACCATGCTTTATTGTTTCTGTCCATGAATTCCTCTATTAATTAATTTTTTAATTGCTTCAAATAGACTAGAATTGTAAGTGTACAAATCTGATCCCCAGAAAATATAAATAATACATGAAGAATAGATGGTACTCAATATATTTAGACCAACTGTGTCGAAACAAAATGCAAATCAGTTTAATTAGAAAGCAGCCTGTCAGATCAGAAGACAGCTTAGACTGAGTCCAAGACTATTTCTCTGAATCTAACGTTATTTAAGTTGTTGTTGTTGTTAAATATTTATGTGCAGTGTAATGTTGAAAATATCCCCAAAAGATTACAGAATGCACTTGCACTTCCCCAGGCTCTTGTGGACGAATCATTTTCTTTCTTCCCCTGACTGAAGCAATGTGTCAAGTATAGGATTTTGCAGAATTTCAGCATAATCATGACGGTCTGAAATGATGTGACTTAAGCCCCCAAATGCACAGGAGAGCAGAAAAGAGTTTGTTTTCCTTTCTTTATGCTTCCTGTATAGTCCAGTGCAAACACAGTTTGCCTCCTAGCATAAAATATCATCCTTTTCTAAGCATAGATGATAAATGCACAAGTCCTTGCAATTTAAATAGTTTGAGGATGGCTCTTCCCACCTTTTATTCTTGAATAAAGGAAAAGGTGCTTTTGTATTTTGCAATTAGCAGTCATTTCTATGTTCTATACTGGCACAGCAGCTCTTTGTTATAAGCTCTCTTCTCAGGATAAGATCTAGATATGTAAAAAGAATTTGAAGAAACATAGAATAAGTTAAAATAATTTAAAAAAAAAATTGCGTATTTTCCAAGATGTTTAAAGACTATAAAGGGTCTTTATCCATTAATTTCTTCAATCCCTTCACAGCTGATCACAGTACATTAAATAGTTAAACAGGCAGCATCTCTCTTGTGGATGCAGAGGATTTTTTAAGTGTAAGAAGTTAATGAAAATATATTTTATTATTCAGTTGAAAGAAACCCTAAAAAGTATAGCCAGTAAGTAACATTATTATGATAGAAAGAAAAAGAGGAGGGATACATTACAGAATTGTGTTCATATCAACTGAAAGAGGGGATGCCATGCATTTTTATCTACTCTTTTTCTTCCTTTCCTGATATCTCTTAACTACTTAGAGTCTTTTGTTCCTGTTTTCAAAGGAGGACAGGAAAAATGATGGCTTTGTTCTCTACTTAAACATTGCATAAGTCTTAACAGAGAAAGCGCTTCTAACTGACATGATTTACTCTCCAACATTCAGAAAATAAAAGCTTTCTCCTTTGCCATTAGTCATTTATCAATGTACATTTTAAAATACTCATTGAAAAGATTTTATGCGCAATGTAAAGAAAAAGAGAACAGATTACATATAAAGATATGGCACCAGCCTTTGAACTACCCCTTGAAATTTTGAAATATTCAAAAGCTACAAAATTATCATGTCATTTTAGAATAATGAATTATGAGAAAAAAATACATCAAAATATGAGAATTTACATCCCTGTTATCCAAACACAGTGAATCTTATCCTTCTGAGTTTCTTGTTACCTGGTACTGTTAATAAGTAAGTGCATGTTGAACGGTGTTTTAAATGTCTGACAACCTATCAAATAAAGAATTTTATGGATTGGTCCTGAAGCATAAATTGTTTTTCCCACTTCTAATAAAGTAACAGGATAAAGTGTTCATTAAATATCAGACCTTGTATTAGCTTTAGGGAAGCAACAGCCCCTAGATTTATGTATATTAAACTAAATCTACTGAAGCCTGAATGATTTAAAAACTTAATGGGAAAAGATTGAAAAAACTGAAAGAAGAATACTATTTGACTGAATATAATATTTGGGCATGAAAATGTTTGAGACCATGTGACTAAATGTAATAGGAATTGTTGCATCAAGAGGCCTGGCTTACTGGCAATACCAGCTGGATCAAGTTTTTTGGATACATATTTGTGTGACCAGTGTATCAAGAAGCAAATGGCTCTCTGATTAATATTATGGCTGCTAAAGATATAGTTTTTCATGAGATATTATTTATTCTTATTCAGAATAACTAACGTTTCATGTAATATATTCCATGTGATATTTCTTCCTTGTGGTCTCTTCAGGTTCTCCATACAGAGACAAGATCACTATAGCAATTCTTCAGCTGCAAGAAGAAGGCAAGCTCCACATGATGAAAGAGAAGTGGTGGAGAGGGAATGGTTGCCCAGAAGAGGAAAGTAAAGAGGCCAGTGCTTTGGGAGTTCAAAACATTGGAGGAATCTTCATCGTGCTGGCAGCAGGATTGGTGCTTTCTGTCTTTGTGGCAGTTGGGGAATTTTTATATAAATCAAAAAAAAATGCCCAGTTGGAAAAGGTAAATATTGTCATTGCCACTTTATTTTATATTTATGCTCTATTTAAATAATACTTAAAACATTTTGCTATGTTTAGTGAAATGTAGGTGATACATACTTATTGTTTATTCCTATAGTAAAGTATTTGTATAACAAAGGATGACAGCAAAATATCCAAAGTTTTACATTTACAGCTTTTAATTTTTCTTCAATGTGTTTAATTGTAGCCAGATTTCAGGACAAGTGACTATTTCTCCTCTTATTCAAGCCTGAAAAAAGACAGCTTTTTACTCCTGGAAGTTCACTGCAGTTAATTTTATGGATGAAGAAGAAATCTGAAACTGTAATGGGAAACAAATTAATCTTCTACAGATAATTCTGATTTTCAAAAGACAAACTGTCTGTAGCTCAAAGTCAAAATCTAAAAATGTCTATACAAATGTTCTTCATAGGAGTTTATACTTGCAAAGTTGTCCTGGTAACATCTGGAAAAGATTACATCAACACGATTCTTTTTTGGTGGGTTTACTACTGATATGATGTCCTGTAATTTCAAACTGACCCAATTTTGAAAATCCTATTGTTAACTTGTTGTGTACTTGCAATTTATACAACCAGAATACTGTAATTGTGCTAAGACTAGTAATACATTGAAAAATTTGTAGCTGAAATCACCATTATTTTGCATAATAATTAAATAAATCTTTCTAGATGTATGTGCCCATGTCTAAACCCAAAATAAAAGAATATATTTTATTGTTATAGGAAAATCTGATTTTTAAACACAGAGAGAAACAGTTGGATTTTGCTAGGTTTTCCTTTTTTTTAACTTTTGAGAAGATTGTGACCTATGACAATTTTTAAATTTATGTTTAAAAATGTTATTTAATAAATCAGTAGTAAATCCAAAAACTATATTTATATTGGTATTTTTCCAGATGATGCTAGTGAGCTTTTTTAACTTGAGTCATTACTCAGAAAATTTATTATTTGTTTTCACTTCTTTTGAGGCAATGTTTTGGCACTCAAGTTTCCTGTTATAAATATATTGCTAAGAATTTTTTTCTAACACACACTAAGGCAGTGTGAGGTTTCAAGGTCCTAAACACTGTTTGAACATGGGTACATTCATTTAATTGTTAAAGGACTCTTTAGATCCTCTACTTTACAATATTGCAGGTTAATTCCTTCTGTTAACATACTATTGGAATGTTATGTTTCTGAAATGAATTTGTAAGGAAAATATACTGGTTATTCAAGAAACCCATGTAAATATCAATCATTTTCATCCATTCCTAAAATGGATATGGATCTCATATGAACATCAGTAAAACTTGGTTTAGCTTTCTGGATTTTTAGTAAGCACTCAATTAGAAAAATAGGATTGCTTTGATAATAATTTTATTGTGTGAGTTCAGTATTTTACTGGGTGTAAATACATATATGACAGTAGCAGCATGTTGGAAGTTGTGAGAGGAAGCAAACAAACTTTCTAATTAAGGATGTGTTTCCTTAAGTCTCTTAGTTGGGAGGTGGGGGGAGCAGTTTGTTTATATTTATTTGATTTGGGTTTTTTTTAGTTTTTTAAATTTTTCTTTTGGGTTTACCTTTTTCCAGTTGTTTTTTAATTAGTGTTGGATAGAGATAGCAATGACTGGAGGAATGTGACCTTTCAACAGCATTTGTACCAGAAATGTTTCATCATCAAGAATTTAGATACTTTAAAAAGTTAGGAATAAATCTGGAGCAGTTGAGTTGAGTTGAGCCAGGCTTCTCTCTTTTTCCATCCTTCTCTCCTTGCTGCCTCCAATCACTTAACTTCCATCTCCCCCCTGCTACTCCCACATACCCTGATATCAACAGACCACTGAAATTTCACTGCAGTTTTATTTACGGAATGAACTTAAAAGGAAGGTGATGCTCACATCCCTACACATGGCCTACCCCAGCATCCCCTCACCCACTCTTCTTGCATCACCCAGAGACTTTCAGAAAACATCTTCTTTCAATGTCTCCAAGTGTAACAGATCCCCTTTGCCTAGGAGAGGGAGAAACAGCAGCCTAGGGCGAGCTCAGAAATCCTGTGGTTTGTTTCCAGTCTCTACAAGTCCCTGTTGAGATGAGTAAACAGTGCAAATAATGCTGCTTTGGACATCCCATGGGGAGAGAGGAGGCACCTGTTTTTGGTAACATTTGTGGTTTCATCCCTTAGGAATCAGAATATCATTCTAACATAGTGTTTATCAATATTTGAAAAGAGGAAAGATCAAAGGTCATATTAAGGGTCAAGAAACAAAATGAATCAAATAACTTCAGTTGCTGAGAATATGAAGTATCCTGAGTTACAAGTGGGCATGAGTGTTTGCTTTTTAACATGTGCAAAATATTCAGTTGTACTTCCAGCGGGGAGGCAAAGCAGATTGAAATCCTATAATATAGATGTGGAGTTTTAGAATTTTTTATGTCACTCTGCTCTTGGAGCTTACACATAAGCAGAGATAATGTCTGGTGTGAACCTATTTGGAGGAGTGAAATCTTGAAAGGAATCAAGTTCAGAAAAACAGCAGATAAAATGGTGTTATTTGCTAAAATAAAAAACGTTTCATCTTGTAAGAAAAGATGGCTCAAAACATCCATGCCCCTGATGTGTTTCAAAGTCCGAAGGAAACATATGACACTCCTAAGACTTTCTGTGAAACAGATGATTTTATGCCACCACAACACTTTCCAGAAAGAGAGAAATTCCTCTTTTATTGACACCTTTCAAAAGCAAAGATAAACTTGGATGATATCACAGTTAGTCTGTCAGTCACTTGCAGTTACAAAAGCTAGCTGTTTTCCAGAAAAATCCAGAAATTATGAATGTGAAAACAGCTATATATGTATTAAATTCTTCTATCATTGCTAGCCATTCAAAACTCATTGAGCCTTCAGCAGGATGGAACTAGTTCAAAATTAATAAAATTTACAATAGCAGATTGTAGAAATATCAGATGGAAATTTTATTAATTTTGAAGTGTTAAGTACTTCAAATAATGTGAAAACAGACATATATCTTAAATATTTGTTAGGAGATGAGATCATACTCTTGCTCTGGTAAAAAGTACTGGGTTAAGTCTCAACATGTATTGAGACAGTAACATCAACAAAGTATTTCTGAAGTTATACAATCAAATCATAACATAAACATAAATTAAATTATTTATTTATAACATTATGAAAGCAATAAAACAATAAGTACATTAATACGTGTTTATATTTCACATACATTTACAGGGAAGACAAAAGCTATTGAACTCTCCATGTTGAATAAATTACTGCTTAGCTGCACAGTTGAGTTGGGAAAAATCAGTGTAGATAATTTATCTCACAAGGCACAATGACTGAGCACGTGGCAGAACTGGGCCAAAGCAGAGATCAGTAGTCAGGAATATACAGATTACATACAGAACTGTTTTACTAACAACTGCAGATTCCACGGAACAAGAAATTCTGAATGCTGAGCTGTGACCTGTATATGAGACTGTGTCTTCGGAGATGGCACAAATTTATCTGGATGACTCTTGCCTGAAATGAATTGAATGCAATAATTTAAAACACTCAGTGCAAAATGCTCAAAACATGTTTTTATAATGTAAGGATAGCATGAACAAGACTTTCTGATCCTAACTGGCTCAAAAATGCATGCAGCTTTAATGAGCTGCAGAGTTTTTAGGTTACAATACAATTTGATCTTAAACTTATTAGAAATTAAATGTGGTTTTGCAATTATGGCTGAATTATAATTAGAATTATAATAATTCTGAATTTTCTACGACAAATACCTGTTTTAATAATGTAATAACCTGGAGTGTGTTTTGGACTAGATAACTCCTCTGGTCTTGCCTAGTACGTAGTCTCACTCTTTCCTTCAGAGAAAGTGCTGGGAATGGCAGAGCATGTAACCTTGTCTATGGCAGAATGTTGATATTACAGTTGGCGCAGTGGGAAAGGGCAGGAGGAGATGGTAGGTCAGAGGTTGTCTTGTCTGCATTCCTGCAGAGCAACCACACGATGGTGCCTTCTAATTTCTGAGAGGGAAATTTAATTGTCACTTTTTAATAAAATTTATGTCACAGTGCTTACCTATTGTTTAATTGCAGCCTTTCTGAAAATACTAAAGGCTTGTATTATTTCCCATTGTTTATGATACAGACGTCTAATTATGTCATCTACTTGGAAACACGTTATTATCAGGCCTTTTTTATCTAGCCAATCTTGACAATAAATGCTCAGTCATTTACATTTTATAATTGCTTTTGCTGCTGAATGACCTGCTCCCTTATTTTAACAGGCACTCAGAGGGCAGTGAATAAGCAAGGTTAGAAACAGAAGCCATTTAAAACAATTACTATGTCTTTCCTCTTTTCTTTTTTTTTTTTTTTAGTTGATGTGCATCAATGCATTATGGGTTTATGTCCATTTCATTTAGTTTTGTATATCTCATGTTATTATCGTAAATGCCAAAGAAAACATTGACCTTGAAGATCATTAATATTTAGGATAATATATTGATGATTCTCAGTTCATTGACCTTTCCTTTGATTTTGTGTGTTGGGTTCCTTTTTAAGTTTCTGTGAGATTATTTCCATTTTCATATCACCCTTACACAGTGATTAGATACTGCTGTAAGTGTCAGCTGTGTGATAGAAGCCACATGTACGCTGCTGAAATCATTAGGATGAAATTCACAGTATTGATGAAGGGAATGTCACAGATATATTGACCATCGCTTGTCACCCTTGTAAATTGCTGTCCTTGTGCCTATCCAGGTCAGGGTTTTTTTGGAGAGGGTGACATTGGCTGGAGAAGTTATCTGCAAACCTGGTTTTATTGATGTGGGGATTCCACACCCTTCTCAGGAGGCAATGAGGGGCCAAGAGCTGATAGGCTGAAACAGGTGTTGCACTGTGCCCATAGTCAGTAATCTGTCCCTAATTTCTCTTCTCTCAAATAGGATTTAACTGTTATCAATTTGTTTACATGGAGTCAGTGTAAATGGTAATAAGAATTTATTTTACAAGATCTATTACCATCTATAAGTACTAGGATAAGTTTCATTCATTATGTCTTACAATTATGTCTTACAATTCTTTTTAGAATTCATGTCAGCAAAGTGCAAATATATAGCTTGTCCTATATGGAAAGGACTTACAGAAAGAAGTTAATAATTACTGAAACATTGTGATGCTTCTTTGTCAGCAGGATGTGTAGAAAGTCAGTATTTTAATCTTTGTTTTAATTGTTATCTCACCAACAGTGCAAAACAAAATTTCAATAATTTGAAATGAAAATAATGGAAAGGTTTTAGGATCCTTCTTATTTTACCATAATATTTTATGGTGTGGTGGTTTGATTTATTTGTCCAAATTTTACTGAATTAGTTTTCACTAAAGTACTTTACTTTCTCAAAAAAATGCAGTAATGTCAGTTTTGCTAGAGTTCAAAAATATTCCTAATAGTTTAATATCAAAAGCCTTTGAATTTGGGATAGTAATTTATAATAGTTTTGGAACAATACCAAAGTAAATCTCAGACTAGTGATTTTTTCCAAGGGGAGAAAAGTTCAAAAGATTTTAAAGTTGAAAAGCTTGTTCCTCAGGCTACAAGAAACAAAAGAATGTGGACATTCTTGGTGAATTGAAATAAAAGCTTTGGGATTTATATCCCGAGTAGCTTTTATACAATCTACAGTCAGTGATGTAGTCTGTATTTCTGTGTCTCTTTTTTTAATGGAGTAACCTCAGAAATTGTTATTTTGGCTGGGAAAAACAGCAGCTGGGATGGGTCATGGAGGAAAATGTTTTTCCAACACTAGCACACTGCATTCTGCAATTATACCTGTGGAAAATTGGGAACTTCGATCAACCTGTAGTCCCCTGAGCACTGAATGAGTATGTATAAACTTCTGTGGTTAATTTGTGTGTGCTTAAGAGTAGAGATTATGTGAATATCAGGTATTAATTTTAGTTAAATGCCCTCTTGGAAAACATGTAATTGTTACAAAACCCAACAAATCTAAACAAACCTTCCCAAAACCAAAATCCAATCCATACCCTCAAACACCTTAAATAGAAGGAAAATAAAAAAAAAAAAAACAAAGAGGAAAAAAAAGCAAGTTCCCAACTGTGGCATTTTAAAGCAATTTCAAACAATAAAATACTAAAACCAAGAACTCTATTTTGATTTTTGATTGCAGCTCAACCAATATCTGCTTGGTAATGGACCTTTTTTCTGAAGTATTTTTAATGTCTTAATTTATGTATTTCAAAAAACAAATGAAAATATAGGAGTGTATGTAAAGTTGACCATTACATAATTACATGAGCACACAAGTACAAGTATTCATTCAGTCAAAGATTAAAGCTTAAATTGTAGGTTTGAGTTATGGAATATTTTAAATTTGAGAAGAATTTAAAGTTGGATAAAAAAAATTTGGAAAACCCTACATATTTATTTTATAGTAAATATGGTTCACTTTTGCCCGTCAAAAGAAAGAAGAAACAAATTATATGATTATTTTCTCCTCTGATAAAAATATTTTTTTTCATTCCAGTGGAAGAAATGTCATATCATAAAGCATTCACGTCTTTCTAATGATTTTTCATTATCTTCCTCTAAATATTACTTTAGAATACATGTATATAATATAATACATACAATACATACATACATACAATATATATTATATATTATATATAATATATAATATATTATATATTATATATTATATATTATATATTATATATTATATATTATATATTATATATTATATATTATATATTATATATTATATATTTATTATATTTATTGCAGCATATAATATTTTAATGTAAAACATTAAACTTTGGATTTTTAATTGATCACCTATATTATAGTCAAATGTATTATCAAATACAGTTTAGTTCACCTGATTTATTTACTTTGACATTTTTATAGGTCAGCAAAATAACAAGTACTTCCTACTACCTTTTAGATTGAGAAAATATCCTTGACTGTCAGATGAAACCATATATATGTAGAGAAATGGGTGCTAAACCTCTTGATATTATGTATTGCAATATGATTATAACAGTGTTTGCAAAACAGTAGAAAACCTTAGCATTAAGTTGATACTAATAGTCTCTCTCTATTCAATATGATTTGAGGCCATGCCAAATTTCTCATTAAATACATATTATCACTCTGAACTATAAAACTAATATAAATTTTTACAGTGAATAAAGTACAGAAAAAAAACCAAACCTGTTTAGAATCCAGGTAAGAAAGATTATGTTTATTTTCTAAAACATCTCTGTAGAATTAAGTATTTATTTTCAAATTATGTTATATAAAGCATTTTAATCCAGATAGATTGGTACTACAAAGCATTAATTATATGGCGGCATCACTTCCTTTCACCATGCCTGATGGTCAACAAACCTGACATTCCTTGGACAAAAAGAATGAATTTAGATGTAGGATCAAGGATGGTTCAAGAGGTGAAATGAACCTTCACATCCTGTGATTGAGAATGCAAGATTTCAGGGGATTGACTCTGCGCAAACAGGATCACCTCTGCTGAAAGGCACAGAAATATCTGCACAGATGTGATTGCACAACACACGCCCATTAGCATTGCAATGGTTATTGTTCTAAACCAGTTAGGCAGTACCATAGATTCTGTTATTTATTTTCTCAGTGGCAGCTACATGGCTGAAGTACAATTAATTGCTCCCAGTCCTTGTTAAACACCAGCCAGTCATGTGTTGCCATTGTCCAGGGACACGAGACAACAGTACCATTTCTGGAAGAAGACCTGGACTGGTGTGACAAGGTTACATCAGTGGAAATTATTGCCTCTGACTGAAACACTAGTGACAAATAGCACTTATTGCCACTCTGAGTTTGAAAATACAGACCCAAACCTAGAGAAATGTGTGACTATCAGCCTCTTCCAGAAGAGGCTGAACTGAAAGATGAGGATAGAAGACGTCCTCTGAGTGCTTGCCTTTACCTATCCAACATAGCACCTGTCTCCCTGGGATTAAATTGCCATCACCCCCCTATTTCAGCCAGGCTCTGGAAGCTCAAAATGACTGCACCATCCTGGTCTGACAATAGAGTAGGACTGTGTATCATCTGAGTGTCGATGACACCACAGCCCAAATTATTTCATTATCTCCTCAGTGGCCTCATATACATGTTGAAAGGAGAGATGACAGGATGAAACCTTGTGGAATCCTGCATGAGAGAGAGCCCTCGGGGCTGATGAGCAATTGCCCTATGCCATCCTCTGGGATTTCTCTGAGAGGAAAGAGTGGAACCACACAAGTGCAATCCCTTCTGCCCCAGCCTAGGTCCACAGGTGAGTCAGAAAAACATCATGGTCAGTGTGATGGCCAGAAAGGCTGCTGGCAGAGCAAAACAAAACCACTTTGAAAGAAGCTTTCTGCACTAGTAGAAGCTCCCCATCAACCACAGGAAAAAGGGTAGCTGTCAGGCTGGAAACAAGGAAAATAATTTCAGAAGACTTTAAATGAACTCAAGTATTGCTTTCCAGGAAGCCTCTGTCACCCAGCAGAGTGAATATTGTTCTGTTAGGGAATAAATTTTAGAATTTGAGAGTGGATTAATTGTTTTTGGTGGGGTTTATTTTGTTTGTTTTATATGGGGTTGTTGATAATTTATTTAAGGCAAGCTGGAATTTTATTGTCCCATTGGGAGACGCTCACAATAAACATGAGAAGTGACCTGCAGTGAGGTCCTGCATGTCATCTAAGTTCATCCCATAACTCTAAAACTCAGCGAGCACTTCAGCCTACAGAAAATTGTTTCTGTGTTGTTTTTTTATCGGAAGGGTCAGTCCCATCAGACTTTTGTTGATCCTTTCTGTCAAATAGCTACAAAAGTCTTTGAGACATCCAGCATTCAGGTACAGGGTAAAGCACCTCATGCTTCATCAAGCTGTCTGGAACTACTCTTCTGGTGGTGACTTTGTAGATACTACAGTGAATGCAAAACTTTATCTGTGGAATTAAAATTTTCACTTTGCTTGATATTATTGTCTTCATTTGAGTGGGTAGTGAGATTTCTGTACCATACAAGAGGCAGATATTTTTGTCTGAAAATAACTTCCTAAAACGGTTGCTTGTTCTATTTCTACCAAAACCCCAAATAATTGCTTAATCTAAAACTGAGAATATACTGGTGATATGTTCAGGTAATTGGTGTGAATTCAGTCTGAAGTATACTTGCGCATTATACTTGCTATGGATTGAAACTGTACTGCATCAGAAAAGTCAGTGGCAAAATATTTTTCATGTAACTATATTATGCGTATATAGGTATGTATTCACATATATATGTGCAACCTTTGATCTACAGTCATGCTTAAGAATGGGTGTATAACTAAACAACCTAAAAATCTGATCAGTACAAATGCTCTTCAACTTTGAAATGCTTGTAATCCAGCTACCATGATATATGGTTTCACTTTTTCTGAGGTTGTTTTCTCTTTAATTGTTCATCTCTTTGTGATCCTAAGCCAACATTTTGATAGGATTTGTTTTTCTTTCCAGAGGGTTTAAGATTGACAGGTTTTTCCAAACACATATTTAAAATCCCTGAAGGAGTGGCATAGGAATCAGAAACTGATTTAGGAGGGTGAGTCAGAGTAGGACTGTGCATTCATTCTCAGCTAACTTCAAGACAAAAAACATTTTGATAGGTATGTCCTCATAGATGCTAGAACAATGACCCATAACACAACAAGACAGTACAGGGATTGCTGCTTTTACTGCTTTAAGATAATTAAACAACTCTTCAAATAATGTATGACGGACAAGACCAGAAGTAATGAACTTCTCAGTAAATCTTTAATCCTTCTATTGAATGTTGACAGTCAGCTTTATATTATCTTCATCAAAAAGATAAAAAAATATAAACCAGGGATTGAAGATTTTTTTTATTTAAAACGCACTGACTATTAATTACTTAGATCAGAATGTTCAGAGTGGTGCAGGAATGCTGTTCTCTCTTCCTGCTGCTCTTTTTAGACTGTTAAAAGAAAAATCTAAGGTGATAGTCTCATCAAATGCTATTATGATTTCTAAATACCTTTCTAAATTCCCATACAGCAAAATAATGAAAACAGTGTAAGTATTATCTAGCTTTCATATTAATACACATGTGCAAAAATACTTTTTTTTTTTTTTTCTCATGCAGTAAAGCCATGCACAAGCTGTCTAATCAGCTTGTAAGCAGTGGTAACATTTTGCAAAATTCTCATCTTGATTCTCCATGATTTGTGAGTTGTCGGTTGTGGCAAAGAACTTCAGAGGTTATTTGTCTTAAGGAGATGAACTTTTCTCAAAATTGTTTTGTGTTAACTCCAGGCTAACTCCAGTTCTGATTAAAATTATCTTTTGTACACTTTTTTTTGGTAATGTTTTATTATGATGTGCTGCAACAAAACAGATGCACTTATGGGCATTATAGTTTAGAGAGCTGTGTGCTATCCTTAAATTCTTCGAGCATTTGATTATATCTGTGACTTAGAGGCAGCATTTACTTTCTGGTAGCATTTAAGAAGACGACTTATGATTTTGTAAGGGTTAGTGAAAAATCAATAATAACTGATGTTCTTGTAACATGCCTGCAGTGTCGAAGGTAAGTTGGGAGCAAGAGGTTATTTTCTTTGAATTAAGTGGAGAGTCTTGTAATATATACTAAAGTGCTCAATTCCATCCATGATGGACAACAGTTTTGAAATGTAGCCTTTCAGATCTGTAAACATTTCGCTGTTTTCCCCTAGCAATTGAATTCAGGATCAAGACATTGGATTATCTTCTCGAATATCATATCTGAAAACATCTTTTATTAAAAAATATGCTAGAGGTGCTTCTTGTTTTCATGTCTTATTATTCCAAGAATTGTATCCTAACAGTGAAAGATGACAAAATTTAATGGTATAGAAAATGGAGACTACAGCGACTGGAATTGAAATTAGACAAAAAAATATTAATTTCAATTAAAAAAAGTAAACCATAAATCCTTTCTAAATTTATTGAATATTAATTTTTTGAAAATTGAATATGAATATGATTTTTTTGAAAACTCTTCCTTATAGTTCTCAGATAGAATCTAAAGCAGAACAAAAGATATGGATCATAAACACTTACATAGCCTTGAAATAATATTTTTAAAATACATGACTATTTGTGAGTGAAATTTGAAACAAGTGAACAAACAAACAGAAGATATGTAACAATACTCTTAATCAGAAACAATATTTTTATTACCATATGCGCATTCAAGATCCCATAAACAATTTATAAAAATAATTGGAAAACACAGAATGGAAGTATATTTTATATAAAATAGCTCTCTCAAAGTTGTGGTATCTGCTTTATTAAGAATGTCAGTCATTCAAACATTTCTCTTTTAGTGAGTTGTCATACCCAGGTAAAGTTCTCAGATAAAATGTGTTGGCAAGTTTCTTGAGATCTCATTTTCAGGGTGTTTCAGAATGTGCACTCAGGTTCTCACCTGTTGGATGTTGGTTGTAATCCATTTCCTACTGATATTACCTAAAAATTTATACCCTTTGCAGATTTTTGCAAAGATTTTGGTGGATTGATTCCTCTTGAAAAGGATTTGCTCTAATTTGACACTCTTCTTAGATGTCTTGGCAAAAGAATATATAAGTGACACAATTTTGGAAGTTTTAAAAGCTAATGCATCATTTTAAAATTTAGAATGATTTTGTTCCTCAGAATGTTTTACCTAGTGCTTTAATTCCAGAGGTGAGAGCTGTGTAATGGCTACAAGTGGTGTAGTGCTGAGTTGCACTTCTTAATGGATTCCCTATGAAGTTCCTAGGTTATGTGCTAGGCTCCTCACACAGTGGAAATACCAAGATCTTCAAGCCTTAGCAATTTAGCCTGTAAGGCATTAGGAAATACTAAATTAAATCTTGCCCTTTTAAAATACTTCAGGGTTCATTTCAATTTTGTACCCATAATGACAGTTTTGATGTTAAGCAACAGCACTTTATTAGAAAAAAAAGGGAAAGTCTAAGAGAATTGAATATTTTCTTTCAAAGAATAGCAGGATAAGGAGATACAGTTTTCTATTTTCTGTACAATGCTCAGCAAAGATACCTTAGGCATTAAGATCTGACATATTATATTTAGACCATTCAATTAGGAATTTTAGCCACCTCATTCACACAAAGAAAGCTGTCTTAGGTGTTGACTCAGTGCACATTGCAGAGCTCGCTTCTGCAGAAATGCCAAACTTTTGCCTCTAAAGGACATGTACTTGACTCTGAACCAGAGAAATATACCTTCTTCTTCTTTGGACTCACAACTTACACTTTTCTTAGTTGTATGTGGTAAAATCATTTCTATTGTAAGTTGAATAGGTATTATTCCTTTATTTATAACTCAGCAGAAGAAAGAAATGCTTCAAAGGAAGTATATCACACTCAGAGCAAGATTACCCTTTCCTTCACTTCCCACCTGCCCGTTTCCTTATCCATGCAAAGGATTAGGGAAGAGGGCATTTGCTCGGGATTTGTTGGATTCATGTTCAGTTCTAACTCCTGATTAAGACAACCCATGTTTGCATTCTTCAGCATGAAACAGAATTTTATGTAAAATTATTGAAGTTATCAGTGAAACAGGAACTACTGCTGAAGCCCCTCCTCTGCTGCTGCGTGCTCTCATCCCTAATCTACAGAACAACTCAAGTTTTTCCTGTCTCCCTTTCTCTCTCCATGCCTCTGTTAACTGCTGCCATGGCAAGTGGAACAGGATCAGTAGGCAGCAGCTGCAAGTGACTTTACCTTGGAATGGAGTAATGCCTGTAGGTTATAGCTGTTTACTGAGACACAAGCTTAAATCTCTCTGGCAGAAGATGCTATTATATTGACACTCTTAAATGTGACTCATGTTCAGCTCTAATGCTCCAGCCGATGACTGGCTGCACCGAAGAAAAGGGTATCTGCCACATATTCTTCTTTAGCAGTTGTCCCATTTTTTAAGGAACTTGGTTTGCCAGGCCCTTTCAGAGGCCACCTGCTAGATTGATAACCGAGCATGGAGAGCCGGAATGTGAATTCTAATGGAATCCATGAGTAAGCCAAGCACCAGTGTGTTTCACAGAATTTCTAGTATTGCCAAATGACAAAGCTGTAAAATTTAATGGGGAAAGCTGAGTGCCCTACTGCTTAGACTGCTTTCAGCCCTGGAGGTTGGAAGCTGAATGCAGACTTTTATGAATACTGTTTCAATCTAGGTTCTCAGCCAATTAGGTAGGGTGAGATGCTTAAATATTTTCTGGATCTAATCTACAAGGTTCAGGTTTGTATGAATAATGAAGATATAATACTTCAGAAATAAAGCAGGGGTTTTATTTGAAAGCCAAATGAGACAATTATATATTGACTATCACTAATGAAACAAAATCAAAAAGTGGTCACGAGATAGTTATAGTAATTCTAGGTGCTTTGACTTATTTGATTCTTGTTTGATAGGTTGTTTGTTTGTTTTTCATTTGTTCATTTGCCTTTTTTCCTCATCATCTCCCTGGCCTGGAGATTAATTATTAAGGGATAAAAATGCAAAAGGTTAGACCACACCTCAAATTTTCTTTGGCTGAGAGCAATTGTCAAAAGCTTGGCTTAACATCTCAGCTTCTGGAGTATGTTATTTAGTTAGTACATTTCTCCATTAGTTGGAAAAAATTAAGTTAAACTATGATGCAGAGCCCAAAAGTGAGACTTTCTTTCCTTACTACCATATGTCATTTGATACTCCAATTCGAACACAGAGAGAAAGCAAATTGCTCAGCACAGTGTTAGCAGTTGAGAATTCAGTCAGACTGAGACAAGGGAGAGGGAGATTTTATTTTACTTTTCAAATTGCTTGCACCACAAACTGCAAAGAGGGCTTTGAGGATTTGACGGAAGCATGTTGATGAACTTTTCTGAATAATACTTTTCATAAAGATCAACAAAACTGAATTGCTGTTTTGTTTTTTTTTTCCAAATACATACTCCATAAATGATAATCAGTAGTAGGAAAAGTGCTTATATACAGAAGGTATTGCAAATAATGGAGCAAATATCAGTTTTCAGTAATGGATTGGGTTTTAGCAGTATTTAAACATTAATTCAGGTAAACTTCCTATACTAAAACTTAATGTTCTGTTGAAGAACTTTTACTTAAGTTGCATAGAAATGCAATTATTATTTTGAAATATGACTAAGGAGATTCTACTGGATGCCTAACATAAATGTTACATTCAGATATTTACTGTAAAGCTAACCTGTTGACAGAAAATCTGCTTGAAGAAGTTTTATGTAACATATGCATCCAGATTCTGTACCTGCCAGAAAAACAACTATACAGGCAAGGTGATTTATATACTGAGTCATCACAGTTTGATAAGCCATTTTAATTATTATGTGATGCATCTAATGAGGCCAGCAATTTTTTTGGAGCTTCAGACTGGGACAAATAAGACTGACAAGGCTGGCCAGTACAGTGAATCTGCTTCTAGACATTGCAGTTACTCATTTCTTACAGCTGGTTTTTTTTTTCTTGTTCCTCTATTTCCCTCTGTAGAGGTCCTTCTGTAGTGCCATGGTAGAGGAGCTAAGGATGTCTCTGAAGTGTCAGCGTCGGTTGAAACACAAGCCACAGGCCCCTGTTATTGTGAAAACAGAAGAAGTTATCAACATGCACACGTTTAACGACAGAAGGTTGCCAGGTAAAGAAACCATGGCATAGAGCTGGGAAGCCAAATACCCCAAGCACAAACTGTCGTCTTTTTTCCAAACAACCTTGCGAGAATGTTTCCTGTGGAAATATGCAACAAGTGCAAAATAAAATGAGTTACCTCATGCCGCTGTGTCTATGAACTAGAGACTCTGTGATCTCAGCAGTTGCAATGGCCAGACTCGAATCACAAGCATCACGGATCAACCAAGTTATGCAGGGTTACACTGTTTGTCATGGGTTTCCATCATTCTGAATGAATGAATGAATGTTCCATGTGAGTTTTGTGGCTGGTTTCAAATGCAGTCTCAGTGAGAAGTTACAGGTTCCTTTTGAAGTTCAACGGTTGCCAGAAGAGGGAGAATGAACGCCCAAGATGATACAAACCACAGAAGGAGTCTAGTAAAAGTAATGTCTCAGAACTGTAGTGGAACAAGAAACCATATGTTCTCCTGAACTTTCCAGCACAGAAACGTTGGTAACTGGTAGACTGAAACTACCATCTGGACAAGGCGATATGATCTTCCTGGATGGAAGAAATGTTAAAAGTAAAGAAATATGAATCCCATGAATAGAAGAATAAATATGAGGATGTTCACCTGCTTTTGTTTTTTTGGACTGTTTGTTACACTGAACTAAGTAAATAAGTAATAATTATGGGGAAAAAAAATAATTTAGCTGGGTCGGAACTTTGATCTAAAAAAACGACAAAAACATTTCCAGAATTTTGACCCAATTTTTAGATGAATGAAAGTTTCCTTAGTACAAAGGAATGTATCTTACAATCTTTAGATATAAACAATTAATTTTCTTTTCTATAATTGTGAAAAGAGGGAGGGAGGTGGGAAGCAGTGTATTTCACACATTGAGGGTTTGCATTTTAGCCTGAATGGGTTTTGAAACATTTGTTCCTGCTACTAATTGAACTCAATGGAGCCTGTGCAATTCTCACTAATGTTGGAAGAGGGATGGGTCACCTAAAAGAAGTTAATGCCAAGAACTTAAAGGAGGACTGCATTTTTCAATACAGTCACAGTACAAAATGAGCAAAATTCTTGAGCAGTTTTTTTTTTTTCCAAAAAAAAAAAAAAATGTTCAGGTTTATTTGTGGAAATGCAAGATTTCTATGAAAATAGTTTTTGTATGGAAATTTTTGTAATACTTTTTATCAACAAAATAAGAACATGTGTTTCTGTCAGGGGTGTGATGCCAAGCATGAGTGGTAGTGCGTGAGCACCACCAACGTTTGGTGAAAACTATTTTTATCATGAAAAAGGAATCTTAGAAGAGACATATTTTCAAGTTATATAATATAAAAAAATAGGTGCACTACCACCACTGCTTATCATGCTACACCCCTGATTTCCACTAAGCTGATAACATGCTGTCATGAACAATTGTGTGTAAATGGTAAAAGACACAGACCTCTTGACCACATTGTGATAGAAGTTAACATGCACTCAGTTTGCTGTTTGAATCCAATGCACAAAATTAAAAAAAAAAAAAGCATTAAATTTATGTCAGTTTTAGTTGGTTTGGTTTTGCTGTGTGTTTTGAGTAACATATGTGCAGTACTTTGTGTCAGTACTGGTACTTAGCTTCAGCTTAGTGCCCTATCCTGATGATTCTTGCCACTAAATTTGTGACAAGAGAGTTTGTTGGGATTTCTGACAGAAGCCATTACAGCACATTGTGATAATATTTGCAGGATTTGGCTCTTAGCTGCTTCGAAGCTAATTTATATGTCCTGACTATGGTGAGTTCCTGGACATAACATTTTGAAAAACTGCCCTACAGATGCTGAATCTTGCACCTCTGTCTACTGTAAATTTATTTGTATCTCAACAAGAAATGTATAGTGTGGACTATGTAGGAATGTTAAGTCAACCAAAAAATATTATGAAGATGGTCTTTACATAGAAAAACATTTAATTTGTCTTTAACCCCCAAAAACATTAAAATACCGCCCCAAAAAACATTGAAATAATCACAGGTAATAAGTCATTGGTGAGTAAAGAGATTGGTTATTTACTCAGGTTTAATTTTATCCTATTATTAGGATTATCATCTTTATGGTACAGAAATATAAGAGACATAATCCAAACTGTAGAAATTATATCACAGAATTAGGGGGAAAATGGGAGGTTTGTGTCTACTACCCAGTTATCATAAATCTTCATAGAGATTGAGCTGGCCATTTCCATGTGAGCAGGGACTGAGAAAGCAAATTCTCTTATATTTGTGAGTTTCATCCCCACTTATGTGATAACAAAAACAGGTTATCTTTGTCTGAAGTATAAAGAAGATAAAAACACTTTAAGCAATTTTTCTGGAAATGAGTAAACTTACATAATTTATATTTAAGTTAATTCTTTAAAACACAAAGGGGAAAAGAGTAACTGTCATAACACAATGAAAACTCCTAATTATGATGGCTTGAAATGGAAAACATTGGCTATTGCATTTGATTGATGATTTACAATAAAATTTGTAAAGTCATGTAATAAAATGCTGTATTATATTGAAACACACTGTTCTTTTCTCCATTAAGGATGTTGAAATAAGCAGGATTTCATTTTTACCTTGATGCACAAGACAAATTCTCATTAAGTTTTATGTGAGCTAAAGTAAGAATGAATGCAGAAGAGGTCCCAAATATTTCACTGGGTCAAAGTTCCCCAAGGAACAAAACTTCTATCACAGAGGTAGTGTGACTTAAGATTTTGGTCAGAATTTCAGAATTCCATTATTGAGAGAAATATGCAAAGTAACTGGAGATTTGTATTAAAGATCAAGACTAAAATGAACGGCTCCACAGATTCCTAGTAGGATAATGTTTTTTTTTTCAACAATCATACTCTAAGTGATGTTGTTACTTTGTTGTGCATTAGTAATTATTCTCTATTGAGACATTTACAGAGAATTGTCTTATAAAGATCTGACCTCCAAAAGAAGGGACAGTAAGAAATAATACTGATAGTTTTGTACTTGAAAAAGCTAAATTTCTTTCAGTTTCTTCAAAAGCTTAATTTTCTTTTCACTGCTGAAAAAAAACCTCAATTCTGAAGAAAAATTCCTTGTTTTGAAAGACCTGTGAAAAGCTCATCCCAAAATTCTCAAGCTGTATAAATTTCTGTACTGTCATTGAAATTGATGGAACTTCCCAGCAAAAATCAAGAGAGTATCTGGCCCACGAAGATTTGGAATCCATATATAACTGCTTTATGTGGTTTCATATAACAGCCTAATTACTCTGCTGATTTCTCAGGACAGCATGATGGGTGCTTCTCTGACTGACCTCAAATGTCACTCTAGAGAAGAATTTTAAAGCAGTTATAGCTCAGTGAAATGGCGCTGCCTGGTGGAGGACAATTGGAGGTAAACATTGAACAGGACTTTTTCCCTCCTCTCTCTGTCTCAGTGAAAATCGACATCTATAGTCTTTAAGATATAAAAGACACACCATAAAGGTCTTCAGGTTGCCTCAGCATGGTTGTATAGCAATAGATAACTAGAAAAAAGGATAAAACCCCTTTTAGGTTGTTGATGAATGTCATTTGAGAAGGACTGGTAGTGAAAATTACGAGCCAAATGGTTGGATGAAATCAAGAGATCTCTGGTGCTTTATAGTAAATGAGGATTTGTCCCATTATAGACATCAGCAGGCCCTTTTTATTGGTATTCTCCTTTTATATAAACATCAGTATAGATATATACAGGGAGTGTCTGGCAGATTTTATATGCGATACTTCTTTCTGAAATTTCTGTCTCAATTTTCAGTTGAAGAATTCAGTATAGATTTGAAATAACCTTTTCTTTCATTTTATTATTAATTGAGGCTCTGTTCATTAATCTTTTCTGATTTCTTCCATAGAGTGGATGAAAATAACTCCCCCAAAATAACTCAGTTTAGTCCTATTACACTAACTTGTTAATATTTCAGGACTGAAAAAAACATAGTTTATGATGGAAAAAACATACTGTGTCAAAATTCAAAGCTGCAAATAGGAGAAATGCCCTAATAGTCTACAAAATAAAAATATTTTCAGGGAAAAGGGATCATGAGCAGAGGTAATTTCATACTAAGAGGTAAAACACTATGCTATAAAATAATGTTTTATCGGTTTTATATGTAGGATATTAGAAAAATATGAAGTTCTTCAGACACAACTTCACTTAGTCTCCAAATACATCAACAAATACAAAATATGATAACTGAAATACTTCTCTGAAAGAAGTGTCAAAATTCCTATTTAAGAGGAATCAAGATTTTATCCAGTACAGCCCCAAATATGTACGAATATAATGTTTAGGGCAGAACTAGGTGTACAAAAGCTTTTGTGTTTCTGTCAGAATTTCAAGGATGTATAGAAAAAACAAGGGTTGCTGAGGTTGATTTCTCTTACTCAGAAGATCATTGCTTTCCAACCTCAAACATGCTAGTGTCCTGTTCCTTTCCAGTCTTGCCTCTCTGCCTTCCTACAAGCACCTCTGACACTATGAAATTTATTTTCAAAGCCCTTTTCTTCTGGCCTTCCTTTAAATCTAGTTCTAATTTAAAATGAAGTTACTCAAACACCTCATCTCCCCAGTTTGTATTCACCAAGATAAAAACATTAGCTTTTCATGTGACTGTAATCTAATTGTCTTAATTTTCATTTACTACCCCTCTCTGTCCCCTGCCTGTTTTATCTTCTCCTGTTGTTCTTGTGCTTGCCTAGACTGTAAGCTCTTAGGGGGCAGGGAATGTGTCTTTGATTTGTTCTATGTAGCACCATGAACTATGGAGCTATATAAATAATAAAAAATGTAGATCTTCTTAAATGATGTTTGAAGTGATAGTGATCTGATTGACTGCCAGTCTAGTAATATATTGTTTTAGCTCATTGCCTGAAATCCTAATCACTGCAGCAATAGAATAATCAAAAAATAAAAATAATAAAACCAACCCAAAGGTGCTATCACACTGACTCATCTTACTGGAATTTTCCCTACACGGTTGGGGTATAGGAATAGAATGTCATGTTCCTATAACTTCTATAATGGTTTATATATTAAATCAGCTACTCTAGAAATTAAAAAAAAAAAAAACAAAAAAAAACCCACAGGTTAACACAAGTTAATGCAGATATACAGGATGAGCTTTGGAATGAGAATTTTGATTGGTCAAAGTTTGGAAAAGTTATAATTTAGAGGATGGTTAGGTTGAATACCATGAACCTTTCCTTCCTTCATCTTATCAACCCATTTAGGTCAATAAGCCTCTCATTGTTGAAATCTACGGCAATCCTATTTTGTTAATAATTTTATGGATACAATTAGAAATTTTCTATAAAATATAGTTCTAAACAAAATTAAAGAAATACTTCCTCTTGCTTCTATTCAAGAACACTTTCTATTGCTGGTGGAATGAAAAATTGTGGGAATTCAAGAAAAATGTTAGCTATATAAATGAAAGCAAACACCATATATGGTCTTGAGAACAAACACATCAGCTTTCCCTTTTACCATTTTCTTCTTCAAGGAGTGACACTCTGTATCATTAGTTGTTCTGAGTGTTGAAGTGTATACTGGCAGTTATACATGGATCTGTCTTTAAAGAATTCTCAGAGCCAAGACAATGCCTTTCTTTCCTGATCACACAATGTATTGTTTTTCCAGATACTTAGGAAATTTAGTCTTAAGTTAAAAAAAAAAATGACAAAATCTTGGAGTTTCTTCTTTGCTATGACTGTAGGAGTTTTGCTTGGTAGAAATGGTGGAAAGAATACATTTTATTTAACTTACCTGAAAAAATTGTATGAAAATATTAAAAAATTGGTAAAGGATGTGTAGTTAGTGTTCCTTGGGCAATACGGACCATCAGAGACCAAATCTGTAGTGATTTTGTTTTGAAGGTACAAGTTCAACATATGATGGATTTATGCCAAAGATTGTCTTATGACATTTTCCCACAAGTAGATTGCTGGCTGTTAAACTCGGGGAATGAAAAGCATCCTAACACAATGGTAACCATTCTAGTTTTCTTTATACTGTAGCTACACTAACTGGCTCATTTGGGCTCAGGTAGATCAACAGAAATTTCTGATTTTTATACCTGCTAAACAATTTTATGCATTAATATCGTCTTAAAAATTTGGCATAAGTACAGCTGGCCTGTGGGCTTATCATGGAAGAATCACATCACAGAATCATTGAGGTTTTGAATTGCTGAGTCTAAGGCCTTCTTCAAGTGGAATGGCCTTCTGGAGACTCTTGGGTACAATGCCCCTGCACAAAGAAGGGTCAACTAGAGAAGTTTGTCCAGCAATGGAGGTTCCCTAACCCCTCTGTTTCTAATGTAAAATTATGCTTACCATGAGGAATATTTTTTTCTCACATTTAAAGGTAATTGATTGCATTTCAGCTTGTATTCACAGCCTTTTGTCCCCTTATTGGCTGCAACTGAGAGTCTAGTTCCATTTTCCCTGTCAGATTCTAGGTTTTCTCTTCTCCATCTGCGTGGTCCCAGGTGTCTCAGCCTGTGTATGACAGATGCTCAATCTCTTAATCATCTTTGTAGCCATTAACTAGGGATCATATTCTATTCAGTCTTTGTCTCTCTCATACTGGGGAGATCAGAACTGGAACCAGCACCAGAAGGGGAAAGATTCCACTGCCTGATCTGTTGACAGTGTTTTTCCTAATGTAGTCAAGGCTAAGTCGCTTTTCCTAGCTGAAGGGACACACTGCTGGCTCAAGTTCAGTTTGCTGTCCACCAGAACATCCATGCCCTTCTCTGCAAAACTGCTTTCTGCTTGGTTTGCTCCCAGCCTGGGCTGATACACAGACTTATTCTTCCCCAGGTGCAGGATTTGTCATTTCCCATTCTTCAGCTTCATGTCCTTCCTGTTGGCCTGTCTCTCCAGCAACTCCTGAATGCCAGCACAAACTTCTACTTTACTGAACACTCCTCCTTTATGCAATGTTCAAACTTGCACACTGTTCTCTCATACACATAATTAACGAAATTACAACAATATGAGACCCTTTAAATACATCTCTTGTTGCTGCTCTGTGGCTGGACTTTCTGCCACCGATCAAAACCCTTTTGACTGGTAGGTAAGCCAGTTTTCAATTTACCTTATTTTTCACAAATCTAGTTCATATATCATTAGTCTGTCTGTGAGGCTGTTATGGGGGGTAATGCTGAGAACCTTGCTAAAGTAAAAATAAATATCATCCACTGTTGTCCCCTCTTCCACAAAGTTAGTCTTCTCATTATAGAAGGCTATTATATTGGCCAAAGATGATTTCTGCTTTTCAGATACATGCTGACTAATATCAAGCACTTTCTTAACCTCAAAACTTGGAAAAAAATTTCAGAAGGATTTTCTCCATCATCTTCACAGAGGTGGTGACGAGGCTGACAAACCTGTAGTTTTCAACATCCTCCTCACTGCCCTTCATGAAGGAAGGAGTGACATTTGGCTTCTTCCTAACCTCAGGCATCTCTTCCAGCCAACATAGACTCAAAGATTATCAAGAATGACCTCAAAATGACATCAGTCAGCTCCCCCATACTTCACAAGTGCGTCTCATCAAGTCTCATCAACTTACATATGTCCAGTTCGTTTAAATGTTCCCTAACATGATCCTTTTCCACCAAGGGTAAGTTTTCTTTTCTCCAGGCTTTCCCACTGGTCTAAGAAACCTTACTTTTCCGAGGACTTACCCAAATTGAAGAAGATACTGAATACTTGACCTTCTCCATGTCCTCTGTGAGCAGCTCTTCACACCTCACCCCCTCCTACAACCATCCCATGATTTCCCTAGATGTCTTTTTCCTGCTAATATATCTGTAGAAACCCTTCTTGTTTCCTTTTACAATGCTTACTGGATTCAGTCCAGGTGGGTTTTGGCATTTGTGAAACTGTGCATTCTGTGACTACATTCCAAGACTCCTTTTCTTGGAATTCTTACAAGGAGATCTTGGAATGCCAAAGACCAAATTTTGTTTTCCTGAAATCCAGGATCATGAATCAACTTTTTGTCTTGATCCTCATCCCTCAGAATCCTGAAGTTGGTCGCCTCCAGCCAATACTGTCCCTCAGCCTGATTCTTGCAGGTTTGTAAGCATGAAACTGATCAGACAAAGCTTCTCTTGGCTACCCCAAATCCCTGTCAGGAAATTTCCATCAAACTGCTCTAGAAATCTCCTGGGCTGATTGTGCCTTGATTTGTTGTCTCCTCAGTAGGTACTGTGATTCTTCAAGTCCCCACAAAGACTTGAAGACTTTGAGAACATGAAGCTTCTTTCAGTTGTCTGAAGACCTAATCTGCCCAAAATCTGCAACATGCAAGACAAATTTTGTACTATACCTCAGGCTATAAATATCCTTTTGTCTTCATTTGAAGTATAATTTCATCTTCATTCTACTGGAACTCTTATTTAATAATATTAAAAAAATACAACTCTGTTTAGAAAATAATTTTTAGAAAGGGTTTTTTATGGATTTATTGCTATTTTCTCAATCTTATTATTATTTTTTCTGAATATTTCTGAGCATTGCCAAGAGAACCATGACTATATATATCTCCAAATGGACTTCAATTGAAGAATTAGTGAGTTGTCTGATTAGCTGTAAAAAGTTTCATCTCTGCATATGTGATGGGCAACATTCACTATCTTAGAGTGAGCAGAAAGGTGACAGAAAGCACCTTTTGATTTTCTGTTTTGAAACATATCAGACAGTTCAGTTATTTTCTTCAAAATAAAGAGATATTTTCAGTATACCTAATTAATTGATGTTTTCATCTTCTCTTTGAAAATTTTGAAATGAAGCTGCCTAATGAGGAAAAAAATGAAAAAAAAAAATAAACAAAAAAAGAAAGAAGCAATCAAACATAAAGAAACAAAACCTACTTGTGTTGAAGGTTTATGAAACTCAGGAGTTACTTCTAGACCGAAATACTATAATATGACTCAGTAAGTTTTCCGATAGAAGGACTTTAAATCACAAATTTATCTCAGCTTAGTAACTGCAGAAGCACGTGTATTGCTCCCAAATTCCCAGAAGATGAAATAACTACCACTGTTTGAATCAGTCCTTCAGATTCAGAAGTCCAAGAAACATGTCTGCAATACAGACAAATATCTACCTCTATTTGGTAAAGTTTTTTAGGCTTTTTCATTTAGCTTTTATATTTAACTTAAATCTACCACAACCACTACTTGCTCTGGACTCTTGCTTCTCTTTATATATTTTAAGGTCAGTACAGAGTTCTACCAGACAGGTGATCTTTGGCCAGAATCTAGCATGAGGGAGACAAAATATGGCACTTAAAATCAAAGGAATACAATTATAACCAGGCTATTGGTACTGTCATTTGTCCACATTTCATCTCAAAGCTTTCTTTTCTGGTGACAGGTATTCCAATTTCTAGCCTTTTTTTTCTTTTCTCTTTTTATTTATTCCAGTTTTACATGGGTTCACATTATAGTAATAACTACTCTAACACCATATTCCAGAAATCTTTTCTCTTTTTATTTATTCCAGTTTTACATGGGTTCACATTATAGTAATAACTACTCTAACACCATATTCCAGAAATTGCCTATCAAGCTAGGGATTATTTTAGTTTCTACAAAACTATGAACCAACTCAGATTCTACTTGTCAACCTGTGAGAGGTTGTATTAGCAGACTGAGTTTCATGATAACAGCTGAATTTTTCTTGTAATTTCATTGAATTTTCTCTACCTTTTAGATTTTGTCCTGGTAACTGGATTTGTTCATTTGATCTGCTTTGGTTTTAACCTATAAGTTTATGCAAAGTAACTGCAAAAAAAAAAAAAAAAAAAAAAAAAAAAAAAAAAAAAAAAAAAAAAAAAAAAAAAAAAAAAAAAAAAAAAAAGAGAATGCACTCAAAATACAAATATTATGTTACAGTAAAAGAACAAAAAATATGCTTCTCAGATTGTTATCCATCTTGCCCCTAAGATGTTCTGGTTCAAGGTGTTTATGTGAAGAAATTAACTTAACTTGAGCTAAGGACCCACTTCCAGGAAACAAGTTCTTCAACTTACGTCTCTTTCTAATTATGGAACAAAATTAATGAGATAAGACTACAGAAATTCTGGGACTTGTGTACACACTTAGCCTATGGGCCTACCAGGATTTCTTTGGAAGCTGGTAAAAAACAGCTTTATAAATTAAATAGCTTTTTTTAAACTGTGGCTTTGACAAAAACACTGCAAGGTGCCATTATATTCTGAATGGAAGATACAATGAAGCACAGCCTTTGTAACAAGCTATCCATGGATTAATACATGCTACATGAACTACAGGGAGTCTTGTTCTAGAGTAGAATTGAAAGACCCAATTTTTCATCTGTTTGCTCGGCTGTCAAGCTGTTAACACATTATAATTAATATTGACATCTTTGACACTAAAAAGTGAACTTTGCTTAAGTACTCTAAATTCTGCAGAACTTTGAAATTTTTCCAAGTTTATGTATCCCACTTGTCAGGAAGATGCCATGAGAACTAGATAATTGATCCTGAGCCTGGTGATTTTTACCCTGTTGATGGTTCAGACTGTTTTCTTTTTACAGACTGGTCCTGTCCATTGTCAGTCATTTTCATAGCAACTTGTTATGAAGGTGAGCATGCTATAATCATGTCACTTCCCTAACACCTTGCAAAGCACAAATGAAATTAAGTGAATTTTTTCAGAATATTTGGTCTGGTAAAATATGGGAATGGATATGTATTAGTATTATGTATTGCAAGTGTTCCTCAAGGCATGTGATACAGTGTTTTTTTTTTTTTTCATGAACTCCACTTACTGATGCACTGAATAATACATAAAGCTTAATTTTTTGGCCTCTAAGTTGCATCAATGTTACAATTTTGCTGACTCTTTTTAAGGTGACAAATGGTTTTGTAAACATAAATAGAACAAGCAAATACAGCCTAAGTAATTTATTTTGAAAAAGACTAGGCAATGGATCTTAAAACTTTAAATATGACATGAAAATTAAAACGTTAACTAATCCATTGCATAGTTGGCATTAAGACTATCTTTAAAATTCTGTGTATAATAAAGTAGATAGGATTGCTTATTCTTGAGTGAAACTTTTTTTTTGCTTCTCATTAATAATCTTGAATCCTATTTCTAAATTTGTATCAGGCTCTCTTTAAATCTGACAGATAACCAGCAAATGACTGATAAGAGATCTCATCATTTAATGTTCTGAATTTCTTTTCAATAATCTAGATGATTCATAGCTACAATTGACTCCATTTTTGTCTGCAAGTTTAATTATGAAATCTTAGCAGTGTGTCAGTTTCTGTAAAGATTTTCAGATAACTCAATTATAGATAATTTTTGTTATAATTCTGAAATAATTGCTTAAAATTAAGGGTATTTTAAAAATTTCTCAAAGATGTATCCAATGTCCTTTTCTTTTTTTTTCATCTTGGAGACTGTTAAAGCAGCTTGTGGTTAAATTTACTTATATATTTATATCCCCATCTGTTGGAGATGCAGATATTTAATTTGCGTCCCTCAATGACTGTAAACAAATTTTTTAGTTTAACTTCACTTGCAATAAATCTATTTAGTAGCTATTTCCAGTAGGAATCTTTATTTAAAATGTTTGATTTCCTAATAGGCATTAATATTTACATCCTCATAAGGAACTCAAAGAGTATTGCTTTCCAATTGACAGAATGGCATAATTGACAGAATGAAAAGAGAGTTGCCTAAAATTAGATGAAGGTCCACGTCTTCAGTCTCATGACCATGTAAATGCAGCATAAATCCAGGCTGCTGCCAAAAGGATAGATTATTTCCTTTATTTTCTCTCGCTGTTTTCAAGCCTTTTAACTTCTTTTAGCCACCATAACTTATTTATTTATGTATTTTGATCATATGATAGAAAGGACATTTAATAAACTAACTGCAGACAATTATAGCAGTCTAGTGTTCCCTTACATAAGAATTATGTTTTCCCCCAAGCTGAGAGAGAAATAGCTCTATAGCACATTTCAGTACTTGACAGGAATTGGAAAGCAATGCTGGGTTGTGTCTGTTCTAGTACAACTTCTGCAACTTTAGGAGGCCTGGCCTTGTCATTACAGGCTGAGGTGCCTGTTCAACTTGGATGTTGCCAACCCTCTCACGGGTTTTAGCTGTTTTCAGAAGGGAGGCAGCAGGTGTGACCTCCAGCATCTCTGCTGGTAAGGACCCAGGCACGCTCTGAGCACTTTCCCTGCCTGGACAGGTATCAGGTGCTCAAGCCAACCAAGTTCTAGTTTCCAGCTCCATTCAGTGTGAGGACACAGTTCTCCCTCTGACTTATTTGCAGCTGGAGCACTGCAAGTGGGCTGAGAAGACAACAGCATAGAACAGAATAGAATAGAATAGAATAGAATAGAATAGAATAGAATAAGAATAAGAATAAGAATAAG
>WBND01000425.1:296199-308131 GCA_013398595.1 Tychaedon coryphoeus | reverse complement strand
ATAGAATAGAATAGAATAGAATAGAATAGAATAGAACACCATGTGTGATTTTGAGACATAAAAACAACCACTGAAATCATCATCACTTTGGAAAGTTTTAAATCGGGATTCTCCTTCTCTGAAGCATCTCAAACATAGTGCTATTTTCCAAAGCAGTGTTTATTTCTCAGGAACTTAATTCCTATTTTGCATAGTGAAACATGTTTATCCACAAGTACAAATAATGAACAGTCATTGGGAGAAGAGAGAAGAATTTCAGGCCCCAGAAAAGTGTGTTGCTAAATGACTTGGAGGTGCATTTTTTTCAGATAATGTTTTACTTTTTATTGCTGTGATTTTATCCCATTTACCCTGGTATTTATTTTTCTTACTTTATCACTTTAGGAGACAACTATGAGTTGTGGAAAACTTACTTTTATTCCATAGCCTTTTTTTTTGTATCTTCAGATTCTGATATTTAGACACTCTCTGGGACAGAAATGTAGCATTATTTATTTTTCTTCAGTACAGACCAGATGTCACTCTTGGTTTTAAATTGTTTTGCCTACTATTATTATCCCAGCTTGAAGACCACTTTTGGATGCTAACATGGTTAGCCTTAGTTTTTCAGAAGCTATATCTGAGCTAATGTATAACAATACCAAAATACATAATATTTCAGTTTCCAGACAAAAAGAAATAATTTTGCCTCATTTCTGTGAAAAAAGGTGACAAAACAGTGGCAACTTCTGCAACAGAAACAAAGCAAAAATCACTTCGTAGTTGTCTTTATGAGAAAGTGGGAGTGTTACTCTGCTACTGTAGTTCAGTTTCTGTGTAGAGAAATAATGAAACCAATAATAATGAGAATAAATTTCAGGAAAACACATTATTAGACAAAACAATTCTGCTTATATTGCAGATATGTCAGACGCTGACCAAAATTGCGTTCACTCCACCCAAACCTGCCTGATGGTATGATCAGCCATGTACTTTTCCACTTTGAAATTCCTGATGTTGATTCAGCTTGCACCAAAGTTTCACCATAGAATGGAAACCAACCTTGAGTCCTTCCCCAAGAGCCTTCTTTGCCTCTTTCTTATTTTATTATATTTTTAAAAATAATTTCCTTTTTCTTTGCTTTCTACCTTTTTTAAATTTGTTTTTTCCTTTGTTTTCATTTGGGGATGTATTTTTGTTTGATTTTCTTTAAGGAAGTTATTTAGCATGGGAGAACTGTGTAATTCTCTCTGGTGTATCAGTCTGTCTGCGTTGATGTCTGTTTGCAAGTTGTATTTTGACATTTTTAGCTTTTCCTCTTTAGCCTGGGCTGCTTGTGCTTCCTCTACTGTGAAGAACATTACATTCACGGAACATTTATTTTGGACTGGGAAGAGAGATTTGTGTAGCTGCTGTGCAGAGAGGGAGGGAGAAAATGAAAACTAGAATCAGCTTCTAATAATCTGTCTTTGTCTTCTGTTAGATCAATTCTGTGTAAGTATTGTCTGGGGAAGGTAATAAGTGAGAAAACATGCCATCAAGGGATTTCCTGCAGGAGGAGTTATTACATGATCAAAGGCCCTTAAGTGAATAAGGCTGGCTTCATGCTATTTTTGTACTTACTCTCTAAAACTTGCCCATTTTAGTTGTGAGGCAATCAAAGCACTGAACTGCATCTGGTATTTTTAGAGAAGTCTACCTTACACATTAGGTGTAGCTTCACATTTTAATTTTGTTTAGTAAGGTAGGAACAGATATAACAGGTTATCTTATAAGGCCTTCAGATGCTGAATACATGACACTCCTAATCAGTGGTACTGAAGAAATTTTTAGATGCATATTGAAATGATGGTCTCAAACACCAGAGGAAGCTGATGATGGACTCAGGCTTGCAGCATGACCTTGGATTGTAGTGGATAACACTGCTCTTTGTGAAAGAATTACCACAGGAAAACATGCTGAAAGCATTTAAGCTCTGACTTGAACGATATGAACAACACTTAAAAATTTATTCTTAACCTTCATTCCCCAAATGCTAAACAGTAAAGATTAGTAAGATTATTTTCAACATGTTATTTATTCAAATATTCTCAATCCCATTTTTGGCCATCTGTTGTTTGAGCTGTGGACAATCCTAAGAATGAGCTTTAAGATCAAACACTTCTTTTACTTTTGTTCTTAGCATTTAACAACATAATCAATATAGTCTTATGAAGAAAATATTTTGCATTATACTCTTGACATTTTGTGAGTATAAATCATTCAAGGTCTACCTAGTCTTTGATGTTTTTAGCTGTCTGAAGTATTTCTATCATATTCCTTTTAAAAAGAAGGGGGTGATAATTTCGTTTATAATGCTTGTTCTGAAAAGACAGTTTTCTTCTGTGAAGATTCCAACGAGATAGGAAAAGATTAATGAAATTGTGCCACTGAAGATGCAGAACAGACATCTTTTTTTGGCAATGATGCTGCACCATAATGCAGTGAGATGATAATTGTGGCAAATTTTCTGTGAAGAACATTATTCTTTAACATTAGGAAATTTAACAGCCGATCTATAAGAATACAGGAAAAAAAAAAGAAAAAAAAAGATAAACTCAACTTACATTGTTTTTTAGCCTTCCAGACTAAACACTGTATAGGAGTGGTTGTATTCCATGAACACATGGATGACTGGCCATAATCTTGCCTTACTTCCAGATTGGTGAGAACAATCTCACTCTTTATATAGAGAAGTTTACTGAAGCCAGCACACAGAAGTCTTGTGTTCCTCCACTCACTCATTCTCTTTGCTTTTTTGGGGAATGTAAGGCTAGAATAAGTTGTGTTTTCCTAAGTGATTTGGCCTGATATTAATCCAAGATAGCAAAGTGACAGTATCGCTATAATCATCTCCCTGACAAATGCATCTTAACAGGAGCTGAACAAATATGGAACAAATTAGTTTGATTCATTTTAAAAAACATGGAGCCAAACACACATTTTAGTAGTCCTAAATATTCCTTTACGTACATGCAAGAGAAAATATGGCTCAACTTTGCCAATCTTTTATTCTGCTTGAAATTTGTTAGCTGAGGTTCATAAAAAGGCTGAGGGGGTGAGAGGGCTGACCCCTGACAAAGGGACACCTCCTAGAACAGAAGAGCAGCTGGCTTTACAGAGTTTGAAATAAAAATCACAGTTATAGCACTGAATCAACCTACAAGCAGTTTAATAGGGAAATAACAGGGAGTGCAAGCTTTGTGTGTGTCTGAGATTATCAAAGATATTCTATAGACTCTGAAAACCCTGTCAACACTGCAGCAAATCTAAATAGAAACTATGATAGTGAAGCTGTAAATTGAAAATTAAATGGCAACAATGATATAAAGAGTTTTTGAATTAAATATTTATGTTCTTTGCAGAGCCCAACTCTCTGCTAGGCATTTTTAAGACTATTTAACAGACATGACATTTTCACTTACTGCATCCTCCCCCTTCATTTTCCTTGATTATCATTGTCACGAGAGCTTTATTCAAGAAAGATGTGTCAGAACTTGCTAAATCTTTTCTATCTCAGTATTCCAGTGTGTGTTCCAGTGTATATAAAAGAATCACTGGAATAATAATTAAACAGTCAGAGCGAGACACCTGTTTGCTGAAAAGTTTTATTTACCTTTCTATGAGGTATATAAATGCACGTGTTTAGACCACAGGTATTTGCAGGAGCCATTTTCTAATTATTCCATTTACATTCAATTTTGCCTTTTGTGGACTTCAACAAAACAATTACCATAACCCAGGGAACAGCCTTTTAAGTAGCTACACAAAAACATGTTATTATCTTTCACTGTTAACAGGGGCAAGCTGAGAAAACTACCACAAAAGTAGCACAACCTGCTCTTGTGACTTTGTTTGTAGAGGTGCTGTTTAAAGGCTCCCTTCTGTGAAGGTTATTTGCTAATGAAGTTCCAGATCATCTGGAAAGTAAGAGAAGAAATGACACAGTTAATGGTTACTCTTGGATATTTCTTGAAAGAAAACAGATCAACATGCACACAAAATAAACTGGAGGGTGCCCCAAGACTGTTGACATCTTGGATGGTTTTTTGCTTGATACCATGAGCCAGTCAGTGACTTTACATGATATACACTGCCCACTGAACTCACGAAACTGTAAAACTTCAGCATCGTTAATTATGGGTTTAAAGCTTCTTAAATGAGAAACGTGATGCACAATGTAATATCTTCTTTACTTCAATTTCCCCTCACTTTGAAATAAAGAAAAGGTGAGAAGACAAAAGCAGACAGTCTGAATGGCATTTAACACATGTATGGTAATTTGGACTGTTCTAAGGTGTATCCTCTGTAAGGATGGATAGGACCTTCTGATGTTTACAGACTGTTGACAGTAACTGAATCATGACACACACACACCTCTTTTCCTGACTGGGCTTCTGTAGCTTCTGTATGGGTCTGCATCACTAACCTACTGACTGTTCTGACTTTCCTTGCACTTGTTCATCATATAAATGTAGCAAGGTAATTAAAATGTTAATATTTGAGCATTTGATGTGTTGTGACAAACAGTGCAAACTGTTGTTATCTGCAGCAAACAGTAAATAAGAACATTAGATTTTTACAGCTGTACATTTTCTGTCTGAGGGTCAGGAATTGGGTCCAATGATCCAATTGGAACTGTTGCATTTTTTCTACTGTAACCCTCAATGAGACAGCAGTGGAAGATAAACACAAGGGATATATTTTAACTCTTGCTTTAAGAGGAACCAGACACAGAATAACTGTCAATTGATTAGATGATTGTAGAAAGACCATAGAAAGACAGTTCCAGCCATGTGATGAAACAGAGCTGCTTCCAGTAAGGGCATACTATGCAACAGAAATGTTCTCATGCATTGGTGTGGGCTTTTTTTTGTTGTTGTTTTGTGGGGTTTTTTTGATTTTGTTTGTTTGTTTGTCTGTTTTTTAATATGAAATGCATCAAAGAGAGTAAAAGGTGGCATCTTAATGGCTTTCCTAGTACTTACTTTGCCTGTGCAGCTGACCATGCTGTCCTATACTAAAAATCACTGCAAAGTTCTATAGACTCGTCTATTTTGTTGCAACTGGGGTCACACAACCTGTCCTCTTATGGAATGTATTCCTCCCAAAGCCACTGTGCTCCCAAGGTATCAGTTAGCCAGAGAGGGGCTCTGTTTCTGCAATAATTCTGGCTCTGTCTTCTGGCACAAGACTAACAAGAATAAGCCAATCCTGTTATGCAGAAATATTTCCTAGTGCTGTAGGAGCTCTGTGAGCCTTATGGTGATGCAGGTGGGAGGATCCCCATCTGTGGACAGTCTGTGACCTCACTTCTCATTTGTGCTGCTCTCTGGGTAGAGGAAATAGAAGTGGGATCTAGAAGGAGATAAGAGGAAAGGGAAGTCTATTTACATGGGTATCCCTCTACTTACAAAGTTGCATTGTAGACGTTTTACAGAACTCCTTAAAATAACTGAAATAAACTTCATCTTGAAGATGAAAATAAATTTTCTATTTCATCTATTTGCACCCATTTGAGATGTTCTGAAAAATCCTTGAAGGATAAATGAAGTAAAGGTGAAATTTTAATATGAAATTTAGATTGGTAGAGAACTATAGGAAAGTCTACACATTTTTCACATTCAAGGCATTGTAAGATATTAATTTGTGTTAATGTTGGAAGAAAGAATTGGTAATTTATAAACCTAGTATATAATTTTAACACAATTCAGGTTATCTGTCATATATATGAGTTTTCCTCTGCATATGTGAAAAGGTTTGAAGGTCTACAGACATCAGAAACATTAACACCATCTTTCAAATTGTATATTAAATAAAATAAAAGTAATTTTCTATTACTCATGAGAAAAGAAAAAAAATTTTTTTAAAAAACCTAAATATAAGCTGTGGCATACATGTGAAGAAATAAATATCAGGGCTTCTGAAAATATGAATGCACTACCGCTCCACAGTATAGGGAGAAAAGGTAACGGTGAAGGTTGTAATGCAGCCTTTTAGTTTATATCTAGTATTGAAGTGAGACCTAAGGAGACTGAATTTCAGCAGAACAAATTTTGGAAGTATGCAGGAAATGATGGGTGAAATTGAATGATTTTGAGTAATGGAGAGAAAATTTATGTGCTTAGAGATAAATTTCTTAGGCACAAAGATGATGCATGCCACCTAGTTATAAATGTAGTAAGAGGTGAGCATTATTCTGTTCCTTTCTTTTTTTTAATAGCCAATATAGATGAATAGGGAAATGAAAAAAATGACCAATGGTAAGAAAAGTGCACACAATACGGTAAAGAAAATGTAGGAAATTGTTCAAACACTTTAATTGCTTTAATAAAAAACAGCACTTAGGACAGAAATTGAACCCCAATTGAGAGTTTTATACATTTGAAATGTCTTAGATATATAGAATTCACATGGTTTTACCTGAATATGAACATGCTAGTGAATAATTGCTACTATGTTGCAAAGCCCATTGTAATAGCATGTGCTATAATTCTGAGTGTTCCTAGGCATTCAAAGCAGAAGGATTTAATCTACCTGGTAAAGAGCTGATTTCAGTACTTTCAATACTGTTGGTGAAGCAGTACTCTTTTATATTCCCAAGAGATGATACAAGTGCTGAATTTCTCAGTGCATAGACACAAGATTACATAATCATTCTTTCTCTTATTTTTCCTGTCTCATTTGAATGAATAATCTTGATTTTTTTCTCTTTAGAGCTTTAGCTGAGTAAAAAAGGGATGGGGCTAAGGAGGCTGGAGATACCTTCATGTTGCGCTAGTTTTTCATCTAGACTGTACTATATCAGGGTTTAAGTGTGTCTGTCTTACACTTTTAAATCAGAAATTCAAAAACAGAATTCAATAATTCAATTTTCCTGTAGGACATTCATATTAAATGCCCATAATAATAACTTGGTTTATATTTATCCTTAAGGTATGACGGGCTCATCTCTTTGGTTCTTTCTCTGGGACCAAAGGATTTTCTTCTTCTTAGTGCATTTAGGTGACTTATATTTCCATTTTTTACCTATTAATTTTTATTCTGATATATGGATGGTTTTGGCTTGTTCATTGGAACATGATTTAATTTATTTACAAAGGATTTTATCTTGATTCAACAATGTTATTTGGCTGATGAAGTATTATCTCACAAGTTCAGCAGTGCTATTGATGCAATATATTTCCTTAGGAAAGATTTATTTTCAACCAGCACTACATGACAGTGCTATTGATAGCCATGCCTGAACTAGTCATCCAATCCTCTTCTGAAACCAATTTTTCCATAGAAGTAATAGGGTTTAAAAGACAGGGAGGCTTACTAGTTTACACAAAGCTCTCTACACACTGCCAATAACAACAGCTGAACACCAGGTAGTGATCATAGTGACCCCTTTCATAGACACTCCTCATGTTTCTTGATGATGCAAGATGCGAGTTGACACCTCACAGCACCCATGTGCCATGCTGTGGAACAAAGAGCAAGAGATATAAACCAAAGGAAAAAGAAATCTATTCTTCAGTTATTCAGCAGATATGGTGTGTTGGGTTGGTGCTTCAAACCAGGACATATGGTAAATGACAGAGTAGGGAAATGCAGAAAGCAGGACAAGATGAAGCTTAACATTTAAACAAGACAAAAATTAACTCTCAAAAAACTCCGAATATTAAATATACTTAGCGTAATTAGTACAATTAAAAAGTTACTTTCTCCAGCTTTCTGTGCAAAAGTAAAAAAACGTTTGTTATTGCTGAAGAAATGTACTGACATGATGAATTCTACTATTTTGGAGTTATTGTATGTCTCTTTTCTCTGTACCCCTGAAAGACATCAACTGACAATTAAAATAAATAAATTAACAAAGCACAACCCCTCACAAATTAAAGTGTATAAGCACATTCATCAGACCTGCGTGGATAACGTGACTAATATGTGTTTTCCTCCTGAAAAAGACCACATCAAGATACTAACAATGTAACATTCTGAGGTCAAACGACTCATCTTACATTAAGATATTTAATATCAATTTACATGGAAGACATGTAACTCTGCCATGAGTTATCAAAATACGTCTGAGTAAACAAACTAAATTCTGTATCTAAATATCTTTCCTAGACTTTTTACAACGCTGAGTTTGCTATATCTTTCTAATTCACCTAAATGTCTGAAAGATAAAGGACAGTTCTAGATTTTAAGGAGATTCATGTTATTCACTGTATTGTAAACAAGTATGTTATTATGAGATACAGTAACTTTCCAATAACATTCAAAATTCTAGTACTGGATAAGAGTTGAGCACATTTCAAAACCTACCTTGAGCTGTTTTGATAGCTTTTATACCAAATAGGTAACCAATTTTTCAAAAGTATTTTCAAAGACATCTGGTAATTACTTGGTTCACTGACATCTCCGGTGCGAAAAGTTATTTCACTGCTCAAAATCTAAAAAAAAAAAAAAAAGTTCAAATTATATTTTGCACATCGTAATGAATTTATTTATAGGCATCCTAATTAAACAACTAACATGTAATACCCCCAAGGAATTTTATTACCTTTTCATTTTATTAGAATGTATGGTAAGCTCTATAGATAGAGATTTTGTTTCCAGATAACGCAAGATAATTGTGTTAAAATTGAATTGTTTGGCTACTTTCATACCAATAAGTTAAATAGGTGATTTCTGGACATGATAGAATAGAAAGTTCCCTGGCTCCTCATAGTGATTTGAATGATTTTCTAGCCATTTCCTCCACCACCCCTAAAAAAAATCCTTGTCTTGGTTTAGGACTAAGGACATGTTCTAGCTTGAGATGGTTTGGATAGGTTATCTCATTTAATTTGCCAGTATACTAAGACTTGGGGACTAATTAGATTAATTAAGGTGGTGTGCAGTTTTACATTATACAATATTATTCACAGTGATATGGAATGCAAGTTAGAGTTGTATTACAGTCATCCAAATCTTGAAACACTAACAGGTTTAGAACAAAGTCTCTAAAACTGTTAATATTCCTAATACATTCATTACATCCTGTTCTTTCAGTCATGGATATTATTACATAGAAAGAGAGAGCACAGACTGCATAGTGAGCTCCCTTCACATACTCCCTTCCCTCTGAAGATTTATTTTCCTAGGCAAGTATAGTCATGAGGTTATAGGTAACTCAAGGCCCTCTAAGATTATTGTGCTGAAGTTTTACAGTTGAAGTTATGATAGCAGTAATAACTAGAATCACATTTAATGCCTTGCCTACTGACTCCCACTTCCTAATGTTAATTATCTGATGAGGCAGGATGAATAACAGAAATAGGAGAGAAAAAGAAAAAATTTCTTATGTAGTCCTGTACAGCACGGCTTCAGAAATAAGTCCTCCACAACCCGTGTTAAGGCCCTAACCAAGTGGTACTTTCACTGGATAAAGTGGTGAAGAAAAAGATGAGGTGGGTTTGTACAAATATTTTTTTAAATACTTTTCAAATACCTATAAACAAAAAGAGATTAATAACTTCAAGTTTCATAGTGCTTCTGTTCTGCAAGGTATGGGGTAGGGGAAGTATGCATATATTCTGTGTTGTAAATTTTAAAGAGGGTGAAGGTAAAACTGAACAATAACTGCTGGATTGGTCTGTCTAGCTGACCAAGCACTATCATTGATGTAACTCACTGGCTGAAGCTTCACTAAAAATCACTGGAACATTGGATGCTAGGCAAACTTTTTACTGGATTTAGTAAAAATGTTTGCCTAGCAAACACAAAAAATTATAACAATGAAATTCAGACAACAGAAGGAATGTAGTCAGGCTTGTTTTTTTAAATGTTTATGCTGTTTTGTAGTTCTGTTGGAGATATATTTTATTGTGGCATGTTTGAACAAACAATGCTTTCAAGAGATGATGTGGTATCCTACTATTCTTTTTTTCTAGTTAGATGCCATAATGAAGTCCCAAAGGCTAAAGGTAAAACTGTAATAATCAATATTTCATATTTCATAAACTCATCCTCTGTCTTTACTTTTCTATAATGACTATTTTAAAGAATTCACATAGCTTGAAAAGAAACACCTTAACTGTTTAGCATTTACATTGTTACTACAAGTGCAATTTTATTTGTGTAATACAGGCATTAAATTTCAACGTAGTAGCATTAGGATTATAATGTTGTTTTTAGTATTAGAGTTATTGAAGCTGATACTGTAATTAGTATCATTTGACTTTGAAAGGGTTCTTTCCGAGAATTTTTACTGTGCTTTTTATCCTGTACAGTTTCTCTAAATTTTATGCTAAAACTCATATTGAGCTAAGCATCCTTACAATGGCTGTATTTCAATACAGTCACAGTGATATTTATTTGTAATTTTTGTAAAATTTGGCTTTCTTGTGCACACTACCTTCTTGTAAAATTTTTACAATTCCTGCATAAGATTGCTGTGTGTTTTTCATAGATGTAAACGTCTTCATAATCATGGAATAAATGTTTGTACAAGATCTACATATTGGGTTTTCTTACAGACTTTGATCATGAAAGAGAATGAAGTACATTTAATGTCTGTGAATCTAGCAGGTTTTTGGCTACCTATGGCTACCTACAACAAACTCTTTGGGGAACAAATAATTAATACTGCAAAAGTATTGCAATAACATAACATACTAAAGTTGTGAAAAAGTCAGGAAAGTTATCTTCTGTTAGATGTTGAAGAAATGTTTCTGTTTTTGAAAAGTGGTCTATTTTTTTCAGCTATATTCCAACGATGTAAAATCAAAGGTGTGCAAAGAGCTACATAGAATTTTCTAGGAAGCTGGCATGTAACAAAATCATTTCACTTTAACACTTCTAGGAAAATGTCATTAGTTTTGGTAACTTATGTTTACTGGTTCTGATAGTCCCATTTTCAAACAGTACACCTTTTTGTCTTTATTGTCTTCACCCTCTGCTACCTTTAGGAGATTCTTGAATGTTGATTTTGTTTCTTTTTAAATAGGTATAGCCTAGCAAACCCCTCCCAAACAACCAAAACCAGAAAACAACCCTGCTTCTTGAGTCAGAAAAAGATCCCAAAACAAAACAAAACAAAAACAACAAAGAAGAAACATGAGAGCCATCTACTAAAAATATAAATTTAAAGGTTGGTTTTTTTTTTTTTAAATAGATATTGAGGTGTTCTGAAATTCAATGACTAAAGGAAGATTTTCATAAAATCTCTGGGAATAAAAGATATATAAGGGCTTCTTAATTCACTTAGTTCACCTCCTAATCCAGACATGAATCAAGTAGACCCATAGATTTTCATTCCAGAATTTATGTGACATGTTCATGGGCACACACACAGGAGAGTTCATTTCACAGCTTTTATACATGACGTTATATTTCAGTGCAAAAGGTATTGAGATTGTTAATTTACAGGTGTTCTCTGTTCTGCATAGTCAGAATGACTAAACCTAATTCAGGTCAGAGAAAAACACCCTCCCTGGTTTGGATACACCATTTGTCTCAAAAACTCCCACCTAGTGTCAATCAATCCTATTATTCACTTATTTTTGTAACATTGATCTTTGTGACACTTAAACGGTTTTTAGTTCCACCTACAACAAATTTAATTTCTGACTTTTAACATGGCAGAAGCAACAAAAATGTCTAAAAGAACATTAAACATGCAAAAAATATTTAGCCACAATTTTCTGTATGGTTTTTTTAAGTATAAATGAAACAATCAGGACAAACTCAAATGCGGCAGGCAGTAAAAAGGCACTTTCTTCCTCTTTTAGGACAAAATATTCTGCAAATAATTTTTACCAGCAGTAAATATTATTTGTCAAGAGAAATAAATTAGACAAGGCACTAAAGAAGAACGCTGAATGCTGCACAAAATATTCAAGGTGAGGCTGCCCCAGTGCAGAGCAGAGCAGGACAATCCCCT
>WBND01000425.1:229072-295139 GCA_013398595.1 Tychaedon coryphoeus | reverse complement strand
TTGGTTTTTAACCAAAACAGCACTTTGAAATACTTTATTCAGTCTAGTACATGAAAAATAAGCCAATGCAGAAGAATATAATTTCCAATAATATTTAATAAAAGTGTCAATGATCTGAAGTATTTGAAATGTTTATGATTAGGCATTTTTTATGATTGATAAATTTGGACTATATGTTACTGGATTAGGATTGTGTTGCCAAGTAGTCAAGTGTGCCCTCTTTCATTTGATTTCCTAATTTGCTACATCTCCAAAAAAGAAACAAAAGTTTTGGTTTTTTATGGTGCAAAGGGGTAAATTTGTGTCTTCTATTTAAATCGATACATGAAGAGAGCTTCTATATTTAAAGATCTATTTTGTGAAGATCCACATGATAATCCTTATTAAGCAACCTACTTAATTATTAAAGCTTTTTGTTTTTTTAAAATCTTGTGTAAGTACAAAATAAGTTAATCTGACTTATTCATTAAGTATACAAATTCATAGATTAATGGATTTAAGTATGTGATCAAAATTGAAATGAAGCATTTAATTGAAGAAAAACCTCTTCTTTTGGAAATGGAGGATATATTTGGAATTCATTGCATGTTCTGAAGCAGAAAGTATTTGAAGGAACTGACAGCAAGAAAATAGAATTCCTCGAATATTTTCCTACATCGAATGATATAGTACATTTCTGTAGTTTTTTTCTCCCCTTCCTTACTGTCCACTGCCATTTATCCTTCTTATTAATAATAGTACTAGACACATTAACGTCTCCATTTTTATACATTCAGTTGAGGTAATAACATAATTTGTCCTTCAATATCCCTGTCTTGTTACAGAACAAAATAATTCTTTTTGAAACTACAATAAAATAGAATCTGTCACTCCATGCTTGTTAAAACAAAGTACACTTTTGGAAACCAGAATAAATTCTAGTGTCAAACACAAGATGGCTATTCCCATTGAAAATATTAATTCATGACTCTATAATACCAAAAACGTTTTAGGTGTGACTGTTTCATAGCTATTTTCGGGACAGTAACATGCACATGAAAGTATGTATTTTGGAAAATAAGGGAAGCTTTGAAAATAAAGACTTCAGATAAAGAGATGTGAACTCTGTAGACAATATGGTTTCAAGTTTGAATGGACATGTCTCTAGAAATGGAAAACTCCAAGGTCCATGCTTTATGGACAGTTGTAGCAGCAAGAAACCTCAAAAAAAAACCCCATCATTTAAAAGATGTTTTAAAAGGCTCATAGTCTTACATTTTTGTGGAATTTTACTGTCATTTTAATTCATTTATTTTAAGAATGTTCATAACTTGTATGTGTGTGCTTCACTACGCAGACTTCCTGCAAGATAACAATATGATTGAAAAAAAAAAAACGATTAGACAGCTTAGAAATACTTTTTATTCATAAGGGAGGGGTTCTGAGATACTTCCCTTCGCTTTCATAGACCTTGACCTTTTCCTTAGAACTGCAAAGAAATATGGATCATGCCTGGGGTACTGTCTACCTCAGTGTGCTGAAAAATCTATCCATTGTCTTTGCTTCTGTTCATGGCTTTCCTAATTTTCAGCTGGCTAAATGCTGGTCAGATTTATCCATAGTTTGTCACAGTGATTGGAAACAACAGATTGAAAAATGGCGCACTTCTTTTTACTGATGGTTCTCATAACAAAACCATCAACATAAAATGTCAAAATTCTAACAGGATGTAGTACTTTAACCTTAACATGCTTGCTGTGACCAGCCTTTCCCACATAGGAAATAGAAGTAGCATTTACAAATCTATTTCTTTTTGAAAAAAAAGAATTGTTTTAAGTCAAGCTTGTGTCTTCCAGGGATGTGCTCACACTTTAGAATATGATTTTCACTGTACTGAAAGAATTAGATAAACGGAGCTCAGATGCCAAAAAAGCCATAGGCAACAGCAAGGCGAAACTGAAGAGCTTTTCATAAGGAGAGAAACTGGACAACAAAATCTAATAATTATGATTTAATATTTAGGAAGAACTGGATGGGAGCAGAGAGAATAAAAACTGCTTGTTTGTTTGTTTGTTTTTTGCTTTGATTCTTAACCTGAATTTTAGGGGAAAGGTGCAGACAGGAGACTTTAAAGGTTTTTAGTACTTGTATTATCACTGCCCTATTCACCTGGGCAATATATTTTGAAAAAAGTGACTTTGATTAATTTTTTTTTTTTTTGTATAAGGCAAGGGGTTTGAAGTACTTAAGCAACAATACCTGGATCTCATGAACTAGTCTTGCAAAACAATTTTATCTTTACCTGCAAGCACCATCTATCCCAAAAAGTGCTTCAAACCCACTAGACAACAGTAAGCTTCACAATTCGGAAAACTCTTTCTTTTTGAACAGCAGTATAGATTTAAAATTTCTGGATATTTTCCTCTCTATTCTTTTCCTTTTTTTATGCTGATGCACTTGATTAAGAACTCAATACCGTGTGATATCTCTGTAGTGGGCTTTCATATTTGTTTTAGTCAAAAAATCATAATTTTAGGTTCTCTCTAGTAAACCATGATTTCACTTTTGTAATAAATGCTTTGTTTGAAAACATAAAGTTTTTGCAAGTTATTTTTTTATAATAACCCCTGGCTACGTCACTTTAAAATTATTTTAATTTCATTTAACAACGTTGTTTAGTTTCAGTGACTTATGTTGCTTTCAGATCAAATTACATTTCTAGGTTCTACTGATATCCTCCAAAGGAGGCCTTCAATTCCTTATCCAAAAAATTACAAGTTGGTTCAAAAATTTATCTCTGCGTCACCTGTACTATTTAATGTATTTCAGAAGAAGTAGGAGGACCTACTGAACCAAAGCCTTTCAATGAAGGAAAACTTAATTTTTATCAGTTTCCCTGCTGCTGTTAAGACAATATTCAAGAAATGTTTTTATAAATCCCTTTCCATGACTCATTACATTTTTAAGGGATCTCTCAGTGACAATTTTTTGTATATACATAGGCTGATGTGAATAACTAACGGTGAAGCTGGATTTGGGGAGCTGAAGTTGAAGAGGTTTTATGACGGGTTTCAATGTGTTGGTTTTAATTCTGAATGAGTTCCTGCTCTCAATTCATTTTGATGATAGTAATTAGGAGTAGATATTTTAGCATGAGTAATCTCTTTATTCCCAGTTAATGTTATAGATATATTTTACACAGAAAAAAAACAAATGTTCATAGGTAAGAGAGTTGTATGTGAAATACCACGGGAACACATGCAACACCCAGAGAACTACTATGTGCATTAATCAATTATTTGATTATCAATTAATAAACTGTTACTTTTCTATTACCCATGGCATATTTCATAATTTGACAGAGTTTCAGCAAACGACTTAATCTTTTTTTTATTACTCAGCCTTTCGGAAACTGTTATATTAATTAAACTATTTTTGAGAATATTTGGGAAGAGACTGCGATAAGGTGAAATAAAATTATTATTTTTCTTACGGAGACAGCTGCTATGAGTATCTTGCAGTCAGTCAGCAAGGAAAGTATAATTTAGGTGTGCTTAAAATAGCAAAAGATTTCTATCAGGTCTTACTTACAGCTCATACTGTTGTTATTTAACATTGGAATGCCCCAGACTGGAGTCAGGAATTAATTATGTTACACTAAAAGTACAGATACTATTTTTGAGAGATTTCAGTTACTTTGAAGTAGTCTAGAGGTAAAATGAAAGAGATGTGATTGTTTTAAAACTGGAGTGGAACTGAAGATAAATTTATCCTTTTTCCCTCACTTTTGGTCTTTGACATTTTGCACTATTATGGGAAATGCTCTTCATATAAAAACTGAAGAACATCTTTGGAAGTAGTGGAAACTGTCAAATAGAGTAAAAAGAGTCTCTTAAGCCTGCTGAAAAATGAATGCCTTGTCCTTGTTTCTTTCTTCCCATTTTCATGAAAAAGAGGTGAAAGCTGTGAATAAATTTTGATTTCAATTCAGGTGAAACCAAGTAAAAGGTGCACTCAAAAAGCAGTTGCTGTTGATTTTGCACTTCCATTCTTGAGCCTCTAATAGGCACACTAATATTTTATCAGAGCACCTAATAGCAAAGCTGCTTTCCATTTGGGAAAGCAGGAAAACAGCTGCTTCTGCAACTGATGTTTTTGCTTCTTCTAGGCTGGAAAGGCTTTTATCCAACATGGCTGACTCAGTCACCTTTTCAGTTGAGTGCATCTTTTCCATAACAATCAGACTTTCTGACAGCTCACATGCTTCACTTAAGGGTTCTCCAAATGCAGTTTCCTCCACCCTCCCCCAAAATTTTTTGTTTTTGTTTTGTGATGAATGGTATCTGAATTATATCTGTGCTCTAATTTTGTTTGATTTCTTCTCTATGCATTTGTGAAAAATCATAGAACATCAACAGAAGTTGAAAGGGACCTCAAAAGATGATGATCCACCTTAAAAAAACCAATATAAACCCCCTTTAAGGTTTAAGGTCTGATAGTTATTATCATATTACAATAAGTTATCCATAATTGCTGGATAGTAACTATGCAGTAGACAAATTTCTATGGATTAAGATCACAGATCTCAACATCTCTGGTCTCACTGAGTACTGTCCTGTTTAGAGATCAGTGTAAATATTGTGTATTTCAAAATAAATTGCAATCTTAAAATTACATAAATGTGTGAAATATTGAAAACAACATTATAAATATATGAGGGATTCTGTTGAATTTTTAAATTGTTTTTAAACATGCTTAAACATTTAATACAAAATAATGATATCTGTAGAGACAATATTTTCCTTTTGATATCGTGAATTAAATAATCTCTGAAGGAGTCCGCTTTAGTCACAGTCCACTTTAGTGACTGATGTTTTTGTATGCATGCTCACTGTGGGAATTACTTTTTTCCTCCTGGGACAGGACTGGAAGATAGAGAGAATTATTCTCATACAGTGAAAGAGTCTTCAGGATTCAAAACTTTAAGCAAATATTTTGGATCAACATTTTTTTAAAAAGCCTAATTCATAAATTTTGCTCCTTCTTAAAGCTATCTTTTCCATACAAAAGGGAAGTAAAACAAACAAAATTGAGATCTAAATTAAATTACTTTGACCAGAGCATTTCACAGAGGGATGAATAAGCATAAACACAGATAGAGATTTTCAATGCAAAAAATATGTAAGGTAGAATCTTCAGCATCCTCATAGGTTGGACCTCTGAGTTACTGCATAGCCACTCTACTGATTCTGTCTGTTTTAAATTATAATGCTGGAAAGCTAAAATATAATATAAGTCACAACTCCAGGACATACACCTGACATGTTCTAGTAAACTTAGTCCTGAAAAACAAGATACTCTATTCTTTGCCTTAGGTTTAGTCTATGTCATGAAGATAGTGCACCAAGAAATTTTTGGTTATTGCAGAATATAATAGTTTCAGTTTAATTTTTTCTCGCTTGAACCTTAAAGCAAAGAGCTAGTAGGCACAATAAGCTGTTTTCACAACTGAATAACTTTCAATTCCATCAAAAAAACAGACTTTGAGCATTTTAGTAAAAATATTACTAGCTTCTACAAATGACTGATCGACTAACTTTAATACCAAAGTCGTTATCCTAAGCTTACATTCAAGAGATAGAGCTCTAATTGTGAGAGTCATGACAGTTTCACTTTGTACTGTCAGTTAAGGCTTTCTCTCTATACCATATTAACAGCAAATTCCAGTTCCCTGGCTTTTATTAAAGAGCTTTAAGGCAATTTTCTGCAACAGGTCCTTAATAATCTCATGACATGGCCCTTCAGGAGCTGAGAGAAATGAAAATGTTGTCAAGATGGAAAACCTACAGATTAACTAACAAAGCACCATCAACAATTGTGCTGAGACCTCATATATTACAAATATATACTAAGAAAAAAGCTAAGATAAAACTTGCAGAGGTCATATTTAGAAATTTTCTTGAGTCGCTACATTGCTAAGGTTAATACAAAGAGAGAATATAAAAATACTCTGAGCTCTGGGTTTGTACAAGGTATAGCTATGAAAAAGTCCTTTACCCACAGGCTTGTATTTCCTCAATTTTTAAGAGTTTAGAATAGAAAATACCTCTGATGATTGAGCAACAATATTTAGTAAAAGTTGACAATTGTTGAAAATATTGGAAAAATCTACTCTAAAAAAATCAAGCTTGTAGGGTTTTTTGGATTTGTTTGTTTGTTTATATTTAGGCTTTTAAAATTACTTTTATAATAAATGAAATAATTCCTTTCCTTTCCTGATGAATTCTTTCTGATAGCAGCAGGTAGTCCAAACCTCTGGACTTCATTAATAAGAGCAGGTCTTGGCACTGCTGACTTCATTAAAAAGAAGAGTAGGAATAGAGCAATATCTGTATTAAGAATTTCCCTTTTCACTTGTTTGCTTTTGAAAAAACAGTCTTTAATTCATTATTTCAAATCTCCAAAGGAATTTGGATTAAAGAATACTCGAAAATTAGGACCTTGTCTCCTAGAGCTTTTTCCAAAAGTCAGTTTTAGTATTGTCAAATTCATATTAACTTTACAGATGGGAAATTTATAAAAGGGATGTGAAATGGCTTACCATGAGCTGACAGGGCTTGCATCAATCTGCCCAGTAACAAAGACAGATAGATCCAGACACACAATGATATATGGAGAGATTCATATTCTTTCCACCTCAGTGTTGCCTGTGCACTATTCTCTATTCTCCCACTTATGCTACTATTCCTCAACTCTTGAAACGTAATGACATTATCTATTTATTGAGACAAATTTTCCTTTGCTAGATTTCAAAGTTTGTTTTTTTTTTTTTTCTTTTTTTTTTTCTTTTACTCCTTGGGACAGCATTGTGATATCTTTGTCACAATGAGAATGAACATTCTCCCTTACTTTTTATTTGAGTTTACTAAATATAGTTTCCTTGTACTGCAGTAAAATTTTACAATGAAAACAAACTATTCCATTTTCAAATTACATATCCCTCTGTAATGATTTAAACATCAAGAAACAGTCTTCATTACTTCTGCTGCATTCATTACTTTGGCTCCCCATGTAGATCACTTTTTTTTGCAGTAAGACGATATCTGGAATAATTTGTTTCCTACCTATTATTTAATAGATGAGATACTTAAAATAACAATGAACTTGTATTTATTGTTTCTTTGCCAATGTGTTAACTGTTATCACTGAGGGACATTATTCTTTTCCACAAGAACCGGTCTGAAGAGACAAGTAGGAAAATATCGCAGTATGAAAGAACTTGCTCTGTAAATTAAACTCGATAAAGTTTTACCAAGACTTTTGTTCGGTGATCTTGACAAATAGGAAGAGTCCATGTTCTAGTGTCTTGCTCAAGTGTAAGCTTCTTTGCTCACAATAAAAATCACAATTGTAGCTTGCCTTTTCTATGGAGTAGAGTCAGCTCAGTGCTGGGGTGAAGCTCCTCTGTATTTCCATGTTCCAGGAAGCTGCACAATGCAGAGGACCAGAAGTATTACACTTGTTGTGATTCACAGGAGAGAGCACCCAGGGAGAATGCAGTTTTGTCTCCTCCCTGCAATATGTCAGTTATTTCAAGTGTGTATGAGAATCTTTTTCACAGAAGCTGGTAAGAGTTTATACCTGCCCTGAAGTAAATTGTGATCAGAGAGAAAACTAAAAGAATGTCAGAGTTCAATCTTCAGTATTTTCGTGGTGCAGTAGAATGGTTTTATGTTTACAAAGACAGAGGTTAATCCAGTTTTCCTATTCTTAGTTCCCTGATTTCACCACACACATTCACACACCCCCTTATATGTATATTTAAAGGGTTTACTCTTTGATGTTTTTCTTGCCCAGGACAATTGATCTATACAAAAGTAAACAGACCAGTATACTTTTCTGTACTAAAAATAGCAAAACCTGTAAGCTGGAGAGAGAGCTGGAAGAAAAGCAGTCATCAAGTTTGTAACCCCCCCCCCTCTTTCAGTAGTATTAACACTCTAAGTAGCATAGCAAAGATAAATAGAACTGTGTAAAAAATTAAAAGAAAATCAATTTCCTTAAAGCAGAATAAAACCTCTTAAAATATTCTGGTCAAGCAAACTATTATAGATAAGATATGAACAACCCTATCAACTCACTGAGTTGAAACATATTAATAAATGATATATAGACTTCTAAAGCCAAAGTTGATTAAGGCCATTTCATCCATTAAATAATTTTCTAATTTTCTCCTATTAATAGGATTTTTTTTAATATGAGCAGTTGAATTATGTGCTTTTGTCATTATTGGTAATTATAGTACTGAGAAGTTATTCATATAATAATATTGAGATAAAACAGTTCATTAGTTCACATAAAGTTAGCATCCAATAATATGTCCCATTGAGCAATTCACAGCAATTTTCACACTTAAAAATTCTCTTTCTAGGGAAAACTGTTTGAGAGATTTATTCTTTTAAATATTTCAGGAAAATTAATCCTTTGTGTTTTAAGATCAGTATTTAGAATAAAAATTAAACTAAAAGAAGACACAAAAATCAGTTTTACATTTAATTACTTTGGGTTTTAATTAATTTTTTCTTAAAATATTTTTAAAAGCTTTTTGCCTCACTATCTTTTCTTAGCTCTCTGAGGGGTCATGAAATTTATAATAGGAAAACGACATAACATTGCATTTTTTTCCTATGAAACAGACTTCTAGAATTTGCAACCATGATAATTCTACAACCTTCTGATTCTCATTTTCAATTGTCTTGTTCCACAGCCATTTTTTTCCACATCTAGAGGAGGAGTACTTGTGGACCTTTTTTTCAATACAACACACTTAGAGACTTTGTCTACTCTCTAGACACTAAACTGATTCTTTAATTCCCCCAGTCTGTTCATCCAATTAATAACTAAGTAGCACTTCTGAGTGAAAACTCAGAGCGATAACTGGTTTCTAGATATAGTTTTGAACAGAGAATGACTTTTGAATCTTGCCAAATTCATAAAGAAAACTAGACATTAATGTTTCAGTCTTCGGACAATTCAAACAGCTTAAATTTTGAGGGCATAGTGTTCCAGTCTTCCTAATTGAAGTTTACCAAGGGCTCTTTTTCTGCCTGTTTTTAGCATTTTCACTCCTGAATATTCAGTTTGAAATTTTGCTTTCTTCTACTGCTGGTGTTGAAGACAAATGATTTTATGAAAAAATGAGGAAACAGAAAATATTTTTCCTAAGAATTACAGTTTTATACTTCTTTAAAGCCTAAAGTCATTACTATACAGTACCTTGTTTTCCTTGGTGCCCTAGTGAAAACAACAGAAATATTAGCAGATCATTGATTATATCTTAAAAGAGAACTGTGAAGGAGTAAAAGTTTCCCATGTTGCTGACAAACAACAACTGACACAAAGAGGCCGGGTGGGGTGATTTATTTCTGTGAAGACTTTCATAGCACACTTGTTATTACATATTTTTTGTTTTACATCACTTCTGTGACATCTCATTTCCTCTTTATATTTTTAGATAAAGAGGGGTTTTTTTAAGTGTCATCCAATCAAAATGTAATAATGGACAGTATAAATCACAGAGGAGGTATAATAATTTTATAGGCTATCAAACTGACTGGTCAAAGATTTGCTTTATTTACTGCTACTCATGAATAACAGAGGTAGAAAAGAATATATATTTCATATATAAAAAAAATCCATGCTATTTTTCAGGGGTGGGGGGGAATTTTTCAAGCAGTTGCATGTTTTTTGAAAACAACTTTATCCACTCTTTTTTTTTTTCCATGAAAATTATGAAAAGCTGACAGTATCTGTTCTGAAGAGTATGCTCTTTCTATTACTGTGTTTTCAAGGCAGGAAGCTCTCAGCTAGTCTGAGACAACTGTCAGTATTCCATTACGAAAGATCTTTTCAGAAATTTTAGTAGCTATTAAATCACCAAGGCAGTATATGATGTATAACGAGTAAATGCACTGTACATTTACAAGAATTTACATCTAAAACTGCTTCTGTAATTGCCTGGGACTCTTTTTTGTTTGTTTTTCATTTGTTGCTCCTGATATATAGGAGTAGAATAAATCATCCATCAATACATGACTGACACATGGTTTGGAGACTCATTAATGGTAAAAAGAATAAAACATTTCAGAACGATGAAGCAATTATTTCTATAACTGCTAATAAAAATAATTTTTTTGCTTTCAAGAATCATCAACTCTAGCTCCTGTATTAAGCCTCCTGGGATACAGTCATGCTGATGCCAGAATCTCCATTTTATATAATTTTAATTTTTTTCCCCTAGAGGTTAGGTGCTTGGGATCTTTTCTGGAAAACAGTGTTTAAAGAGGTTGTTCCAGGTATTACTCAAAGAAATGTGAGGAGGGCACACACAATTAATAAGGTTTATTGTAACTGCCCACTGTACAGAAAAAAAAAACTTAGGAAGCACCCATCGAAAGAGAATGCTTGCTGATAGGCCAACTTCCTATCATTTTGAGCATAACCAGGCATTTGAAATAGTTTGTCTTGGGTAAGAATTTCTCTAAGATATTACTGGGTTTTTTTGTGTGGTCTTGCACTGAGACTGGGCTGTAAAACATAGTATATTATTTGATGTCTCAGGTTTCTTACTAACTTCGTCATCTGTTAGTTGGAGAAGTCAAGCCCCATTTTGCTCCTAGGCTTGTTCATTATTTCATGTTTCATGTTCCTTATTTCATGTATATACTCTGCTCCATGACACCATATAAAGAGGACTAGTAGCCCTAACATGCAATTAGTTGGCAAAGAGGTTGGAGGTGTCATAGCACTGCCTCCTCAAGTGATGACATATGACTTTCATCATGTGAATGTAAGTGTTATTCATACACCCTGCTGCACCACCAGGAGTGTGTGAGAGAGTTCAAAAGTCTGGAAGGGAATGTGTAGAACAATAGCTCTGTTTTATGACTGGCTTGTTAATATAAGTAAAACACTTGTGAAAACTTCTGTTGTATTTTTCACTTGTTTCTTCGAATGCTTCCATAACTGTGAAAGATAAACCTCTTCTTTTTCCTGGAAACTTCCGTAGTGAAGAGGCGAGACTTATTCACCGTTCTGACGTGCTGTAAGTAATTCTCATATCATTACAGTGTATGCCATATAACAGACATTGTGCAACACAGAGTGAAGTTTTTTATCTGCCCTGTGACATTTCCATCTCATGCAATTTCTTTTTAGGTCTCTTTAAAGTGCAACATATATCCTTCACTGTTATGAATCCCGATTGCCTAGACAAAAAAAAGAAAACAAGAGCTGAACAAACCATGCTATTGTGACCAATATAACCATAATTAATAATACTAGATAATTCTGAAGATTTCTAAAAGGAGTACAAATGACTTATAAATTATTAGAAATTTAAAAAAAAAACAAGAGGAAACAAAGGCTTTTAGATCTATTTCTTATTCTGCTGCAGATCCAGAAGATTTTGGTCAAATCTTTTTAAGATTGGCTATGACCTGAAAAAGAGACAAAGGAAAAGAAATAGCTCAATTTTGGTATTGAATTGTGTCATCTCTAACATCTGATAAAAACAGAGGCTTGTAGGGCTAGGAAAGGAAATTAATATTCGTCTTGTCACTTCTTAATGGACCTCCATTCCTGTTCTTGTGGGCCTGGATAAAATAGATTTAAATGTAATATTTTCTATATATAATTATAGAGGTCTGGCTTTGTTTTTCAATGTAAAATATGCTTAACTGACTCCTACTAGTATTAAAAGAACCCCAGTAATTTCAAAACTATGAATTTGCTAATATAAGTCTCCTGTATCTTCACCAGCTTCTTGGAATTTTCTCTATATAATATGAAACATTAAGAATTTTATTTACTTTAAATAAGCCAAAATGTGAACTTGATCATACACCACACATTATTTTCCTGGATGTAAAAGGCAGACAGGACCATTGTGATTACTTTTCTGATCTGTGTTATGTAAACTTCATTCCTTTCCCCATACTAGTTTAGAAACAAAAGTATAACTGTGAAAAAATATTTTTGTCTTCATTCAAGCTTGCTGGTTCCATGCTACATGGAGACTACTTTAAGAATTAGGGAAAATTATGTCATCATGACTACAGCTAGCTCAAACATATGTTGTGACTGAACAGAGATAGACAAGATGTATGTCAAATACAAGCAAGAAGACATCATGTATAGTGAAACACTCTATATTCTTCAATCTGTTATTTTTGGTTCATCTTCAATCCATCCCTGCAACTGACTCCACCACCTCTCAGCAAGAGGGAAGGATGGTGGCTGTCATTAGATTTATTATTTTAGATAATTTTTCCAGATGGTGCACAGTAAGTTGAACACAAATTCTTACAGTACAGCTGAATAGCTAAGCAGGAGAACCACACAGACCTGCTGAGATCACTCCAAAGGAGCAAGTTTCAGAACTAGTACAGCCAGAGCGATAATCATGATAAATTAGCTGCATGTGAGTTTGGCTATTCCTTCAAGGACCGATTGTGTCATGGTATAACAGTTCAGGACAAAGAACAATCCACAGAAATAGGAAAAATTGCAGGACATCTGAAGATACAAGAGAGTATCAAAGTTTTATTTGAAACCTTTGAATTTTAGACTATGACTATTAAATTTCTATGACTCTTTAGTTCTATGTTTTTAAGGTATGCTGTCTGCTTTTTATTTGCTTGTTTGCTTACTTCTTTAGCACTGAAAATAGTAGTTTAGTACTGTAGATGTTCCCCAGTGCTAAAATTAACTCTGGTATTTGCTATGCCTTTCTCATGGACAACTAGAATTTGCAATTTCTTTGTTGTCTGATGTAAAACAAGTAGGTTTACATAAATATACATGCCATTTCTGTTTGGAAAACATGACATTTTATTTTGTTTGTTCATATAAAGCCTGAGAACACTTAGTAGTTTCAGTTTGAGGTATATAGATGTGTCTTTTAGACTAGCATGAGATAAAAAAGTTCTTTCAAGTAAGATTTTCTGCATTCTCTACCTATTGTCATTTTAAAGACAATGTGCTGCATCACTCAGCAACACCATTGCATGAAGAAATAGCTGGCAGTACAAAAAAAATATATAAGGTAAAAATGAGACAAAACAGATCTACATCCCTGAGCAGATTGAAGAAGGAGGTAGTAGGCAGGTGGAATATTTCAGAGAGATTATAATCCAGAAAGCAAGAAATAGCTTTAGTGTGATAGACTTTCAAAATTCTATAAAGAAAGATTCTTCCAAGTGAATACAGATTACAAATATTCTTAGTGGTCTAATCAGTCTGGTTGCTGAGGAGCTGTGTTGACAGTGTGTCAGGAAACTAATCAAGCTTATTTGTATTTTGAAAGCTATTTAAATTTTGGAGAGTAAGCAAATTGTGGTGAGATCTGTATTGTGGAAAACAGTCTGACTAAATCTACTCACAGGTATTTCCCCAACCTTTATTTTAAGAAAGTACTGACTGATGCTTAATTTTATGATGCCCAGTCCACCTGGAAAGAAGATTGCTTTTCTTCCCCATCTTAATTCTTTAGATTTTTAAAGCTTTGTTCTTTCAGGGCCAAAACAAATTCAAAACAATCAAAGAAGAGAGTCCTTTAATCATCTTCATGGCTGTTTGCTGGAGTCTTTGTATTGTGCCCGTATCTGTCTTGCACTTGAAAACCAGGAACCGGACCCAGAGGTCTAGAAGTATTCTCACCAGTTCTGAGTAGAGGGAAGGTTCATCTCCTTCAACCTGCTGTCAACACTCCCAAATTTTGCAGTCTAGGATACCATCCTTCTTTTCTGTGAAGGTAAATTGCTGATTGTTTGATTGTGCTCACCAGGGGCCCCAGATCCTTTTCTGCAAATCTGCTTCCTAGAATATCAGACCTCCAAATATACTGGTGCATTGGATGGCTCCTCCCCAGATGTAGGAGTTTATACTTCCCTTTGTTCAATTGGAGGACTTTTCTGCCAAATGACAGTATTAATTCAAGTACAAACATTAAGACAAGTTATGAAATTGGAAGATGGACTTGCATGTTCTGAAGTTTGTTATTTGTTTCCAACTATTCTACAAATAGAGTAATAATATGTAAACCCATGTGTTTTCACAGATGCTTTGGAAATCAGTTCCATGCTAAATTCACTCTGAGGTCTCCCTGTTAAAACTTTTTTATGACCTTTTCAAATTTCATTTCTTTTTCTTCCCTATACCAAGGTTACAGCTTTTGTTCATGTGGTCCTGGCTACTTTTTCCTTGCGATCTTCTTCTCCCTGTGACTCTTTAAAGAACAGCTTTTGACTCGGACAAGCTGTGTTTGAATGCATGGCTGTTTAAATAATACATGTCTCCCAGTTTAGTTCCAAGATACAAGCCTTATCTCACTTGGAATTTTCTGCTGAATTTTGATCCTAAACTCAAATGTGTAATTCCAGCACTTTATTGCTAGCATTTCAGCACTTCCTGACAGAATAAATGTATCTAATGCAGCAAACCATGTAGAAAATAACTTCTAGCATTTTTTTCATTATTGAAACAAATATAAATCTTTCCAGTGCTCAGCCCCAAGCAGAGATGATATCTGCCTTTAAAAACAGCTACTTCAAAGAAGTTCAGAACAAATTTGCATAAAACACTTATCGGATTGTTTATGTTTAGTTCAAGAAAAAGAAAATTAGTTGCAAAATATCATATAGGGGATTTGTTCATAAGATGTCCATTGGGATGAAAAACTTCATAACTTGGATTTTACAGGGACTGGTTCAAAGGACAAATTTCAAAATGATTTTTCCACTCCCACTAGGGTTAAATACATAAGCGCATCTCAATGGAGTAAAAATTTTTTTGTTTGTTTAAATTTTGCTTATAAGACTTCTCCAGAAGGGGTGCATATAATTAGACAGTGAGCTCCTGTGGTGATGAATGGAATACATAGCAGAGGAAAAGTCTGTGTTTCAAGGTGTTGAATTAGAAGCACATATCAGATATGTACCAAGTGAGATTAACTGAAAATAACAATAAATCCTTCCTTGCCTATTTTTCAAGCATCAGACTCTAGTTTTCTGTATTGTCAAATTGCCTCTTTTTGGCTGAAACTGTTTATTGTCCCATAACAGTGCAGACATCCTGTCTAGGAGGTTAGAGAGCTTAATATATTGGTGGGTCCATGGTATTCCATTCCAGTTGCCCTTTACATTAAAAAGCAGACCTCATTATATTGAATTTATTAGTGTAAATCTAGGGACAGAGGGTCAGAAACATGTTTCAGTTCTATGTACTGCAGGTTTCCCTTGACCTTTTTATTTCATCTACTGTCAAGGCATAAGTCACCTAATGGATTATAGTCTAAATCTATTCCTCAGATGATTCAAAACTAAGCTGCAATTATAAATCAGCTGAAAATCAGTCCAGCATGACATGCAGATGGATGAATTAGAAAGTAATTTATACTTTTGAACAGGCAGTTGCTCTACACAGATTTCTAAGATATTTTTATGAACAATTTAAACTTATTGGCTTAGATGATTTTGAATACTTTTAAATTTATTTTCTTTTTTTTATAATTTTCCCAAACCTATCCTTCCTCTCCTGTAACTTTCATTTGTTCTCCAGTCTGACAGATTACATTTGAACAGGATAAGATTTGATATATTTTCGAAGTTAAATTATTGACAAAGCATTGTAGTTTAATTGTTTCTGTTCTGTATGAGGAAATGGAAGCGAAGGGAAGGGAAGGGAAGGGAAGGGAAGGGAAGGGAAGGGAAGGGAAGGGAAGGGAAGGGAAGGGAAGGGAAGGGAANAGGGAAGGGAAGGGAAGGGAAGGGAAGGGAAGGGAAGGGAAGGGAAGGGAAGGGAAGGGAAGGGAAAAGAGGGGAAGGGGTGAGGCAAAAATTTAATTTAGATTGGAAACATAAAAGTCCAGACACTTCTTGCTAATGTCTCTGAAAATCAGGAGATGTCTAGGACAGGCGCTTGCCTAAAATATTATATTAGGTAGGATGGACCATATGTTTGTCACTGTTCTGGTGTCTCTTAGGCTATAATTTTCTCCAAGACATCAAACAAATGTCATATGCTTTCATGAATAAATTGAAATTTCCATGGAAAGCATTTATACTGTAGCTTACTTACATTACTGTAGCTGCCATTCATTTTATTGCTAAACAGAACACTGCTGCAAAAACGAGAAAAATTTATGTGAATATGTATACATTCTAGGTTTTCTTCAAACTCTCCAGGTAGTAGGTATATACTTTCTGTCTTTCAAAAAATGGCACACCACTTCATAATGTTCTTTTTATCTGGAATGGGCAAAAAATGAAAGAAAATACTCTTTTCTTTCAAGGACTAAATAATTGTTTTAACACAGGCAATAAGATTATGTGCTTCCATTGACTTTTAATCAATAGTGAGGAAAAGCATAATTGCCAATGAAATAACACTAAAATTCAACAGATAATCTCCAGACAAAAGGTGTCTGAAGATGCATAGGAAAACTGGGATGTTTTTGTTTTCCTAAATAAACTTTGGTGGTTTTTTGGTTTTTTAAAATAGTTTTTTAAAAATCTGTTGATTGTAAGTATCTTTTCATAATTTTTTCCCCCTAAAACTAAGTAGAACTATTTTGATTTCCTTAAGAAAGGAAGTAAATTAAAATTAGAAATTTGGTCTCTTAACAGCTACAGTATTAGTGTCTTACCTGTTGAACTCAGGCTTTAGAGGAAGTTTTGAATAATTCTTGGAAATTGTGCAGTACGTGATGTGAATCATAATGTCTTCCCATATAATAAAGCTCTTATCATGAGCAAGAGGACAAAATTCAGTTGCATTAAACAGAATCAGCACATTATTTATCTTTTGTAGACACATACAGTAACTGAGTGTCATTTATGTTATAAAAATAATTTTTCTTTTAGATCAATAAGAGATGAAACTTGAAGTTGCCAAATCATTAATATTTTTAGGATTTTTTTGCTGCAAAAAAAGATTCTCCACTGAATCTCTTTTTCTGGTCCTGCTGCTGCTGCTCATGATCTATAGATCTCATACACAAGTAGAATACTAGAGACACAGCTCATAAACTACTAGTGTAGCAAAGCAATAAAGAAGGACTTTTGAAAGTATCTGGCTCATGCTTGCAGAAAAGATCAGGGCAACATGATGGACACTGTGAGACCTAGAAACTGTCTGTCTGGGAAAAAATTGTAAATGGCCCTCAATAAATGTAGAAGGTGAGGTATACATAATGGTTTCATAGCAAGACAAAAATAATTATTGTATGATGAAAAGTAAAACACAAATGCAGAAGGTAAATGATAATGAAAGGATTCATATCAATATTATTTTAAGTAAGATCAACCAATAATGATCAAAGAACAAACAACCAAACTCACGTGTCTACTCATCAGTCAAAATTAGACTACAGCTTAACCCAGGGCAGCATTACACTTCTGTGCATGTCTGCCAACATCTAGTTGGATCTTCACTTTGCAGCTGTCAGTGATGCCCTGCAGTGATAAAAGAATACTGGTGTGTTAAATCAGAAGTGCAGAAAACTACAGCGTTTAAGACAAAATTAATAAATAATGATAGCCTTAAAGTTAAAATCTGTAGCTTAGAGCTGCAATGATAAGCCTGCTTTTTCCAATAGCTGTAGACTGAAAGCATATCAACTAAACATTAACACTCTCATTTTTTGTAAATGACACATTTGCCTTCCCTTAATTTGCATCTAATGCTAACTCCCTGATAGGTCTTTAAATTTAGCAGTTTTTTAGACATCTAAAGGTTACCACTGGCCTTGAAATAGATGGCATCTTTACACCTCATAAGTGTGTGTTACCCAAGACCATGAAAGTCTGCCATGTGATGTGCTAATGGCTGCTCTTGGAGGCAGAACCATTTATGCACCATAGTGAAGAGAATCCTTAGGATAGAATATATTTTGTCAGCTGTCAAGCTCAAAATCATAGGGTTGCTTGCATATTGATATAAAAGGCCAAAGGTGAATCTTGAGTGTTGGTTTTATTGGCTTTTATAAGACTTTACAAGGCGAGGCTGCTGAGATATGACTGATCACTGCTTTTGAGTCTCAGTTATTCATCATAAGGTATTAACTTCTCCTAATTACTTAGTGGTTACAGTGTTTCCTTTAAGCCATGATGTCAGTTATTCCTTCTTGGCTCGGTGACAGTATTGAGAGCTGATATATAAATTTAACTAAGCATTTCATTTACTCTGAAATGTTTTATCCAAGACCACATCTGGATCACTATGGTGGCTCTGGGCTCCTGAGTATAAGTGAGAAAAGGACATACTGCAGAAAACCCATCAAAAGGCCAGATCTTTCATTATCTATCATACAGTGGAAGGTTGAGAGAGCTGGGGTTGTTCAGCCTGAAGGACAGAAGGCTAAGGCACAAATTGACAATTTCTATAAGTACCTCCTCAGGGAGAGTAAAGAAGATGGAGCCACGATTTTTTAAAGTAATGTTCAGCACGTGAACAAGAGTCATTGGCCACAAGCTGAAAAACAAGAAATTCTGCTTAAATGTAAGAGAGTCATTCGCCACTGTTACAATGGCCAAATGCTGAAATTGTTCATCCAAAGAGGTTGTGGAATCTCCATCTTTGGACACACTCAAAATTGGACAATGTGCTAAGTAAAGTTTGTACTTGGCATTTCTTGAGCAGGCCACTGGACTGAAGTGATTTCCAGCAGTCCTGTGCAATCTCAGAGATACTGTGATTCTGAAAATGTGTGGAGCGTTTTGTGAGCTTTTTCTTTTGTAAAATGGAATAAAAAATATAAAACTAAGTAGTAGCTTTCTGTATACTTTGGTGTACATTGCGAAAAGTAAAGAATACATTATTGATATTCACCTCCTGATTTCCATATCTTACACCCATATGTATATGTCATCTAAAATATGAGTACAGCCAAAATCAGAAGGCTGACATGGAGTAAAGACTCTTATATTTGTCTTCCCAAGATTTCCTGTGGTACTTCTAAAACTTTTGCAAGTGCAAGTAGATATTTTTAGTACGTTTTTTTAGCCCTTTTTATTGATTTTTTTTTTTTTTTTGTAAATAGTTTCACAATTGTTTGCCTTAAGACAAACTAAGAATGATTGTATTAAAAACCTTAATCTACAGAATATCTTTGATTCAGAGCCACGGGAGCAGAAGGAACTGGATTCTATTCCTTATCCAGGAAAAAAAGAAAGGTTTCACAGATCTCCTCTAATCGCTCAGCTTCTTGTGGTACTTTGATGAATTAGGTATGTGATGATCAGAACACTTAAGCGTAAAACGAATTTTTAAAGGCATGTCCCTTTGCTAAATGGCATCATCTTCCAGAAATCAATGTTTGACTTAGGCAAAAGATGCAGTTTCATTTTTTTTCCCACTGAGATTCTGAATTAATTTTATAAGGTCAATCTACAAAACCACATCCTGTATAGGAAGTCTTACTTTAAAGTTATTTTAAAAGTTATCTAATAATAATACAAATTATTCTAGTGGAGTGTAGGGGGCTTAAGTTCATATTAGTTTAAGAAAATTTGTCTCCCATGCCAGTGGAGAAAAAGCCATTTGTAAGGTAATCATCTGTAGGTTTTTGGATATTTCCTCTTGGATAGCTTTAATCGCAGCCTGAAACTGGCATGTTCTCTCCTGTGGTGATAAAAACAGGTTTTCTTGCTTAGTGGTAGACATATAGAAGTTCATATTTGGGCAGGCAAGTTTGACTTAGAATTTTTAAATCTAAAACAGTTTTCACTTCCTAGTATATTGAAAAGAAGTTGCTCATTTTATGGAAATGGCATAAAGTCTTCTCATTACTTTTTTCTTTTCAACTCACTTGTTTAGTCTACAATATAATATTTTAATATGCAGATGGACATAAGCCGTAACATCATCATTTTCTGTCCTAAGTACCTCTGGATAAATCTTTAATGTAATGTATGAGTGCTGAATATGTTCCTCATAAGTTGAATTTCAGTACTGATCCTTAGGCTCTGAAGGAAATCTTATTTTAAATATATGACAGATATACAGACAAATCCGATTATTACATAATAGTACATAAAATTTATAAAATAATATTATGTCTGTGAAATCCTCCTAAACAAATCTATCACTACACCAGTGTTCCAACAATGAAGTCTAATTTTTAGTTTGTTTCAATGTGAAAATAGTTATGAGTGATGTTCTTTTGATAGGAACGGATACTGATTTGTTATATGCAGCAAATACTGAAAATCACAAATGAAAAAAGGAGTCTTTGACATCTTCTGCAATGGTAAAGACAAAGGAATTGCACAGCTTTATGTCAGTTCTATTTAAATAAAATCTTGAAAGAGAAGCTAGCTCTGTAGAGGAAAACTCAAGTAGATTCAGAAAGCAACATAGTCACAAAATCAGGAAGGTGTGAATCTGGCTGCCAAGAATCAGAAAAATTATAGACAAAATAAGAAGATTTTTTAAACATTTTTATTTTTATTATTATTATTTTATGGATCATTACTCATTACACATTTTTTTCCCAAGGGGAAAAAAAAACCAACTTAATCTGTTTAGATATCTTTAATTTTTGTAGAAACAAAAACTCTTATTTGAGGTGCTGGACTAGTAAACTAATCAAGAGTGGAAGAAAAGAGAAAAAGTAAATATTAATTTAACATAAATTTTCCAAGGACTGAGTTAATTAAAGAGCCATGTAAATGAGATGCAAAATCAAAGCTTTTTTTCAGTTTGTGTTATAAATTTCTAATGTCACAGTTCTAGAGATTTTGCTAAGAAATTAGGAGAGGTCAAATTGCAATCACCATACATGCTACTGCTCCCCACCTTCCCAATCATATTTTATTGATTATGTCATTTCAAAAACAACTAGCTATGATCTTACAATGCAGTATATTAGCATATTATTATAATAATATTATAATATATATAATATATTATATTATATGTAATATATAATATTATAAAATATATAATATTATATATTATTAGTATATTAGCAGTATATTTTCCATTGTAAAACAGGAAGTAATGCAGAATTATGAATGGAGCAGAGGATCTGTATGGGCATAAGAAGGCAGTCTAACTTCAGAATTAAATTTTGAGAAAGTGGTGACAGATAATCTTAATGTGAACATCTAGGGCAGTGTAATGGCAGGAGAAGGTAATTTATTTGCTATATTTTTTTTACAAATAAGTGGGAAAATTTAATAGGAGCAAGTTATAATGCTAGTGTATTATCTAATTTATTTGAATCCTGTAATTCAGATGATGACACTGAAGGAAGGATATTGAAACATTTAAAAGGATTTCAGAGAAGAGCGGTGAAAGTGATTAAGTATTGGAAAATGTGCCTTAAGAGATACTATGCCAAAACCCAGTTTTACTACTGAATAGGTCATAAGCAGAAGGATATAATGGCATTAAGTACCTCTATGGATGTAGGAATTTGAGTGAATTGAAGTTGGACATAACTTTGAGAGTACTGTTTCTACTGTATCTTTGTCTTAAATGTCATTTACTTAACAAAACAATAATAAACTGTCTTTCCCTGGATGAGGTAGGCTTTTAAAAAAACAATCATAAATTACTGAATAGCTATTTTGTAAGTGAAGAAGGGTATGATTGTGCCAGTGCTGAAGAATTTTCCCAGAAATTTTCCTCAGAGTTGGATTTGCAGCTGTGATATCTATGCAGCATTTAAAACTTAAAGTTATTATTTAACAATTTAAAACCCAAAATTAGAGATCAGAATTTTTTCCTCTGAGAAAAACAAACTAAACAAAAAAAACCCAACTAAAACCCATACCAGAACAATACAAAAACCATAAGAAAATACAGAAAATGGGAAATATCCTGAAAAGATTTTTCATTTCTTCACAAAAATTGAGTCCAACGTAATGGGAAAATGAGGAAGAGAATTTTCTCAAAGTGTTATTTATGTTGCTGAGTTATGGATAAATAATTCAATTTCTAGAAATTCATCCAAGGTGAAGCTTAGCTTTTCTTTTGCAACACAACTTTTCTAGTCTGATGTGTTGTAATTTTGAACAGAAGGTCTAAAAGAAGTGACCTTCATGCAGCTGGGGAGTTCAGCAATGACTCCCTGGTCACAGAGATAATTCTCAGGGAATGCCCCTGATGAGATGCTGTGCCAGTGGAGATAGAAGTGGCTGTTGGGCTCAAATCTGTCACCACAATAGCTTAGTATGTAAGTGAGAAAATTCAATTACAACACCTTGTGTTTGAAAACTAATTCTCAAGCAGGCAGGTAGTACAAAGATTAGGTAATGATTTTGTTCCTGTCTGTGAAGAAAAAGAAGTCTTGCTTGTGCATAAAATAAAGAAATATAACTGTTTCAAAGGCTGGAAATTAAACTTAACCATATAGGGCTACTGATAATATGTGTTAGCAGGGGTGATAAATAACCTTTGAAACAATTCCCAGTTGCTACAGGATATTCTTGATGACTAAATTTTAATCAGAGAGTTGTGTATATCTAGAAGTTAAGTTTTTTAAAACTCTGGCCAGTGGAGTGAAGCAAATTGCAAGAAAAATTATGGCCATGAATCCTATGTTGCTCCTCCACTTTGTCTGTGCTGATACTGCAGCCCATAAGGAGCCAAATCACTCAAGCTGTCTTGTTCAGTTTGTGAAAATGCTGATAGAAAGACTAGATAATTGACATTTGAACTTTCAAGTGAAAATGTGGCTCACCTATCTTGTCAAGTAATAATATTCCCAGGAAAATATTGGGACAACAATTTTGAACATTTCAGCCTCTAGTTATTGACAAGTAATGGTCTGCATTGTTCCTCATTATTATTTCCTCTAATAAAGGATCAAGTGACCTGTATATTATCCTCCTGTACAAAATTTCAGTAGGGAAAAATAATTATTATATATACTGATTGGAAAAAGAACAAAGTTCTTTTGCATTTGAAGTCCATTATAATATTAGTGACCTCTGGCACCAGTAAAACAATCTCTGGGTACTGCTTGCCTCTCCTTTTTTTTTTTTTTTTAATTTTCTTTTTTTAATATTGTTTGCAATGTTTTAAAAATGAAATTGTTGCCATTCCAGTAACTTTAGCTATACAGTTTGATGTATATTTTGATGCTCGTGCTCACCAAATACAAGTTATTTTAATAGTATGTAACTGATTGTAAGTGTACAACACTGTAAATACAAACTTGTCATGAGCTTTTGACACCAAAAAGTTAACTAGATTTCCCAGCATGATCCCACAGTAATTCTGAACATCCTCTCTTCCTCCATCTTCCCTGCAGTTTTATTGCTGACTATGATGTATATTGCAGAGTATCCCTTCGGTCAGGTTAGGTCAGCTGTCCCAGTTATGTACTCCTCAAATTCTTGTGCACCTTCAGCCAATTCCGTGTCAGGGCAGTGTGAGAAGCAGAAAATGCTCTGATGTTGTGCTAGCACTGTTCAGCAGTAGCTAAAAACTTAATGTGTTATCAACACTGTTTTGGTCAAAAAATCACAACCCAACACCACACAACTGCAAAAAAAAATTGAAAAAAAAAGCTCTATCCTCAAAAGATTGTATTTAGTGAGTCAGAATCATCAAAACATAATTTGCTTCAGGTCTGTCAATATAATGCAAGGTTTTTATTTCTTTATGCTGATGTTTACAGACATATCTCTAGTAGAAAATAAATTAATGACAAAACAGGTGTTGCAGGAGCACTTGGATCTCAACACGGATGTATATCTTCCAGTGAACTGGGTTGGCTGCTGTTCGGGCTACCAGATAGTTTCCTCCTACTCTCCAGTGGAACTACACTTTATTGCTCCTGCAATTTGGGATAAGAGGACTAGCCCCTTCTTCAATTGAATTTGCAGTTGACAACATCTGATGAAGGCAAAGGCCCTGAGACTGTAACAGACCATTGCTACCAGCTCTGTTCCTTTCTGTTTCCTTATGCTTACAAATTTTGGTCTTAATACCATTTATTTTAGCTAGTGTTGTCATAAAAGCTTTAATTAATTTTCATCAATTAAACATTCGCCTTTAAGAATCCTCTTTGAAATTAATAGGATTTGATTGCTCACACTTCTACGTGCAAGTTAATATGATCCAACAGGCACACAAACAAACAGAATGAAATTACAATTACAAGTAGTAAGTAGAGCAAGAGAAGCAAATTCATCTAATTTTATGCAAGCTTTATGTCTACATTTTTGAAAATTCTTATTTTAATTTCATTTTTTAACACACATTTCTCTTTACTCTGGTACTACTAACAAGCATCAGGGGGCAGTTAATAACACCGAATATGATTTGGAATACATCAATGTTCCATATATTCATTTGTTGTAAGACAATTCTAAGCAAGTCTTAATAAAACTGGGTGTTAATTAACCTAGTCTGGTCCTTGTACCTAAGCTGAGTTATTGATACACAGCACCAAGGTGTAGTAGAAAGGAAAAGTTTTGCAGTTTTAAACCATTAATTCTAAACTTTTTTTCCACTAGTTATGTACAGATAACAAAATTTTGGTTTTGTTGTTTGAAATAGATAGTTTCCTGTTGGAGTCAGTGAGATAGTGTGTCTCTGAATTCTTCCGAGAGAAATCAGAGTGCAGGGATTGAATAAATCTTAGAGTGAGTTCTGATGTTTTTAGTGAGTAAAAGGTCTGGATTCCGTAGTAGTAGCTTGTGTTTTAGTGAGGGTTGCAAACATATTGATATCTTCAGTAGAGGCTCCAAGGCCACAGTTGAAGACAGAACTTAGACACAATAGAGCTATAGTAAGAATATTGCTTACATTTCTTAGATAGAACAAGATAGATTCTATGCGTGGTGTTATCCAGAACCTGGTGTGCTAAGAAACTAGAATTTAATAGGTTAGTGAGTGGTGGTCTGAGTTTGCATCTTAGCTTGTTGGAAAAATCCTATATAACAGTATGTATTAGGAGAGTTGTTTCTTTCAGCCACTTGCTTTTAGCCATTCTAGCTTTTAGCTATTGGCTTTTGCCAGGCCTTCTAGCCTTTTGCTTATTGCTTATTGCTGCTGCTTTTGCTGTTGCTTGCCATTGTTTTTGCTATTGCCTTTTGAGACTGACATGCTTTGTAATAAGATGTGCTTTGTAATAAATAACCTTTTTAACTATTAGCTGCTTTGCTTATTAAGATGGCCGGATAGAGTGGAGCCTAAGAGCTCTGGAATCTGGTGTCTGTAGAGCACCCGGGGATCAGAAAGAACTCCCACACCTGATGCCATAGATTCTATGTGTTATTAATTTATGTTCCTCCTAGGGTGAGGTTAAACAGCAGCGATGAGGAATCTCTATTTACTTTCCTGCTGTTGTGTAAAGGTTAGGCAGAGCTATGTAGGAGACAAGAGACTGCATTTGAGGCATGAACAGCCATAGCCAGGGGATTTTTGCTGAGTCCAGTGGGACAGACTCAAGTCTAAGAAAAAGGGTTGTCAGAGTAGTAAAGACTCGGAATGGAGTTGGAGGCGCTTTGCTGAAATGGACTTTAGAAGACACAGCAGGCCTTGGAATCTATAGAACGAAACTTTTCCCAAGGCCCAGCAAGGGGTTTACAGAATTTGCTGCAAACCAGACAATCTCATAAGCGGTAGATGGGAGGAAGCTTGGAAAAGCAAACATTACACAGCAAAGACAAGACACAAGAAGAGAAGTGATGCTCTTGTACTCTAATGCTAGGTATTGGTTTTGTTTTCTAAGCTTACTCTCTCTCTTTTAGAGCCTGTTGTTTTTGGTTGGTTCGTTTGTTTGATTGATTGTGGGGGTTTTTGTTTGCTCTGCTTTTTTTTTTTCTTCTATCAAAAAAGCTCATTCTTGATTGTGTTTTAATCATACCTGATTTTTGAGATTTAAAAATATTGAGATTTCAGGGTACATAATTAATGAAAGGTGCTGGCAGATCCCCTTCAAACATTTATTTCTCAGGGTCTCAGTAAAAAATCTGGTATCAGTTCTCAACACTTAGACATAGTTTATTGATGCACATCTGCTCCACAAATTAATTAAAGTTTATGCTATTTCCTGAGCTTGGCCCTAAAAATCTATGAAAACATTATTCAAAAATAACATCACTGCACTATTCCTTGCAGTGAGAAAAGCTGTGATAGACTGATTTTAAACTAATTCAGTTTTTGAAAGTATGTTTCAGTCCACAGACTATTTAAATCCAAAGAAGAAAACAGATGTATGAGAATAAGTGGATCTTTAGTTTCAGCCTGTTACTAAGTATTGTCCAAAGAATCTTTGTGCAACAACTTCTGCAATGTTTTTTGCAGACAATTTTTCTCAATAATGGCAATATAATAAAGTGATTTGTTCAGTGATGATGATTCATGCATTTATAGAGGAAACAATTTGCAGATAATCAGTGAAGAACGAAACAGACTTTGATATACTGTGGCTTCTTGTGCTCATTTCCTGGAAAAAAAAGCTAACTTAAGAAATAACCTCTTTACACCACAGAAAAATGCTCTGGGTCCCAGTTCCTCAAGCTTTTCCTTACCTCTTAAAGGGAACATAGAAAGGAGCAACTGTTGCAATGGTTGCCATTCTCAATATGCTTAAATTTAGAGAGGACCAACTGATTATGTGGATTTACATTGTGTCTCCTGATCTGAGTGAATAAAAACAGATATGCACAGGAAGTTGCAAGTTCAGACTGAAAAACTGTCTCAGTTGTGGAAAAAAAAAAAAAAAAAAAAAAAAAAAAAAAAAAAAAAAAAAAAAAAAAAAAAAAAAAAAAAAAAAAAAAAAAAAAGAAAAGCAAGTAAACAAACAAGTAAACAAGGAAAACTGCGTCAGCATTTTATCATTTAATCTTTAATCTTTCATTTTGTTTATCATCCTTTTCACAAAAAGAAAAGTAGAAGAAAGTGGAATTTGGAGGAGATGGTAAAAGTTGAATGGTGATGGCAGTTTAATTAATTGCCATAACTTTGAAATGGCAATCTGTACCCTCCAAGTATATTGAACACTATGAGTCAATGGAAAAGAGTGACACAAATGCTTACCCAAGATCCAATTTACACATGGAAAATGGAGAAAAAAATGTTAACATGAATATTTTATTCTTCTACATTCCTGGAAAAAATACACTAGTAGTTTTCAGTCATATCTCAAAAGAAGGCCCACAGAAGTAAACTAATTAAAAATATCCCAGTTTCAATGAACTCTCAAAATGAAAATGTTTTTAAAGCTTTTTTTTTTTTTTAATATATATATTTGTTGGTGTGAGCAAATCTGTTGCACAGTAAGGAGATTATTACTGCTCAAATACTGTGATTTAATTATTTCAAAGATTTGTATGAGAGTTTTTCAGTTGAAACAGCTCCAAATTTTCATTAGAAATGAAGATGCACTTTTGAGAAGATATTTTTGTAGTCATAGGACATGGGATAAAGGTTTTAAGCTAAAACAAAATACAATCAGGCTTGAAACGAAGAAATTTCTTATGAGGGTGCTATGATCAGGTTCTCAAAAATATTAAAAATACCTCTGTCCAAATTAAGGTGCAAACAGAATCATATGCCAAAGTCAATGTTATTTATGGATTTTATTTAATATTAAATATGGCAGAGAGACTAAAAAGGAAATAAAAGAAATGGAAAAGAGGTGGGGGTGACAAAAAGATAGTGACAGAGATAGACTGAAGAAAATATCACCACTCTGTGGGTCCAATCCTCTCCAGCTGCTCCTCTTGGTGATGAGGGTCCTCTAAGAAGCATAAAATCCAATGGGCTAATAGATGTTTAGGCCAGGGGAGAATGTCCAGGTACCTCCCCCCAGGGGTTTGGGGCAGTTTGACACCAACTCTTGTAGCAAATTCTGGGTCTGTTGCACAACTTTGTGTCATATGCAGTCCTTTGGTGCAAAGTCTCAAATGAGTCTGGGAAGCACTTATGTATATGTATAAAATTTATTCTAAGTGTGTTTGAGATTAGAAAACAACCAATAATAATAAATAGTACTTTGTTAATATTATCTATTGGATAAGTAATTTCCAAAATAGTAATTCATCATCCAGCTACGATATGGATCAATATGTCTGGCATTAGACTGAAACAAAAGTCTTATGTGTACCACTCTGACTTTTTTTAAGGAGGGGCTGGATAGAGTAAAAGAAGGCAAAACAGATTTCTTGGTCACAAAAATTGCTGAGGTTTAAATTTTTGACAGTATTTTTGAAGAGAAAAAAGAAAGTTATCAGAGTCTGTGATAAAATATGCATCTTAGGAATCAGAATTACATTAGATGCAAGAATACACTTAATATATTTTGAATGGTGTTACTTCTCTTTTGACTCCAGTGAAACTGTGAAAATGAATGCATTTTAAAGTCAGTTGCATCCAATATTATTCACATGATTTATGGTAGGTGTTTTCATTGATTGTGTAAAGAGAAACTGAATGAATGTGTAATTTAGTGTCTTTGCCCCCTCAGGAATACTAAAGAAGAATATTTTGTTTGCAAGTGTCTTTTTCTCTTTATAACAAAGGCAAGTATGACTGTACTAAACATCCACTGACAGGAAGGAGGGGAATCAAAGGACACAGAATCAGCTTAAGAGAATGTGACTGTCCATGTCTGCAGATGTTTACCTTGATACTGTGAAGATTTGTACCAGACCATAACTTCACGCTCTCTGAGCAGTCCTGGTAAATTTAGATGAGCTATCAGAGAGCATGAGGTTAAGTGAATACACAGTTTTTTGCAGAATAATGAGTTTGGTGGCTTAGTTGCCTTATTTGGTTGTTTTGTTGTTTTGTTTTTTTTTTTAATTTTGTTTTGTTTTTTGTTTTGTTTTTGGTTTATTGGGTTTTTTTGTTGTTTTTGTTTTTGTTTTGTTTTGATTTTGGCTTTTGGTTTTGGTTTTTGGTTGGTTTTTTTTTTGCCTAGGAAACAGTACAGAACACTAGAGAATATATATGATTGAAAAGAAAATGGACCCAATTAAAAGCATAGCTTTGTGGGTTTTTAGTATTTGCATTTTTCTTCATATATGTTACAGAGTGTACTTTTGTGGATTTCAAACTAGTTTTTTTTTTCTTGGTTAAGCTCTGTAAGTATTTGTTGCTTTGAGGTACTTAAAAAAAGATTATACTTTTATAATTTTAGAGTATTTCAAACTATTTCAATGTTAAACAAAAAGTGGAGAATGTCATCTTTACACTCTGTCATGAGTCAGTTTACTAGGATGCCTAAATTCAATGCTTTTTAAACAGGGGTTCAGTTGCATTGTTTAGTAGGCAACTCTCATAACTCGAGGTCTTGGTTTTACTTTATCCACTGTTTCTGCTTTAATTTCCTTTGGGAATCTTATCAGAAAAAAATGGAATGTAACAAGCAAAGAAAATGTCCTGATCAGATTGAATAAGGGAAAAAGTTGCAATATGGCAGATTCTGATGTGAGAATTTCTTGATAGAAATCTCTACTCTGAAGCCTTGCTGGGATCAGTCTACCTGGAAAGACACTTGCAAAGACAGAAAATTTGTCTTCTTCTGAGCAGTCAGAAAATTTAAAAGATAAAAAGAATATTCAAGTAAAAAAAAATGTACTTTCATTAAAAAAAAAAAATCAGTACAGCTGTGTGTCATACATATTGCAAAAGGAAATAATGTCTAATATTTTTTTTGATGGAATGGGAACCAAGAAATTATGATAAAAACAAAGGAGAGACATCAATACCTGCATAGGTTAAGAATGAGAATAATTATTTTGATTGAGGTAGGGAGATTGAGATTAAGAAAATGTTTTTTTACAAAGAAAATGCTAAGAAAAAAATATATATATTAGGAAAAAGAACCAAAACCTGAACAGAACATAGGGAACTTACTGTATAAATGGACTGACAAGCACTTTGGAGCAATGAATATTTTTAGGGTGAGAATGCTGATTTCGTAACTAAGACGAGAAAGAAACTCCCTGGTATAGTGAATGAGATCAAAAAGAATGGATCTGATTAACCAATGGCAAATACCCAGGAAAGATCAACCGGGTGAGGAAAAATGTTCAGGCAACTAAACTTTTCTACTGAAGGAGTAAACAGTGAAATAATTTGAGTATAAATCATAGAACCATAGAATCATTTAGGTTGGAGAAGATCTTTACTATCATCTAACTGTTAACACAACACTTCCAAGTGCACCAGTAAATGATGTTCCATCCTGTCCCATCCCTCTAACTCACTTCCTGAGGGAGGGAGGGCTCATTCAGAAAGCCTGGCTGTTCATATGTGAATGGAATGGTGAAAAAAGTCTAATTTGCATAAGAGGCATTCACCTCTGTGAAAAATAAGTTATATATGTACAGCTATAAAATGAAATCGTTTGCCCCCCCCCATACCTTTCTTCTCTCTTCTCTTTCTTCTCCTGCTCTTTTTTCTCCTCTCTAATTCTCATTCTTTATCCCATGACCTGACTATATCCACATGGCAGGATCAACATGGGATCTAAGGACAGGGGATTTTTTTAATCTTTCTCTCTATTCTATCCTCGTCTCCTCATTTGCTTTGCCTGGGTAAAGCACTGCTATCATATTCAACCCAGTAAAATTTAAGGTTCGCTAGCCATCACTCGTAGAAATGTATCGTAAAATTTCAGGGCTTATTAGCCAGCCTCTTTTGAGTCTAAATATTGGGCTGGTTGCTTGAGTTAAGGTGCCTGTATAATAAAACCAGAGGAGTTCCCTGACTCCTAGTCTGATGTCTGTTCAGACTGATGAGAACTTACCATGAAAATCTCCCCCCCTCCTCAGTGGGTCATGACACAAGTCCTGTCTACTTCTGTCCATTCTGCTACCTCTCTGTGAGTGGAAAAGGCTCCTTGGCTAAACTGTGGATTAGGGTGTTTTCCCAGAGAAGAATATAGCAATATTGCTGAAAGGAAACACTTTCTCCTCTTATCAAGCCCTTTGACATAATGTGTTCACCATGCCATTTTCTAAATTGTTCTATGATGTTATTTCCTCTCTAAAGTATTTTAGAGCATTTATGTTAAACCAAGAGGCCAAGATAGATGGTCCTAGAATTTTTTTGGAACAAGTTAGTTTTTTTCTGTCAGCTTCAATTTTGATCAAATGATTGATGAATTGTACTCAGAAGAATGCAAGTCATAGCCTAGTTCCACTATGACAGTAGAGTTTATTGCATTTGTGTAAATCAAAATAAACAGTGAAAGAATAATATTTGAAAAGCTCTAGGTTAATAATATTTAATGCTCCTTTTCCTGTTTTTTGTCATAATATAATATCTCTGTCCTTTAATTTTTGATTTTTTTTCTTTTTTTGGCACATAGTCACAAAACGCTTCATATGGTACAGAATTCAGGGAGAACAGGTTTGCAATAGTATGGCAAGCATAGTGTTGCCAGTTAGCATTTCAGAACTTAGAGATGACTGGCCATCTGGGAAAGGCAGCAATTTAAGGTCAACACATGAATAAGAATAAAAGCTGATATGCACTTTTTTTCATCTGCAGCAGCTATGCTGCCAAAAGATTGATATTAAAGTACAAAAGTCAAGTATTGTATGTTCCAGCAATAATACATTCATAAGTTTTAGTAGATCTGTCGCATTAATTTTGTTCCAAGCACATGGCTCTAGCAGATATAAAAGCTCCTCTCAAGCCAATGCCACCTAGCTTACAAGTAAAACTGGTATGGCATTATTTAAAACATAATTTAGTGTAAATTGCAGTTCCTCATGAACAACAGAAAATGAAGCTGATAATGCGATAGAAAATTAATCCTATCAGTTACAGCTAAAATTGTGCAAACCGTTGGCTGCCCAGAGGAAAGAAAAAATCTTATCCATACAAATTTTGCTAAGCCTGACTAGCTTTACCAGTTCAGTGTGGATTTCACCCTGAAAATTGTTATAGATATATATACTTGTTTGTGGCAGCCAAATAATGGAAACTAACCTACTCTCCTTATGAAGGTGCTGTACTTGGAAGTTCACATGCAGTGAATATGTTCAAAGGCATGCACATGTGCAAAAATATAGCATGTGTCAAACATGCTATCATTGACAAGCATATATCATAAACACTGTCTGGATTTGGTTCTTCTATTTTGATGAAAGTGATAGTTTTTATTGAATTTGTTTTCATGAAATCTTGCTAAATAATGTATTTGAAAATATGATTGTGTTTCCTATGTAATTGAAAATTAAGTAAGAGGTTTTCTCACCAAAATCAGTCTATTAGCCTGGAGAAAAAAATGATTAAATTTTTTAATCTCAAAATTACCTAATCAGCTCAAATTAACAGACAAGTCCACTCCAGTTTTGTTTCTCCAGAATAATAAAGATAAAAGATAAAACCTTTTCTAATAGGTTTTTTCCTAACTTTTGGAAATAATTTCCCAGTTTTATAGTCATATACACAGGTACACAGTCATCTTCGTGTAAATGAAGTTCTACTCCTTATAGTATGAAATGTTAAGTTAATGCTTTAAAGAGATCTCAAGGTATGAGTAAAGCTGAAGTTTCTTCATAGACCTTCTCAGTCTAGTGCAAACAACATAGTCTATTCAGGAGAGACACAAGACACCACTTTTGCATATTCCTCACAGATTTCTCTCCTCTGACATCTAAAGAGAAAAATCACTGTAAATATAGATTTCATTTTTAGCAACAGAGCAAACGAGGCAACTGTTATCTCAGTGCAGCTACTGCTAGGCTGCTAACACCACCTGAACTAACTATTGCAAAGCTAACTTCCAACTATTTTACTGTAGAAAAGCTTACACAGTATAGATAGGAATAATAAAAACCAAAAAAAGTATAAAAATGTTTCTTTTAAAAAAATGCATCTAGATATTAAACACATGGGTGAAAAAAAAGACTTTAAATTTTTAAAGTAAAGTTGACCTAGGAAACATATTTTTTAACTTGCCAAGAATTTAGTCTGGAACTTAGAAAAATCTATTTCCGGAAAATGAAAAATTTAGAACATTTTTTTTCCATACTACCAGCAGAGGTATGAAAGTTGCATATGGATCTGGAGGACAGAGTATTAATCAGCAATGAGTAGATTACAGGTTGCTCAGGGTAAGGAAATTCTTTAAATTTTCATGTTTTATGACTCAATAATGATAATTCTACCATAGGATTTTACTACTTCAGTGCATATTAATTCTGTAGTATTAATTATATCCGTTTGAAATTTATCCTTGTGCTTCTATGTTTTAAAGGCAATAATTATGCATTGTGCAATATATAATATGTATTGTATATAATTATGCATCATAATTCTTATGACAGCAATGACAGGGAACATATACTGCCAGAGACATTTCAGAATGTGTGTGCATTTCCTTTAAAAGCTTCCTATAAAATTACATCAAAATTTGAAAGATTTGCAGTGTTCGTTATTCTGTCACAGAAGCAACATACATGTATGAAACTACACACAGAGTGCTAATTTTGTAAGACTTTATGGACTCCACTGGTAGCTGCCTGCTTAATTATTTCATTCACCTTTTGAATCTTGCATTTCATATCGGAATAATACTATCCTTTACCACACAAATAGAATTAAAACATATCTGTTCTTATTCAAACTTCTGGATGACTGTCATATGTTCAAAAGTCACAGCACAATTCTGTACCCAATAAAGAATTGGGTACAGCTGCTTCTAAATCCTTCCTTCCTGTGTAAGAAAGTTCCTCTGTTAAAAAAAAAGCCAGGAAGGAAAAACAAGTGAATTAGTCTCCCCCTCAAAAAAACCCATAGAAAACAATTTTTTTATTTGCTGTAAGATATTGTGTGAAGTTCAGATTAGCCAAAAAATGTTGAAGAGACCTTTTACCACCTCATAATAGTCATCTGTACAGAGTATGTGACGAAGTGCACAGAAGCAGTTCACTAGGACCCACGTTCTGCAAGGACTTCCAGCCTTGCATATAATGAGACTTTTCAATACACAGCTAATTTAGCTCTTATTCATGTGCAATGAATCCTTTCCTAGTTGGGCACTTTATGAGCTTAGCAAAAAGTCTACTGTGTATTTTCAGTTCACAGTTTTCAAAGGCTTATCATTCTGTCAAATCAAAACAGATTTCCTATAGGACAGTAAAAGACACAGCTCCTCAGTGAAGGTTATTTTGTAAAGCTTTATCTTTCAAATGAACTTCAATTCTTTTGACTACGGAATACATTGAAAATAAATTATTATGAAAGTGATTTAATTTTAATGTAATGATTAAAAAAAGGTTACTTTCCTACTTATTTCATGTTTAAATGGCTAACTGATTACTGCAGAAGAAAAGAAAAAAGTTAAAATACACAAAATCATCACTATGCAGAAGATTGTGGGTTTTATGGAGAGTGCTTCTAATAGTTGGGGATGAGCAAACATAGGATTACTAGAGAAACTTCTTTTTTATTATATTAGTAGGTGCTACATCTAATAAATCACAAAGATCTATTGATTTCCATTAAAAAAAGCCACTGAAGTTTCCTAGAGTATAATCTTATGCTATATATTACGTTTGCTGGTGCATATGTGAGGAAGGTTAGTTTCTTTGAAGGATATTTTCAGGCATCTATGACACTGAGATTTATCTTGTGAGTTTTGAAGGGTTTTTTGTTTTTTTTTTTTTTTCTTATAGCGCTGGAGAATATTGCTTACCTCCATCTTAGAAACCACTGTCTATACAGAAGGTAACTAGAATGAAGTGAAAAGATAACTCTAGAAAAAATGGTAATATGATAGTGTGGGAGATTTGGCTTTAAAATAGTCTGCCCACAAAGACAAAAAATAAATTCAAATTAAACTGAATATTTACAGGTACAATATCACAAAAATCAGAAACAAAGCACTAAAGAATCAGAAGCAAAACATAAGCAAATACTTGTAATTTAGGCAACATTAATTTTCTGATCAAAACGATGCAGAAATCACTTGAAAAAATATCTTATATTCATGCAGTTCATAAAATCATGTGATCACATATTTAGTTATTCAAATTCCATATATAACTGTAGAAAATAGGGGTTATATATGCAAGTCTAATCTTGCAATTTCTCCTCAGAACTTGACTTTTTATCTTCAATAATTATGATATGCTAAAAGTGTGAGTTCCTAGGGGTTTGACGAAGTAAAAAGAAAATGTTAATGCCATAGAAGTCAGTAGAAAATGCAGATACATGATGCTGACATTTAGAGACAGTAGATAACTTCTCCCCTTGAGCTTGAGTGAACAAATGATGATATTAATAGATTATTAAACTCTGTGGAACAAGATTAAGTAGAAAATGGCACAGGAAGATGATTTCTTTTGTTGGGGCTTGCAAAGAGCCACTTCATTGTTTTCACAATTTTTACTAAGATGATTTTGAGGACTCAAGCATTTACTTTTGTCCTATGAGCAAGATGTGCTTAAATAGCCACATTTCATATGCCTTCTCTGTCCCTTGACACATTATATGCATAGGACAAATATGTATGGAGGTACATGTGGATGACATTTCTATCCTTGTTTATTGGTCTGTCTGTTTTATCTTATGTCTCTCCTTATTGCCATTTGTTGATTCTCACACTTTTTACTTTACTATGTCCTATTTCCTGTTTTGAGAGATTTTCAAAAGATTTTCTGTTGACACTGTGCTGATTGCCTATGTTCTGTGCCCTTTGAGAACTTGTCTGCAGAGTGATGATGGCATCAGATCTTACTTAAAGTGCTTGGTACTACTCATGAACTGCTTCACCTCTGAATAAACACATGCTTAATAAAGACTGAGAAAACAAACAGTGAAAAATAATTTCTCATGTCCTTCATTTTTTGCTTTCCAAAAATTTCTGTATCAAACAGTCAATCAGCTTACAAAATTTCATACTGACCTGTTAAAGTCATAAAAATATATTAGTGAGGGAAATAAATAATAACAATAAAAAAAATTGTGCAATGTTAAGCACTGATGGTCCTAAAATAAATTCTTACTCTTCTAAAATATTTTTAGCTGGTTGGTTTTTGATCTTGTTCTTGTTCATATTTCTCTCCACCCACCGTGTCTTACACAAGAAATGTGATCTCAGCATTTAATCATGAGTTAAACTTTTGCACTTGGGCTGTTCAAAGGAATTTCAATTAGTCAAATGAGACAAAATATCTTCATTGACCTTCAAGCCATACTGCAAATAAAGCAGGATCAGTTTTTCACAGTGTCTCCCTCTGCTGAAAAGTCTTAGCAGCGAGAGGTGAACAGAGATGCTTTTAAAGATGCTTTGTGCAAATTTATGACAAACCAAAATGTTATATACTATGCAAACAGAAAGGGAAATAATTTTCTTACTGTCAGTCTGCCATACCACTTTACATGCACTCAAAGAGGAGAACAGAATACTAAAAAAGCACTTTCTCTGCATGACTCAACCACAAAATGGCACAATCAGGATTTCTAGCCTTTTCTGAGCTAACACTTTCTCACAGACAAGCTGCAGCAGTCCAGTTTAGATGCTGGATACAGGATCAAAATTTTTCTATTGAATTAAAACATATGATTTGAATTTTAGTTCATGACTGCTAGCTATTTCAAAACAAGTGCTCAGGAAACATTCAGGGAAATATTAGATGTTTATTTCCAGGTTTTCAGAGATAAGTAGTCATTCTTGGTGCCTATCTTTTTCTGTACTTAAAATGGAGTAGCCTTGAGTGGGAAGTTCCCAGTATGTTCTGAAAATCATAGTTCTTAAACCAGCCCAAAATAGAGAAAATTAGTATTTCCAGTTTTATGAAAACTGAGATATGAATACACAGGGAAAAAAAAAAGAATTAATAATGAAAAAGTAAGGATCTCAAGTGATTACTAAACAGATAAAGTCTTTACTTCTATTTCTAATGTATCCCACACTGGTTAGTGTGGGACTTCCTAGACGTGAAGAGTTGTCAATTTATCCTGAAAATGCAGTTCCTGACGCTGTTAATACATACATGTTTCCAGCTGGTAACTTCTTTCTTGAAGCAAAACTATCAAGCTCAAAAACAATCTCTAAAATTATCCTGGTTATTCTTGTCCGTATGTCAAGCTGGGCACAGCAGCCAGGGTAACATAGTTTGGTCTATTCAAGCCATGAAAGATTGGTCCCAGCATACACACAGAATGAGGAAGTATTTAATTTGAATTTAGAAACACTTGAGGCACATTAGCAGCATTCTTTACTGCTAAGTGGAGTCTTGCATGCCAACTGGCATAACACAAGTAATATTCTAACTTACTCCCTAATGCTAGCCATTATAATTTTTGACTGGGCCTTTTGAAGGCTTTAAGTTCTGTTCACCTTTCTATCTCCAAAAAAAGATTATTGAATACCCTCTTCTCAAAACAAGATGTTTTGCAAATGACAGCTCTTTTTATGTTCTCCTTTACTTATTGTGTGCACAATACAAATTGTCAATATCCTATAGAACAAAAATAGAAAAAGAAACGACATTCAGGCCAAGAACTAACATTGAGCTGACTGCAAACTTTTCAAACTAAGGACTTGACATTTTTCACCTTATGCTTGGCATAAGAATAGTAACTGCATGATTAATATATAATGGCTCTCTCCTATAGATTTCCCAATAAAATAATGATAAAAAATGCTTCTTCCTGATTTTGGCTTTCTTTTTTACACATGCCTATAAACGTGGAAAAATATGAATGCTAAGGAATATCCTTCTAAAATAGAGAATTTATAAATACTCTCTAAGTCGTCACAAATAATGAATACAAATTTTGTATAAAACAAGAAGTCCATGAAACACAGATATTTTTGCATTGTCCATAGTCCATTCACCCAGGGAAAGAGCTAGAAAAGGATCAGTGAATGATTTACATGAAGAGTAGATTTCAACCTCACTGAAGTAGGAAGAGGACAGGCAGGAGCCTAAGGCCATGCACTTTCTTGGGAGCAGGCTGCTTGCAGAATTTTTTTCTGTGTTCTATATGAATGCATGCACTGAAGTAGCTATTGATGGGTACAAATTAATTATTTAATGACATTACCCATCCTGGATTCAGACACCCTCCACATATCTTACAGAACTCTTGAGGGAGACCATATTTCAGTACTGGGTCCTCATAAGCCTTTTCTTTACACTCAGCCTGCCTTCTGTGCAATGTGATTGCAGTTCAAAGTGGCTGTAGAAGCATCAGAGAAAACTAGAGATTACCCATGTGCAGTGTGCTGGTAACCATGCAGGTTTGGCATCACATGGCTTCTCACATCCAAGAGCAAACATAAAAGTTTGAGTTGGCACCCAAATCAACTCACATCAAGCCAGTTATTTCTAGACTACACTACTGTCACTATTGTTATTTTACAGTCAATTGCATTATTCCTATGGATAGCATTAGCGGCTTCTTTAGTCATGTTAGTGAAGAAATTTATTTGCCTATCCCAAGAGTCATTTTGTTGATTCATGTTAGTATCAAAAAATGATTACTAAATCAAAGTGACTAAACAAACATGTATTTCCCATTCACAAAACTTGATTTAGAGTGCAACTTAGTTTTGCTAATGTCTAATTGGTTCTGCTTTTAACCAAGAAAGAATGAAGAACCCTATACCAGCAGCACCCAGCACTAATCCAAAATGTTTTACAACACTGCAGTCTTTAAATGATAATTCTTGAAGGTACAGAAGGGGTTCCACAATCAAGTGACATGATTTTACTTATTTGAATAATGAGGTAAATATGGAATTACAAACTGTAGGAGTGATTTTGATCTTGGGGCTATTGAAATGGTGCCTGAGATGGCAACACTTTTTTTCAAGACTGATGGTTTACTGACACAGAGTGACATTTCTCTGTTTGACCCACACATTAACTATGTGTTTCCAGTGACTTATTTCTATTCCTACTGCTCATTTTGCACTCTTTTTGTATGAATTGTCTAGAAACATAGAACATAGAAGTTATTAAATATGTTACTTTATGCTGGTGATTATATTTGACTTTCATATTTTTCTGATTTCACTCTAATTGGCATAGTTATTGTAGGTACTTTTGTATAATTAATATTTAATTAATAAAAAAATTATTTTTATCTTCATGTTCCTGCATACTGATTCTTTAATGTTCTTAGAGATTTCTCTGTGGAAGGACAGCTGCACCAACTGAACAGCTTTGGCAAAAGTAACACCCAAATATGTGACTGGGCATAAAATTCTTACTACTTCAAGCGCAGCTAGAGATTCCCTTCCTTTTTGTTTACAGAGGGAATCCAGTGCTCCCAGTTTGTTACATTCAATACCCAAAAACTTTTCTTTCAAAAGCAGCCTTTGCTTATGATGGCATTACACACTTCTGTGTGATTACCATTAACATTTTCACAGGAGGAATAGAACATAATTTGGTCTCTAAATCACACCCTGCTGCTCTGAGGAGCTCTTCCAGTTGCAGTCTTGAAGATTTAAGTCTAGGTTGAATTTGATGAAAAAGACAGCATTTGCTACAAATGCATTGTAGCCATGACGTAGCAGCAAAACAAACAGAAGAAAACTCAAGAAATAGATAGCTCAGAAAGGAAAGAGATGTATATTAGGAAGACATTGTAAAAGTACAGCATACCTAGTGGTAATTGACAGGTTCTTTCAAGAATGTTTCCAGAAAGGTCAGAACGGGTTATGCTACTTTCTCTGTAAATATGAATGGTAAAAGTTCTTGCACTGATAAATTTGAACCAAGAAAACCTTTGTACAAACAGTTCCGATTGCAGAAGTATGTGTGAATAAAAATACAGTTCACCAGAGTCCTGATGTATGATTCTGAATGCTATTTGGAACTTACCTGTTTCATGAATTTTAAGCTGATGAGGGTGATTTTAGTTCCTGTACAAAGCTAGGCTAGAGATGGTGAGTGGGAAACAGTTTCTTTGCATTTTGATTAAGAAGCCATTTTCCTGGCTGCTTTTCTGGTCTTGTGATATTTTTAGTGTTTGAGTCAGGGTTTCACAAACACCCTGGTGGCAAATCAGATGCAACTTCATAATCCAAAACCTAGTCAGTGAAACACGAATGTAGAGGAAATAACTTTTCCAGGTAAGAGTGTGTAGATGTACATGGGTGATTGGAGTTGGGGCTGATCCTGCCATACACTACACATTCCGTCTCATCCAAAAGAGCACTGAAGCACACACATGGCCAATGGGGGCTGTGCCTTTCCTGATCGAAACCCTAATGTGTTTCTCTTTCATTTCCCCAGGGTTCAGTTTGTGCCTGATCAGATCACATATGCACTTTGGTGTTCAGTCAGATCTCAACCGTTTGCCTCAAAACCCATGTCCTCCTTCCCCTCCGAAAAGGAATATAAGACAACATTCAGAAGTCCCTGCATAGCAGGGAAAAAACCTGTTAATAATTTATGTATGCATTTAACAATTTTGTCTTTCAAATTACACTGTTATCTTATTCTTACAATTCCTTTCTCTCTCCATAATTAAAAAAAAATTTCTTAACTGCATAATTATATTTCTCTTATCTGTATAGATTTTGCCTTGCATATATTCCGACTTGTTATTGAAATTTTTCTCTATTATATAAAAGTCAATATTGTTGCTTTAACATTTTAAGAATTACAAAATACCTTGAGGGCATTATTCCTCTGAAGCATGTGTATGACTTTCAGCAACCCCTAATGAGTTTCACTTGCTCATCAAGGTGAATATATGCCCTATAATGTTGCATCTAATTTTCCTTCTTTGTCCTTTTCCTTAGCTAACTGCTTAGTAATGAGATGCTAATAAGGCTGTGACAGAATATTTAAATTAAAAAAAAACTCAGGAATGGAGTTAGCTTAACACTTAGATCAGTCTTTGAATATCATCATACAGCAAGGCAGGATACAGCACACTTGCAGCAACACTTCTTACAATATTTAGCGTAATTTTAGAACTCTTCATCTGTCATGTTCACCATAGGAGGAAAGTGATTTCTTCAGTCCAGAATGAGTTAGAGTGATCCCAATACTGGCTATAATGCCTTTAAAAAGGAGCACTTGACTTTCATGTTGATAATGTGAAATGTCAAACTGATTGTTTCTTTCCCACATATCAGCCAGGTGAAGTTTTCCCGGTTCACATTAACCTTGCTGTCTACTCACTTTAATGGAATCTTATCAAACAATCTTCATGCTCTCCTGCACAGCATGTGATCTTCCTTCTGTTTTCCTAAAATGAAAATAGGGGAATACTCTGTGTCATTTGGCTGGCACCTGTCTCCTGAATTGACATGAGATCCAAAACAAATATTATTTTTCCCCCTGAGGCAAGAAGTAATGAAAAAAACCTTTAGTGTACAAACTATTAACTTTCTGATACTTTTTTTATTTAGATATATTGGCTCCAACTTCAGATGTGAAGCTAAAATAATATGTAGTTGTTGATATGTAGGCTCAGTCTCTTAAACTTTGCAGTCTGTTACCAGAGGTCAGGTCTGTATGAACCTTTCTTTCACAAGTCCAGATGAGATCAGCTAGGCAATTAGTGTATTTTCACGATCCCATTTTGGTGCACATGACACTGCGACATACAGACAGGATAGTAATAGAATGTATGAACACACATATTAATCTACAGATTATTTTCTCCCTAATGTCTGAAATGCTTTCAGTAATGTGGATACTTTTGACATAGCACCAGTTTAGTGTAGTTAAGTAACTTTTCACATTTTAGAAATGTTCACTTATCAAACTCATTTTAGAGAAGGCAAAATATTACAATGCAAGACTAAATTGTCCTTGCCAAACTTTTCAGAGTATTCTTCATTTTTCTCAACTCATTTTTCTGCCATTGTTTTAAATGGAAAATACATTTTTTATGTCCTCTCTATCTAAGGCAAGAAATCCCACAATAGTTAACATTTCTTTTATCACTAACGGTTTTATTTCCAAGAAATTATCCCAGCATCTCACATATATTCCACCAATGAACTTTTACAATTTCTTGGTAAACTTTTACATCCTTTCTTTCCGATCTCACAAGCCCAGAAAGATGCCATCTCTATTTTATTTTTCAGTGTTGTTTTCCTTGCGGTACTTTGCCTTTTGTATTTACATTACACATTTCTTGAGGCCAAACCTTGAGATACAAAAGATGCTGTACCTTTGGCTGTACCTTTTCCCAAAGAATGATCTCATGCCTAAATCAAATAAAGGTTTTTCAGTTTCTTTGGCTTTGCCCCAACCTGCTGAGTCATTTGATATTCATTAATTTATTAATCTTGTTTTCTCTTCTATATCCATTAGCACAATTGTGTTAATAACTAGAGCTGTATTTTTCCATAAATGAAAGAGAAAGTTTGACATAAATAGCCTGAAAGTACTTCAAAACTGCAGATTTACACAAGTAATGGAAAGACATGGAAATGAATGTTGGACGGTTTTCCTTAATTGTTCTGCAGTTCGCAGCTAGATTCATGCTGATTAAGCTAATTTAAGAAATGGACTATTCTGGCAAGACAGTGAACAGAGATGAGTGACCAAAAAGCCAGAGAATTGTTCCTTTAGAATTTGATTTGAAATCTGACTTGAAGAATAAAATAATCTAGGGTGAAAATAAGAAGCAATTAAAAACAAAGAATGGGTCTTTCAAACTTATGTAGCTGAGAAAAACAATGCAAACATTTCTCTGGATTACTTTCTCTGCTTTTGTATCTTTACCTTTCTTACAAATAAAGAAATCCTTTGTGTTGCAGTGTCTCTATTGCTATATAGAACAGACTGTTTGGTGTGTTTTACTGCATTCATTAGGTGCTCCTACAAGTGTGGAGATTACCCTTTTTAATAGTTTCTTGGCCATGGATCCTTTGGACTGACTTGCTTCCTGGAATTAAATCCAAACGCACATACATACACACACACACACAAACACACACAAACACATATCTTTCTTATATGTAGGCGTTTTCTTGCGCATATATACACATACTTATCTGTATATATGTCTCTGTTGTTTATATATAATCACAGATATATGCATATGAAAATAAATAAATAAATAAATAAATAAATAAATAAATAAATAGATAGAAAAATAAAGCTATCTATATAGGAAGAATTTCCAAAAGGGCTGCACTTGACCCTAAGACACTGGATAATAATGACTAGAGGAATTGATAAGTAACATTGTTAAGGAGCTCTGGAAGTCTTCAGGAAGCTTCACTCTGCAAATAGCTTGAAATGCAGAAAAGCCCCTAAGGGCTTTTAGGTCCTGTTTTTTTACACAGAGCTTGCAATGTCTAAGAGGTCACCTGAGCCCTTCAGACCTTTTTGGCACTGCGCCTCAGACTGGAGGTTTTATTAAGATCATCAGCCCCACTGTGTGTGTGCACTATCAAGCAAACTACAGGATCTTAGTAATTGCTCAGTTACCAGAAAATTCATGCCAGAACTGGGAACACCAGCCAATTGCTTCCAAGGCAGATTTGTCATGTAGACCGACCCAGAGAAAATAAGCTATGTGAACCTGTCCCAGGTTTTGACAATCAGAACTTTCAGATTCCCTGCTCTAGAAGTATTCTTGTGGATCAGTCCCAGACCTGCCAAACTTGGCAGCAGTAAATTGACTGCTCTGAAGCAGCCTGGCAAGATTAGAGGATTTGCCTTTGATTTAGCAAAATGTAGTCAAACCTGAGATGAGTCAATCAAAGCAATCAGACTCAGTGAAACGCTTTTCAGTGAAAATATTTCCCTCAGAAGTGTTGGGCCATCTGTACTCAAGTTAATAGAGCAGGTTCTCACTAAGGTCATAAATATGCATTACATGCATGTTTCCCTTTAGCATTAAACTCTAATCACAATGGGCTTTTTGGTAAATGTTAAGCCAGAGGTTTTGCAATGCACATACTATTTCACATTTTGGCCAGCAATCGCTGTTTTATGTTTCCTATTGTTTTATTTTCCCATATAGATTCTGTGTGTATCTTCCTGAAATGGAGCATGTACAGTGCAGGTGTTTGGAGCACTCTCTATATATTTTTTTTCCACAGTATTTCATGTTTTCTTTACCCTGTCTGCAGCTGAAAAGAGTAACTGCCTTACAAACCAGAGTTATTCAGAGCACAAGTAGAATGCACATCTATCCTTCTCCTACTTGGGTGTGTTCATATATCAGAAGGGTTCATCTGGTCTGTGTAAAGTGCAGATTAGTCTGAAATAGGGAAGGTGGACCTTGCTTATAATAACCTGAAGTTATGGAAAAATTATGATCACCGAAAAAGAGGTATTCACCCGGAACTATGATGCTGAAAGCCTCATCTACTGCACTGACTTTCCTCCTTTGCATATGGCCAAAAATTCACCAGTTGTAACCGGATAACTTGATTTAACAATCTTGCCCATGCCTCATCAAGATTCATAAAATCAGTATTTCTCAGACTATTTCTCATCAAAGCTTTTACTCAAACCTGCTTTGAAATTTACACCATTCATCTAAAATGTGAGAAAGCCAGGTTGCTTTGACTGCTTTCTTGATTGGTATTTTTTTTTTTCCTCTTCTCTACAGGAAATCAGTTTCACATTTATTTCCTAGGTAAAAGTAAGTGGCATGACCCCTTTCCACCACCTGCCTCTGATTCTAGGGGCTTTCTGGTGTTCCTGCCAAACAGCGAGGATGAGGAGCGTATGAGGGAAGAATGAAAATTTAGTCATGCACATGTTAGCCATTATCCATTCTATTCAGCAGCATAAACATAAACAAAGAATCTGTGAGACAAATAAAAGTCAGTGAATGAAATGCTGAGGAAGACCTTTGAAAATACAGCTCTTAGTCTTTCTCACACCTTTCTTGAAGACACTTATCACAAGATTAAAATCTAGCAGCCTGCTCTTTCTGAATGACTGATACATTTTAGTATATGTAAAGTAAAAACATTTTCAATACATATCTAATATGTTCATCCTGGCATCCAGAACAAGCAAGATAGAGCAGTTTTGATGGGACAGGATAAGTGAGAGTCATAGACTGTATCTTCTCAAAACAAAAAGAAGGAACTAAATGTGGGTATTGATCCCTATTTAGCATACACATTTTTATGGAGAACATTTTAAGATATCTAATTTCTCTAATGAATCATGTAGGGATCTTTATGATTCCATCCTTGTGACTAGTGCTTAAAAATTGGGTATTTAGATGTGTTAGGTCCTAAATATTCTTTGAATCTAATCCAATGAGAGCATTTTGAAATCTCCATTGCATAATAGCGAGATAGGAGAAGAAGAAAATAAAGTTTTAGTCAATCTTCCTAGGAATAAACCATAACCCTGAGGATATATTTTTACAATGCCTCTGATGGGAATTCATTGAGACTTTGAAGGGAAAGACAGAGAAGTAGAATGCATCAAAGTATTTGAGAAACCTCAAAGGAAACAAATAGAATTGGAATTATTCAGTGTGATTACATATATCCTAAAATTGTCTAAATAGACTAGTCTTAAAGCATACATTATGGCCCAGTGGAATAACTTGGAAGAAAATCAAGCTTCAATAATCATCTTGCACATATAAAATTTGCATTTAAATAACCTTAATGAATTGTCAAAGTCATAAAAAGAATTTTAAAAATCCTTCTTGGTCAAAAAAGTCAATTATGTTTTTAGAAGTATGTATATAAATGCCTGATGAGTTAAAATAGTTGAACTTCGCAAATTTTCTCTAAGAAAAATACTGAATTCCTCTCTTCACTGGACCTTCCAATGCATTTGCAAATTCCAGTTTTGGTGTGAGACGAATGTTTCAGTTGCAGCAAGTTCTTGTTTTGAAGGAACAGGATTTCACAATTGGTGATTTAATGTCAGTTGTAGGAGGCTGAAGTGCCAGGTCATGTACTTGGGTCATGAGAATCCCATGCAACACTACAGGCTTGAAGGAGAGTGACTGGAAAGCTGCCTGGAAAAGGACTTGCCGGTGTTGGCTGATAGTCAGCTGAACCTGAGTCAGCATGTGCCCAGGTGGCCAATAAAGCCAATGGCTTCCTGGCTTGTGTCTGAAATCGGCTGGAAGGACCAGGTCACTGATCGTTCCCAGAACTGTAAGACTGCACCTCGAATCTTGTGTTCACTTTTGCGCCCCGTATTACCAGAAAGACACTGAGATTCTGGAGAGTGTGCAGAGAATAGCAACAAAGCTGGTGGAGGGTCTGGAGCACAAGTGTTGTGAGGAGCAGCTGAGGGAGTTGAAGTTCTTTAGCCTGGAAAAAAAAAGGAAGTTCAGGGGAGATTTTTTCACTCTCTACAAGTGCCTGAAAGGAGGTTGTAGCCAGGTGGAGGTTGCTCTCTTCTGCCAAGCAAAAGTGATAGGATGAGAGAAAAAGGTCTCAAGTTCTCCAGGGTAGGGTTAGATTGGATATTAGGGTAAAAATGTCTTTCACTGCAAGGGATGTCAAGCATTGGAATGGGCTACTTAGAGAAGTGGTGGAGTCACCATCCCTGTAATATTTTAAAACACATGTAGATGTGTCACTTGAAAAAATGGTTTAGTGATGGGCTTGACTGTGTTAGTTTAGTGGTTGGATTTGAGGACCATAAACTCTCTTTCCCAGTTAAATGATTCCATGATTCTGCTTTTTGACACTGTCAAGAGAAGCCCTCTGGTTCAAATTGTTGCTTAACTGGAAAATTTCAGTTCTAAATTTCAGCTGATGTGGAAACTTTCTTGTTGAGTTATCTCTGTGAAGATTAAAAGATCAACATTGCTGAAGTGTGTTTTCAAGCTGATAGTAAAAGCAAGATTTAGTAAAGTTCGTGCTATATTTTAGTAGCATTTTTCTTTTGAGGTACTAATGATTCTTTCAAAATGTGTTGTATCTTCCCTTGTCCACAGCCCTTGTTGTACAGATGATATTAGAGATCGGTGCAAAGAAAAATGTGTGTTTAATACCATGGAGATTTTATACAAAATTTGTTTCAGATGAGAAATGGTAAGTGGTATTGTACTATTCTGTTTTAATGCTTTCTGAATGAAATATGTCTTATTTCCCTTCAAAACCACTTATATAGTTTTAAAAGCTAAATAAGAAATATTTAAATTGAGGTAATACTAAAAATACTGAAATGATGTTTTTCAGACTTTTTATACTCCATGAAGTACTCAAGTCAAAACTTACAAGAAACATCTACCTACTTAGTTAAAGAACACCACCTCCCATAATCTTGTGCTGGATTTATGCCACCATGTATAGTATAGCCTCTATGATGTTATTTTTTTACTTTTCCTTAAACCCATAGTTTTTTGATTTCACAGCAATAAGCTGTTATCTTTTTTTTTCCCCATTCCATTTGTTTCCTTTCATGTGACAAGGAACATATGGCCAGTTACATATTCTTAAAAAAGAAAATACGTTTAATGTTTTCATATGCTGCTTCTGTGGAACATAAGCCTGGTAATATTATTGTAGTGTGTTTTGCTATATTTTGTTTCATTCTTGATCAGAGAAGAAAAACAATTGGTATAAGGCTATGTGAAATCCACTTTCCCTCTTGTGTCTGTCTGCAAGTGATTTCAAAATATATTGAGAGCAATCTGTCTGAAAATATAATCTTTATGTACTGATTATGTCAGCTGTCTGAAAAGTGCCTTAAAAAGTGTATTAGATCCATATTACTAGCTATACAGGTTCATGAGCAGGCAGCGATGTAACTTACATTTATTTCTACAAATTACATTCAGAAAACAGCTATTTATTTAATTGTAGCTAGTTGAATTTGTCTCTGTAAGGCCAAGTAAACAAACAGACAGATGCCTTTGGCAAAAAGAATGATAAGTGGCTTCCATGGTCTCTCCAATAGAGATCAAACTGACAATAAGCAAACAGTAGAAAATGTATCTAGCCCTCCTATGTGCTAGGTTTTGACATTCTTATCTGTATGTCAATCAATAGAAAAGACTGCATCTCAGAGGAAGAGAAAACTAACAGCTCTCAGGGATGCCACTTGAGGAGACCATGGTCATCAAATTTCACTTTTTTCCTTATACCTGTACAATCAGTTGCAATGTAAAAAGGGCAAAGATAAGAGCTAGCAAGGAGGGAATTTTCACTTCTATCGAAATTCTTATTTTGTGTCTGGTATAAGAAAAACATCTATTACATTATTGTATCCTTTACTAAGATGTGGGTTTGGTAAAAGAAATTAATACGCTAATGAGTAGAAGTACTTAAGTTGTTAAACACTTTCTTGATACATAATATGTCTGTTAGCCTAGATTTGTTTCTGTAGCTCTAAGTCTTAAGAGGTAAAGTCAAGACAGATTACAGCTGGTCTGTAAAGGCAGGGAATTCCTATGAAAGAGTTTGGAGCTCCAGTTTGGAGCTGGATATTCATAATCAGAATCATGAAACTGACTGCTTTTGTGATCAGACTCTAAGCTTTTACAGAAAATCAATATTGTATTCAGAGGTTAACATGTTGAATGCTAAAGCTGACACCTAATAAATGGCTTTTCAAAAAGAAAAGAGAGGAGAAAACCATACCTTAAAACCCTTTCTCTTAACATTCATTATTGTTTGGGTAATCATACACCTTCCTTAGCCGAGATGAGTATTGTTGATTTCATTCACTCTATTTAATTAGATCAAAAAAAGCAAACAACACAAAAATAACAAAAAAAAAAAAAAAAAANCAACAACAACAACAACAAAAAACCCCTAACCTAAACATCTAAAACAAAAAAACCCCCACAAATTTAAGAATTTTCTCTTCAGTTGTCAAATATTTGCAGACAACCTAGTCAGTAAAGATGGCTTGTTAAACAAGCTACACATTTCTGTCTTAGTGCACATATCACAATGTTTGAAATATTACCTGTTCTGGGCATTAGAGTAAAATTATAGACTTGAATTTGAAGCATTAAACTTTGACAGAACTATGATATGACAAGAAAACCCTCTGCAGAGAAGATATTAAAATCAGCTGTGCAAGTAATTATCTTCATATGCATTTCTGATGTTTTAAAACAGCAGAAAATTTTATTTTACTTTTACAGCTCTGGAATACAGCTGATTAAAAGACTGAGCTGTAAGTATGAAATTGCATGCTGTCATTCCAACACTTTGTACCAAGGCTCTGAGAGAACAAATAACATGCAATACTCCAGGTGAAGGCATTAGTAAAGCCTAGATAAATTTTGGCATAAAATTGATTAAGCTACTCTAACAACTTATGCTGTAGAAAAAGGAACACTGACAAGTTTTTATTAGAGGAGGGTTGAAAAAAATACAAAATATGTAAAAAAAAGAGACAAAATATGATGCTTTTTAGTCAGTTCATTGATAGTTTAAAAAAAATCCTTAAAATCTGAATCTATTTGAAGCTTCAAAATGCTAAATTATTTCACCCCTTTTGAAATAGAACAGTTCTGATTCTTTTAGAAAATCACCCTTTTAACATAATATTCCTGTGAATGTTAGGAGTACTCACCTGTGTTTTCTCACAATTATTTTCCCAGACACATGCTGTGGTGACATCAGCAGCAGGCACTTGCTCTAGGATCTGTTTAAATTATTTTCATGGATCTTGAACCTACTATTATTAGAAATATATCATTATAGAACCATCCATTTCATGCCCGTACCCATGCACAATAAACTACACTGGTGCTCTGCTAAGATAGCTACTACTTATAATACATTAATTCATTCGTCTTTATGTTCTTCCATTTAGAACCAAAGTGAAATGCTACATCCATAAATGGCCCTCCTCTCCAGGAAGATTCAACTATTGAAGGACATTATAGTGGTAACCATGGCTTGCTTTCTTCTCTGTGGCTTTGATTCTATTTTTCCAAAAGTACAAGGTCTATTTTAAAAAGTGCTGATGGCTAGAAATCATATTCTGTGTGCTTGAGGATTCATACATATTATTACATTTTCCTTTCTGCAAGATCCAAAATTTGTTACTAAATAGGAAAACAGATACCAACATTCAGCAAAAGCTGCAAATATCATATCCTTCATTCAGTGGCAAATAGTTCTTTAGAGAAAAACAATATATGTAATGGATTGTGGTAACTTAGAATTACCTTCATTAATAATTTTTAAAAAATAGTTACAATGGTTGTTTCTTGGTCATTCACCCATTCATAATTGATCAGATAAGGAAAAAAGTAAAAGAAGTAAAATTATATTTTTATCACTGTCTTAAAGAAACTTCTCCTGAAGGATGAATAATTTTCTTTATATATGCATGTCTTGTTTACTATGTCTGCAGAGATCCTCTACCATATCTTACAATAAAATTTGTGTTTAGAGCTCATTAAAAGCCTTCCTTGATGTTTAGATAGGGTCCTCTTGTGGATTCTAAAAACTATTTCTTTGTCTTGAACACAAAAAATCTGGACATATAAACCAAAAAGACCCACATGACATTGTTAAGTCAAGCTGAACTGTTGTATATACAGTACTGCTGTTAAATATCTGAGGTCACCCTTGAAAAAAAAATCCGATAATGTTTTCCTAGCCATGCATTTAGCAGCTAAGTATGACATCGAAAAGAGTACTAGGATTTCTTGTTCTAGAAATCATAATTTGACCTACATGGAAGAAATTAATTTTGGATGTGGCATAAATTGTCCATAATTTTTTAATGATATGTAACCAAAATGAAAAAGAATTGTTGTTTTTTGTGCTTCCTAAGTACCATGTCTGCTGTGACTAGAGTCAGCATTTGCCAGTGGTCATGAACTGTTATCAACAGTTAGAGTAGTAGAAATTATGTGATTTCTTTTTCTAGTTATAAAGTGTCATCACCTGGTTTGGCTGTTTTTTTTGTTGTTGCATTTTCTTTGTTTGTTTTTGCAATTTCATGCCAATTACAAGAAATAATAAATTGATAGTAAGATGAGACATCAAAAATAACAAAATAAGGTGACGGTTATTCTGAGATATCGTATAGAATATAGATAATTGAACATGCTGGAAAAGAGCAGAGCAATATAACATTTTGTGAGTAAATGTGGGGATATTCTGAATCAAGAGATGCTGAAGTGGTGAATAAGATGCCAACCACCTTTTTGGGTACTAGAGGAAGCCCACTCCAAATTGCTGTATACCGAAACCTGAAATACTACTTTAGTCTTTCCATCAAATCCAAGAATTGTTTCTGTTGATACAATAAAGAAACATGATCCCAGCTGAACTCTAACTGGAAATATAGGACAAACTGGTATTTTCACCTTTAAGATGTCTTCACAGTTTGAAACATATACTAATGAGGAGTTATCACGTAATCAAGAGTTGAGAGACCATTATTATAACTGCAGAAGAACAGTCAACACAGAAAAGTAAAATATCAGACAAAAAAGTCTGGTCATATTAGTAAGTTTCTTTTCCATTTTCACATTAAAATATCAATATGTATTACACACAATTGTGCTTGTTATCATAACTGTATTAGAATTTACAGCAAACTTTCCAGCTGCAATTTTACATTACTTGTGGAACACATTATACTTCAGCTGAGTAGAATAAAGTAAAACAAATAACCGGTTATTTCAGAAAATTGTATTAAAGTTACAATATAATTTCCATATAGTACAATATTTTCTATAATTTTGGAGTTTTTCCACATAAATTGTACACAAAGTATCTGCTAAATGATGGTCCTCTCTTTCTACATCTTCCTTTTTTACTTTTTTACAAATGAAACTTTAATAAAAAGAAAAATTCTAGCTCAGGGTGTTCTAACATTCTAAAATGTATAAAAGCTATGACAGCTGGTACAAGCATAAACTATGTTATGGAGAACAAAAGAAGCAATAAAAATGCTCATATATTTTTGTAGAAAAAGTTATATGTTCTAAACTTAATAAAACTGCATCAAATTTTCAACTTTTTTAACTTCTTTCAGGCATATTCTACTTCTTGCCTTTTTTTTCCAAAGTAGTGACTAGGTCAAATTTGTCATTATCACAAAATTTTCTCCTACAAATATATTTTAAAATATTTTTAAAATTTTAATATCTCCTGGTTTGTTTTTTTTTCTGTTGTTGTTTTTGTTGGGGTTTTTTTCTGTGTGTATGTTATTTTGTGTTTCGTTTTGTTTTTGTTTGATTTTGTGGTTTTTTTGTTTGTTTGTTTGTTTGTTTGTTTTTAGTTTTATTGTAAAAAAACATGTTGGTTTCATTCTCTGCTTCTGTCAAGCATTGGGCAGCTGGACCTTTATTTCACTTTGCTAATATGATTTATATATAATCTCTTTTGAACCAACAAGACTGTCTCATTCTTTTTGACTACCTGCCATTTCAAGTGAATAGGAAATCAAACTTTTCCTGATTTTCTCTATTTATAAATGGTCAATCATCTATTTTTAACATTACATTATATTTCTGTTGCATGCAATGCAGACTCAGTGAAAAAAAAAATCATTTCGGTTTAGTGAGTAACATAAGCATTCAGCTTAATGAATACACACAAAAGTTAGAATCTGGGTTTGACTGGAGCAGATAGAAGTGTTTTGATGGGTATTTGACTGCCTTAAAGAGTATTAGTTTGGAAATTCAGCACTTAATGTTACTGACACCACATGCAGCTAAATTCTTGCAGATAGATTTCTGTAGAAATTTGATTTTTTTTTAAAGTTCTCTCCATCAAGTCACTCTTTTAAAAATATTTTCTGAGATAATCTAGATATATCTAAGTTTATGTAGCTTCTGTTTGTGCAGTACTTCTTTTTCTGATACAGAAATTTCTAGTTTTACAAATGGACACAGCTCACAACAAACTTCTGAGCCTATAGATTAAAATGAGAATTTTGGACAGATTTCTTTTGTTAAAATGACCATGTAATTGAGTTTGGGGATTATTTTACAGGCTTTTCTGCAATCACCTTTTTCTCTTTCAAAGTTGTTCTTTGTCCTGAGCAAGTTGCATATTGATATAAGAAATGAGCAATGTTAGCTTAGCCTGTGCTAGTCACTCAAAATTTTCAGCTGAGTCATTCAACATATGATTACAGTACTTTTCCTCTCTTTGAATTTCTAAGTTTGTTCCACACATTCCAAAAACTTTTAGAAGGGAAAAGAAAGAAAAAGCAATGCTTTTATCTTTCTGGTCACCAATGAAACAATAATATGGAATTGAATTCAATTGAATTTAAAATTTTTCATAAGCATAAATGCAAACAAAAATTATTGAGATGAGACAAAGTACCTTAAAATATGCTGTTTGTTTTACAATTATTTTACGCATCAGACGTAGGTGAGAAACAGAATGGAAAAAAGCTTCAATAATATTCATGTAGTAGGCAACATATGACTGTTATTAACCTGTTCACTTGACAGCACTCATTGTAATAAGCAGGTATCTTTATGAAATACTGTTAGAAAAGATAGATCTAAAGTTGGAAACCACATAAGAACATACTGCAAAACTCAAAGTTTGAGAAATGTGAAATTATAAGGTACTTTGGAAATTAATAAAATGATGAAAAGTTTTTTAAAAGTGGAATAATATTTTTGCATTTATTTCATTTCATAGGAGAGACGCAGATAAAGCAAGAAAGAAGTGTTGAAGGTTGCTGCAGTCCCTAAGAACCTGGGAAGAATGCAATGACTAAAGTAAGGTCCTCTTCTGATAGAAGGATACTCTACTTATGCAGTGTTTTAAAAGCAAATTGGGACAAATTATTATTGATATGCATGACAGTTCATGAAATTTAAGGTAACCTAAAAAATTCTTTGAAAATGGTCACCTATTTTTAACAATTGTCAAATGTGAGATCTTTCACAACAAATTGCTGAAGATGCTGCATATTCACAGCAGCAATTAAAAACAAAGGGACATGTGTCTTGAACATATCAAATTCTGCATAATGAAAATTCCTTAGTCATAAGAGGTTCCAGCTGCCTCCTGCACAAAATGTAGCAATCTTCCTCTATTTTGGGTCTCTAGCTATGAAATGAAATTATACTGCTCCTTCAGCTACCAAACATATTTTGAGAAGTTGTGATACTATACTGCTTAGACTAGTCCAGAACACCCTGGGAGATAACTGATAATCTGTAATAAGAACAGTGTTGAAATAATGTCCAGTAAATAAATTCTAAAGTTATACTTTGAGCAAAAATGTTTCAAATGAAAATATAAAATACTATTGCACTATCCGGTGCATATAAGCAATGTTTATTTTCTACTAAATGAGGCAGAGGGTAAAGAAAAATATGACAATATCATAAAACATATATAAGTGTTTGAAATTTTGAAATAGGTGTGCAAAATTAATTTTAATCTTCAGATTCATTTTTCTTTGCCTGACTTTTCAACTTTTAGAATGGTCTTTTATATAGGCATAACAATTGTGAATAGTTGAATGGAAGACACAAACCGTTTATAGCAGCTACTTCACCAAATTAAAGCTGTGATTGTGATCACTAGTAACTGTGAAGAATCTAATGATACTAAATAAGGAAGATAATGTGCCAGGAAAACATATACATTCTTTTAAAATGCATACTACATTTCTGCTTATCTGACCTAATAATTTCATTGCATCTCAGACTGGGTTTTTTTGTCTTAATACAACATTTTGTTCTGATTCCTAACATTACAACTCCCATATTGTCTGTCTGTGAGAACACAGAGACAGAAAAGCTCACTCAAGCAATTTCATATGATATTTTCCTTTTCCCAGGGGAATGGTAACTTCAAACAGGGGCTGACTGATGAGCATGCCAGGATCTGTAATGCACTGGAATCCCACATTGAAGAAATCATTCAGCTGGAAATTGTTCAGACTATGTTTCAACTATGTATTTAACTTTGTCTGCAGCCTTATCACAGCTTTGTCATTATTAAAGAATAAACAGACACTATAAATAAATTTTATTAAAATAAAATCAAGAAAAAAGTTAACTCAAAGGCTTGTAATTTGTATGGAAAAAATAAAAAATCAGATTTATGACTTATCTGAAATATCGGACTAAGGAAGGTAATCGACACAGAAGAAGGGGAAATGTTTTTGTCTTGAAATGGAGCATAAAGTCCTTAGGACAAAAACTACATCTTTATTTTAAAGACTAATATTTGTTGTAATTAATTCATATCATCCTTATAACTGTATTATTTTGAAGATAGATTTACTTACCTGAGACTGAACCCAGTGATTTATGTTGCTGACTTTCTTGACTGAAATAAGTGCTAAGCTGGCCATCAATCAGGATTAGATTCTATCTTGGGACTGTCTTGTCTTGATCATTCAGGTAAATACTGTCAGTCTATTTAAACAGCATCTTCTCTGTTATTGTTATAGAGAAGCCATTATATAGATTAGAATTATAGAACAATTGAGTTTGGAAAGGACCTGCAAGATAATCAAGTCCAACCATTAAAATGACACTGCCAAGTGTACCATTAAACCAGCTCTCTAAGTGACACATCTACACGTCTTTTAAATAGTTACAGGGGTGGTGACTGTCTCTTCTCTGGGCAGCCTGTTCCGAAGCTTAACGATCCTTTCCATGAAGAAACTATCCTAATATCTAATCTAAACCTACTCTGGCACAACTTGAGGCAATTTCTTGTCATCCTACTAAAATTGTTTTGCACTGACTTTCTAACCTGTATTCCTTTGTCTTACATACTTACATGCTGTTATGGCATATTGTCAGCACCCATATTTTTTTACAAAGACAGCTACTATTTTTTTCGTTATAGAATGTGCTTTATTTTAGGATAAGAACCATACAGTTACAAAAGAAATAAACCAAACTTAAGGTAGGAATTTAGACAATAATATGCTTTTAAAATTTCAAAATCACAGCATAAGCAATATGTCTGATCATTTTATCATAGCAAGTAGAACAACCTAGGCAATTGAAAACCCACAATAGAGGAAGGTGACACCACAGCACAATTTTCTTAAATTATTAGGAAACACACATAAAATCAAGCTAAAATACATTTGAGATCAAACAAGTCTGGACAAACTTGGTCATTTCTGCAGTATGATATGGTGAATTATTTTTTTTAAACCTGAGGTTTGTTGCTAACACTTGGAAGCATGAACTTGCCTTGCCCACAGTTTACTAAATTGAAATTGCTATTCAGCTCTTTCTTGTTAGGGACTTCTGTAATACTTTGCCATACTCTTTTTTTCAACCATTATATTTCTGCATAGAGAAAATCGTTACACTTGCCATTGTCTTTCACTATGGTTGATTGCTGACTTATGCCGTCAATATTTTTCTTAGCATTATAACCATAGAAGTTGCTTCTGGCATCAGGTTATGTTTTTTTTTAATAAGTCTCTTGGTTATAATTACAATATTGTACTGATTCCATCTTGTTTAATAGAATTTGCCTAATCAGTTGGTATTTGTAATGATCTTTTTTCTTTAGATCCCTTCTGAAATGGCTACAACAGAAGTGTGTTCATATGGACTAATTACAAGTGACTTGTAAACAAAAATGCTTACTTAATTTACATAATTTATCTTATCAATTAATCATATATGCAGGTGAATAATTCCCTAAGAGACCTCTTAGTTTCTTAATTGGTGTGAAAAAACCACTAGGGGTTGCTTACTTATTTCACTTCTCCTTCTCCTCTCCCCTAAGAATTCTCTGTAGATGTGGAGTAGAAGTCCCTGAGAAGTTCCCCGTTTTTCCCCTTCTAACTGTTAATATATTACAACATATATTTCCTTGTGAACTCCTCCCATTTAAGTGTACAATAATAATGATAATGACATCTGGCTTTCCTATAGTACTTTTCCTCAATAGATTTTAAAGAGGTTTGCAAAGAAAGCAAAAAATTTTATTACTAATAAAATAAACTACATGCAACTGGTATTTTAAACAGAAAATACAATAACTTGTTAAAAAAAATAGCCTTACCTCCAAGGCACTTTCAATTTAAGACAATATTCAATGTGGAGAGAGCAGCTTTCCCCAAAGTATTTACCTGTGTGCTCAACAATTTAGATATTCATTACTTACTGAAGAGAGAGACACATTCTATAATTTCTCTGTGGGGTTTCAGACTTTTTTTATTCCCCTGGAAATATTCACCATAAATATCAGGTCTGTCTTTGTTTACAGCAAGCTACATAATATTCTGTAGTTTGCTTCTTGCATTTCTAAAGTATATATGCTTTTACTGTTTATGAATATTTCTGTCAGCCTTTTTTCCTTCATAAAATTATTCAATAAGTGGAAAACTGAATTTTATTCATAAGTGTAGCAAATATCAGACAGATGTTTTATTCAGGGACTATTTTTGTAATATGTGTGCATGCTACTATAAGGTTCACACCAGGAGATTTGCCAGTTTTGCATCTCACAGTCAAGATAAAAGGGAAGAGTAACCTAAGGGATGTTGGGTAGGGATCTGGTTCAGACTGCCCCCCTGACTGAGAGACTTAAATAAGGCATTTTACCAACAGTCACCAGAGCCTCCCATCTGCAGTCACTTTTCCTCGTAGGAGGCTTTGTTTACTCAGAGAACTGCCAGAAGGAAAAAGATACCTTCATAATGATAATCCAAGAATTGCTCTACCAATGTCATGGTTGAACTTTGGTCTGCAGTAGGATGGGGGAGAGAATCAGAGGAGTAAAAGTGAGAAAATTTGGGAGTTGGAGCAAAGGTGGTTTAACAGGTAAAGCAAAAGCCACTCATGCAAGCAAAGCAAAACAAGGAATTAATTTATCAGTTCCTATGGGCAGGCAGGTATTCAGCCATTGCCAGGAAAGCAGGGTTCCATCAAGTGGTGACTTGGGAAGACAAACACCATCTTTTTGAATGTCCCCTTCTTCCTTTTTCTTCTCCCACCTTTATGCTAAATATGACAGCACAGGGTAAGGATTACCCCTTGGGTCAGGTTGGGTCATCTGTCTCAGCTGTGTGCACTCCCAACTCCTTGTGGACCCCCAATCAACTGACTGGTGGGGTGGTATGAAAACCAGAAAAGACTTTGACTCATTTCGAGCACTGCTCAACAGTAATGAAAATATCCCTGTGTTATCAACACTCTTTGCAGCACAAATCTGAATGAGCTCCATGAGTTACTATGAAGAAAATCAATCTCAGCCAAAACCAGCATAATCTGTGTGAGGTTCTAAGAACACATGTGTTAACATTTGTTATAATATCAATGTGACTTTCAGAAAATGTCATTATAATGAAATTTTGCTCTAGTACTTTGGCTATTTCACAGAATTGGGAGACAAAACTGGCTTCAAATTACATAGTTCTGATAATATCTTGCTTCTATAACTTGAACTATATTAGTAGATATAAATAAAGAAGTAGTTAAATTATTTGTAAATTATTTGTAATTTGGCTTGCTAGAAGAGCTATAGAAAAAGAATATAGCAAGGGGAATTTTCTTACTTCTGGTTGTTGGTTTGGTTTTTTTTTTAAATCTTAAGATATTTGGACCTCTATTATATCCATACAACTTCTATTTAGTTCAAAGCAGTGCTTGATTTTTAAAAGCCTTTTTGTTATTTCATGTTGTCCAGAATATTTGAGTGAAATCATAAAATCTCACAGTAGAGTGCAAATTCCCAAGATTCACCTCTTGTGTATTAGTAATTCAATTTTTTTTCAGAGTTCAGCTCATTGGTTACTTTATTCTACCATGAACAAACCTAACAGCTTTGTTGTTGGTGTCTCTGTCTTGGCCATGTGTGTAATTCAGCTATAATATGTAGCCTAATTCAACTACTTATGTTCCTGGAGCCATGGTACATTTCCTTTGACTGGGAGTTTTAAATCCTGCAGATATTTGTCTGCATGCTGGTTAGCCCTGAATTATAGGTGTCAAAAACCATTTAATGCTTTTGTTATCTTTATCTTTTCCCATATTTTGTCTCACAATGAGTAATGTGAATCTCGTTCATATTTGTGTGCTCAAGGTTTGGTCTTGCCTTTATTTATTTAGCCAATTATGATTATTTTTCTGTGACTCTCTTTGTCTTTTAGAGCAGGTATGATTGTTCTGATGCAAATAATTTGCACTTTGTTCAGCTCTGAATTTATGAATAGATAATCAGGTAATATAAATATAATTTTAAGTAACCAATAATAACTTTGTATTTTTTAAGTGAAAACTAAAAGTGACAAAAGCTTTTCTTTTACAAACCATTTTTAACATTTAATTTAATATCAGTTTTCTAAATTTTGTTTTTGCTGCTTATTAAGACTATAAAATGCATTCATTTACCTTCATTTTCTGCTAGTGACTGCTTAGAGGAGATCCATGTACTAATAAAGGACTGCAGTCTGTGGTGCTAGTACTTCCTTTGACAAATTAAGAAGGCTAGGATAAAATGTTTGGCTTTAAAACCTGAAGAGTTGGTTTTGTTGTATGTGACATTTATACAACATTACATAAATGTTAATACATAAAAATGGTAGTGAGTATGCTTAAAATGCAAGAGAAAAAAAAAAAACCAAACCCAGCTCATCCAACTGGGAGATGTTTCATGACAGCCGCACTTGTCTAGGGAGATAAGAGAACAAAAGAGAAATATTAATGATCCACATTAGTCATGTCACCCAGCTCTTCTGGAGAAGATGTTCAGATTTCTTTAAAATTATACACAGAAGTGGTATAGAGGAGGATGACCCAAGTGACATCGATTTGGAGAATGACACACTTAGCTGTGTGGGATGTACAAATGTGAAGAATAGTTGTTTATTGATATAGTTAATTCAATTGTAATACCTTCTGTGAAAACTCACTGTTAAGACAGCATTTTCTTTCACCCCGTCTTCTCACAGTATAATGTTTTGTGAACAGGTCAAACCATCATATCTATCGACATCTGAAGTATTTATAAATGTAATAAAATTGGAATTCTCACTTCACCCTTCCAGAAATAGTTGCTTTAGGCTTAATCTAGATCAAAATATATTGTTATAGTTTGTTGCATGATGGTATGTTCTTTCATTTTTAAAAAGTGCGTAAACTTAAAGGTAATTACTTTATTGTTAAATTTGATTATGTAGATGGAAATTATATAAAAGTCTCCATAAATGTGTATACCTCCTGAAGTCCTGATGAATCTTGATGGGAAGTCCAGGATGAGACACTTTATTACGAAATTATATTCTACAAATAGCTAATTAGTTTTTCTAATTTTCATTTGCTTTTTTTCCTGGATTTTTGTACCGTAAAGGTTAAAAGACAGATAAATTTTATTTTGGTAATTTGCATTGAAATAGATACATAAAAAACCCCTGATCAGGGAAAAAATCCACGTGTAGGCAGTCTGTTAAGAAAAAGAATATTCTCAATATTAGCAAAAATAACCTGACAATGCAGTGCACTGTACTGTACTTTATTGGTAGTAAAGCATGAAAAATATCTTGTATTTGTCAATGTTAAAATCCGGAGAACTGTAGTATTTTTCAGTGTTATGTTGTCAATACCACTCCTTCAAAGATGAATTAAACCTTACTATCATTCGGTCCATAGTATGAGTTCATGCCACACAGCAAGCTTCTGAGCTAAACCTTGAGTCATTGAAAGGTAGAAAGAACATATAAACTGGCATTTATGAGAGTTTCAAATTTATGTACTAAAGTGACTGTCAAACGCTTGTAAAATCCTCTCTTATTTTTAGTTTATAAATTAATCTTGCTTGTTATAGGTCTTCTTGTTCTAGCTTTGTGCACTCTAGCATCATGCCTTATTGACTTAGAAGTGATTATAATTTTCAGTATCAATAGCTGTGAGACAGTTTGACACAGATTCCAAGCCACATTTATATTTTCAGACCAGATTTCATCTGCTTTATATTTCTGTAGTTTGGGTTTCAGTATATAACCTTTCTTCTTATCTCTTATTAATTTTCATGGTATGCTACTATTTTTTTTTCTGAATTATTTCAGGTAGAAATCTCTTCCACCTTAACTATTTGACTATCGGTAACAGCTGCTGTCTTATTCACATTTTCATTTTACAAGAATAATTTTCTTGACTTAAATGATAAGAGCATATCCTAGCATTCTTTTAATTGCCTGGAACTCTTGGGTTACTGGTTTGGTAGAAAATATCTTTCACAAAAGCTGGGATATAACTACACTGGTATTAAACCAACTTAGCTAAATGACTATGCCTGCAGGCCCTTACTTTTCTAGTTTAGGTTTAAAAGCACAGCTTTTTTTTCCAGAGATGCTCCTATCAAAATGTTCTCTAACAGCTTTAGTTAAAAACTGAATGACCATATAATACTGTTTCCTAGTAATTCTCAGAAGTGAAATTATCTATATTTTAATTCATTCATAATTGAATCCACAACTGTAATCTTACTGAATTATTAAATGGCCTCTACCTTGTCTCGCTATCAGTTTAGCTATAGATTGCAAGGACTTCTGAATCTGTCAAATAGGTCAATTTGCACTTGGGTTTCAAGTAATTTCCCTTACTCATGCTGCTAAAAGTGGTAAGTGTCATGATCTTCAAAATTCTAGGGAATAATTCCGATTAAAGCATAGTGTGAAGGGAACAGGCATCTCATTTCAATTAGATCAATTCCATTTTGAAATGGTGATTAGATTTTAATATCAAGTTAATCTGAACTTTCCCAAGCTTCAGAACAAAATGTTGTTTTTAAAATGTCATGTCCTTGACATAAAGACTTTGCTAAGAATTCCAATGGGGCGCTTTTTAAAGACAAATTTTAGCACTCATGATATGACTTCTCCTGCCTTTCAAAATCAAGTAAACACATAGAAATGCAGAAATAAGGAAAATTATAAGCATTTTTTTTTTCTGGTAGCCTCTGGCAGGCCTAATCATCTGGAAAATGAAAGCCATCTTTTATACATCTTCAGCACTACAGTTTCTTACAGGCATAATAGGACATAACAAAATGAGCATAGCATCTGTTCCTATATGCTTGGGTTAAAACTTCTTAAATGCTAAGTAATTAGTTTAAGTTTCTGGGTTCTTTGGAAGGAGCAGCACTTAGAATTATGGCCATGGTTAGAGCAAATGTTGCAATTCATTTGGAAATTGAGATTTGAAGTTTCAAAAATAATAAGTAATTGTTTGGAATATTACAGTGGTCTCTTGAATTCAACCATTGCGTCTGTTCAAACTTATCTCTTATTAGTAATTTCTATTTCTATGCATAGTCATGCTTTTGGAATCATAATAGAAAATTTGAAGTTTGATATAATTTAAGTAAAACCTATCAGCGAAGTTTTAATGGAGAAATTGGCAGACATTTTGTTTTATTGGCTAAGCTGAGTAAAATTCTTTAATTTGAAGAAATACATTACACCATTCACAGATTTTATAATATAATGGATTAAGAGGCAAGTTCAAGATGGCAGAATAAAGTATCCAGAAATTCTGTTCTCCATGGTAAAGAACAGAATGTTACTGGAAAAAATACATTACATTTAAGTGTCTATCTCTCTGTCTGTCTATCTATCTGTCTGTCTATCTATCTCTCCATCCATCCATCCATCCATCTGGTCATCTTTCCATCTATCCATCTGTCTGTGTCTATCAATTTAATATGATAAAAGAGTTCTTCCCATGTCATTAACACAGACATTCTACAATAATACGAGAAATTGAGTTCATATGCTAAAGTGATTTTATGTATTATCTGAGGCATACATTCTGAATCTGGCAGAAGAAAGTAACTCTGAGTGTGCAAGCTGGTAAAATTTATCAAAAATGCATAGGGAAGAAATATATAATTCCCAGTGTGTGTCTTCTTTTTAAAGAGGAGATTTAACCTAAGCTTTTTCTCTCATAATTAGCTCCTTTACATTTAATTTTAAATTCTCTTTAAATATTTATGTCACAACAAAAAGACTATATTGAAAAACTTATTATTAAAATCAAGGAAAAGCCATGACAACCATCCCAGAACATTAATATTTACACTCATCTTGAACACTCAGAGTAAAGACTTTTTTAACAGACTAGTTCAAACCACTATGCAGTTTATAGAAATTATTACATAATTGTCTTTCAAAATATAAGTTTTTTTAAAAAAATTCCCCCTTAATTTTAGTGGGGAAGAACGGGTTTTTCGTTGGTTGGTTGATTTTGGGTAGCTGTTTTTTTGTTTTCCATTTTTTTTAATTACTCTTTTAAAAATGCTGCAAGGAACCATAGGAGTCCAGGTTTTGAAGCTATGTTGAATGGCTGATGGTAAAAGGTATTAGTTAAGTGGAAAACAAAATAATAGTGATAGAAGTTCCAAAAGAGGATGAATATGAAACTCCAAAATTTATTTGAGTTCTAGAAAGGAACTGCCTCAGACACTTGCTGGAAGAACTTCTAAAGGAAATAATTAATTTGTCTGTGGATTCATAAAATTAGAATAATGTAACAGTAAAATATTCTCATGATTATTTACTGTAGTTTTTATTTTGATTGCTTTTAAAGAATAGGTTATTTGAAAGAAACAATTTTCCCACTCAACCCTTTCTTAAATTCAGCGTGAACAAAAATCTATCATTCCTGCTTTGCTGCTGATATAAAGTCCTCCACACTTCATGAACAGATATATAAGAACGCTTCTGCCTCTGCTAGAGATAAATAAAATTAATGACTGAAAATATTCAGAAGTTTAAACATAAATATAAATATCCTAAAAGCCTTTGAACCTGTAATAGTAGTTCTGGAGTTTGTGAGAACAGTTTCCTCAAATTTATTTTTAAAAGCGTTTATATTTTATTTATTTTTTCTTAATGAGATTAATATCTATTTACAGCAAATGCTGTAAATTAATCAACTTAGTACAACATTTCTGTCTTTGCTGACAGATGATCATATAGTTTTTTTCCTCCCACACAGAGGTATTGTCAGGTGTAATATATTACTGTTTCATAGACTCACAGAATTGTTTAGGCTGAAAAAAAAGTCTAAGATCAACAAGCCCATTTGTAATTCTTTGAAAATTTCATTAAAAGAATTTACAGAATGAAAATTTTAATTGCACACTTTTCATTAGTTATTATACTATCTTCCACTGCTGTTCTTTAGAGAATCTACATTCTTATTAGCAGTCTCTCCAGTGCAGAACTCTGAAATGGAAGAATCCTTATGCTGAAATGATGAGGCACATAAAATATTTTCATTTCTTCTTGTGTTTGTGTGAGTAATGTGTGAGTACCTCTGACATAGAAAAAAGTATACTGGGAATAAAAATAACCAGAAAAATTTTGGTGATATGAATTTGGTTTTTTTGGGGTTTTTTTTCGGTTAACAATTATATTTCTTAACAGCCATTTGTTATCTCGTCTGTAAAATAAGACTGTGGGCATGAACAATGGCTACTAGTTTCGGTAGTGTAACTCATATCTGCATAATTTATTGGATAACCCAGAGTTTTTCAAATGTACAAATCATTATTATGAGATACATTCCTAAGAAATCCAAAGGCACTTTGTTGTTCTTCTGTGTGTTTCAGTTGAAGGGCTCAAATCACCATTATTCATGTGTACTATTGATTATACAAGTGATGGTCAGTCAGTCAAAAGGTGAGTTGCCATCCATCACTTTTGACTGGAACAAAAATAACACAATTTATCTTTTGCAGATCACAGGTTCTGAATCCATGATGTTATTTGAATGAGTTTTTCAGTTTTTTTGTTTTATTTTTAGAAGGAACCTAAAGTAATGTTTTATTTTTTTTCTGATAGGTAGCTAAAATCACCTTACATTTAATTTTTTGTCCATGTATTGCCTGCCAAGTTGCAGCAAAATATGAGAAGGCAAATCAGAAGCCGAGATGGTTGCCTTTCAACAGCACATAAACGGGAAGAAGAGCAGGTCCAGTGATGATAACCAGGGTCAGCCACAGTCCAGAGCAACCAGAAATGTTTTCAGTGATGTGGCAGATCGAAGGTTAAGAGAGGAAACAACGTCAGAAGATAAGAATCAAGAAAGTACCTGGCTAGGCACAAAGACATGTACTGGACTGACTTTTATAGATCAGGCAAGGATCAAGGGAAAGAACTGGAGCTTCAACATACTAAAGCTCACTTCAGTCTCACCCAAGCACAATGTAAAACCTGAATTTCAACGCATGTGAGAGCTAGTTAAACACCTATAGTGTGGAGTCAGGTGAGACAAGCCACAAAGCCTTTTGATGCACTCAAGTCCTTGACAGCAGATTCAAAAGAGCAGGGTTGCTTGATTTTAAAATGTTGACATAGTGTTCTAAAAAATTAAAGAGCATTTAAAAAAAAAATGCAGGTTCACCCACACAGCTGGAGGAAACAGAAAAGTTTGAGCTTAAGAATTGGTAAATGAACAGAAATAAAAGTCTTCAACAATTACTTAAAAAATTTAGTTGCAGAGTTTTATTTATTTCTGCTTTATGATTTTCACTTTTAATAATATCTCTCTGCATCAGGTTTGAATGCATGGGGCTAGTAGGGATAGAGCTATAGGGAGGTAATTTGAAATAAGAAGTAATATTGCTGAAGGTTCTTTGTAATATCAGTGAGAGGCTGAGAAAAAGACAGTAAACACAAGTAGACCCTGGAATTCTAGGAGTTTTACAGTCACTGATTTTATCCTGAAGGTTTGTGTGACATTCTTAATTTTACACCCGTGAAAGAACTGTTTCCATTATGAGAATAGCTATAATCATACATTCTTATGAAGTATAGCTGCAGGCTGATTGTGTCAACCTGCTGTGACTTCCGCCCAGAGAACAACCACCAACAGGATTTTGTTAGCCAAACCAATTCTTTTGTTCACAAAGAAACTGTGGAGAGCAAATGGTTTTGTTTAGTTGCACAATCTTTTGGTAGTTTATGTGTCCCCCAGAATGCAATGTTGGAGTCAGTGAGTCAGGGGTCTCTCTGAATTCTTCAGAGAGAAATCAGAGTGCAGGGATTGAATTAGAGCCTCTGAATGGATTGAAGTATATTAAGCCACTCACACATAAAGTAGATGTTTAAGTAGAAGTAAGTCAGTAAGTTTTAGGGTGAGTTCTAATGCTTTTAGTAAGTGAAAGGTTTCAAATGCCAGAGTAGCAGACCGAGTTCTAGAGAAGGTTGAAACATGCTGATATCTTCAGCAAGAGGCTCCAGGCCCACAGTTGTGGAGAGCAAATGGTTTTGTTTAGTTGCACAAT
>WBND01000425.1:169562-228102 GCA_013398595.1 Tychaedon coryphoeus | reverse complement strand
GGTTATGTGGGACTCAAAGGCACATGGAATGATCACTGGAAAACACGATATGCTCAGGCATAGAGAGTAGCATATCTGCTTTATATTAGGTCACAAAATGGATTCCATTTGAGCTGCATTCAGGAACATTAATGTACAGCTGGGATGTGCTAATAAGCCTCATCTGCCAGCTCCAGCTGTGACCAGAGCTGACATGATTTCTTGCCCTTGACATTGGTAGGCAAATTTCCCTTAGTGTGTTAAGTTCTACCCTAGCATCTCATTGCAGTAAACAAAGAAACACAAAGCATATTAATGGCTTTTGAACAGGGTCCTTTCATATCAGTATTTGCAACATTTTAAGTAATCTCTTACAGGCGTGGGGATATTAATTTTTTTTTTCAACAGGAAGAGTGCTGCATGCATTTTTCTATGGATTAGCAGATATTGCTTTTTCAGAAGACTAATTTGCATAAAAATTCCAGGCATGATAAAGCAGAAACTCAGAGAATTAAGGCTTACCTCCAACCCAATTTTTAATTCGTGATTACTTTAATTGCTGTGGTCTGAACCACATCAGCTGACAGGGCCCGAAGCGAGACTGAGATCCTGTGCTGTTATATGCTTAGATAATTGTTCCACTATCTGGCTAGGAATGAGAGGGGCAGACGAGCCTCAGGAAGGACTATAATGAGATTGAGTGAGTTCTCAGTAGCTACGTTAGGTGTTTCCAATGGACATGTGGTCTCTCTGTGCTTATTGGAATTTCTGGAGAGTCAGATGATCTGCCTTACCAGCATGAATATGTATTCTGTATGCTTTTTCATTCCTTACTTTGCCCTATCTCTCATTTGTTTCACTGTTTGCCTTACAGCTCTGTCATCACTGAGCTCCCTGTATTTGATAATAATAACAATGAAATCTGCAGGTAATATAAATAGGTTCCTTGGTCTCTAGTGGAGCTATAGTGATTTCCACCGGCCAAAAATCTCATTTTTATTACCTGATTTGTTTTAGAACTGTATTTCATATTTTTTAAATAATTCCTCAACTAATATTTATTATTATGGAGAAACACACTTCTAAACTGGCAATATAATTTCTCTGTGGTTCTTTGACAGTGGTTACAAAGCAAAAGTGAGAACCATGATTATGTTGTGCTGGAACAAACATTTCGCACATGTCACAGATACATTCGTGCATTTTGAAGGAGGAGAGAGTGTTTGTTTTATTTTAGTTTTTGGGAGTTCTCTTTCCTTTTTGGTTACGGAAAGTGAGAATATTTAGAAAATTAACTTTTTTAAAAAAATTAAAAATTGGCTGATAGAATCTTATAAAATTCTTTTTAAATCATGACATGCAGTGTCTAGTTTTGAAAGGAAGATACTTTTTTGTCATTAAGAAGTGTGTATGAGTTAGGGGTAACTATGGGGTATCACCATCTTTGTCAGAATATTGGCTAATAATAGGTCAATTTTTTAATGAGATGAGTGGTGAAACAGTAAAAAATATAAAGAATAATGTATTTTAAAGGTTTTCATCTTATGATTTTAAATATATATATATGCATGCAAATAATAGTATTTAGGGGGTCCAGATTGATTTTTTCCCCTTAATTTTTCCCAAGATCTGATTCTCTGTGGGTTTTTATTAAAAATCATATTCCAGTTTTTATGCAACAGCATACTGTCTGCAGAATACATCTAGGAACTGGAAGATTCAAGACCCATTCAGTCTTCTGCAAAAGCCATCAAAAGCATATCTTCCATGTTCCAAAAAACCTAGACAAAGAGGAGGAAGATCTCTATCCTCTCCTTAAATCCATTCTACAGTTAATTAGCACAGTTGACATTTTGTCTGTTATGGGGCTACTGCTTTCATTAGAAAAGAGTGACTGAAAAGAATTATTACTAGAAAGGTTAAGTGTTATTTTTGAAAAAGATTTCAGGTGTATTTAACTTTATTGTAAAAAAAAAAACAAACCAAAACTCACAGCCTGAAACATAAGCACATTTAGCCACTGTGCTTAATATTTTGGGGTCTAAGCCTATTTTGCATATCGAACCATGAACCAAGAGACTGAATATTCTATTGGTGCTGAGAGGGTGTAAGATGATAAGTTTATGTAAGTTTATTTTCTCCTCCAAAGCAAAACTAGTTTTCTACCTTGTCTGAGCTGCTAATGAAGATATAAGGCCATTTATAGAGGTCAGTGTAATGAAAAGAAATTGCATGTTTTAAACACCTTGTTCCACTTCATGGCAAATTTCCAGCATGAGCAGTGATCCCTGGTATTTGGCAGGTTAGGAAATGTTAAGGACAGACAGGAGTTATTTATGCATTACCTCATGCATCTGAGGTATAGGTCTTATCCTTTGTAGCTAAAGAGATTGAGAAAATCACTAATAAAACTTCCTGAGGATAGGTAAAGGGAAAGCCTGTCATATCAAGCTGTCCCCAAGTCTCACTGGCTGCCTCCAAATTATAAAGACAGTTTACTTCCTATTATGATCATGTTTCTTCACTGTATGCAGACTGATCATCTTGCAAATTCACTCTGAACTGAGGAGAAATGATCTTTTCCTGTAATCCTGAGCAATTGTTCCCCGATAAACTGAAGGTTTAAAAAAGCTCCTTTTGGTTGATTACAAAGTTCAGACACAAAGTTTAGCAGTTGCTTATGGGTTTTTTCTAAAGGTTTAGGTTGAGACAAGATATTTTTTCCTCTCTATTTATCCAGTCACTGATATAATGAAATAGCAACCAGAATGTATTTTTTTCCCCTTGAACTAGTAGCAATGTTTTCAGGGCAGGATTGAATTTATGTGCTATTCTGTTCTGTGAAAACTTAATTTCAGTGTTTAGACATGACTTTTAACATTTTTTTTACTCCTTTCTCTAAATGAAATAACTTATACCATCCAAGTATTATCTGATGGTTCTCTTTTTAACCTATCAAGCTTGCTGTACTCTCTACTGTAACTATTTTTTTTTGTGCAATGTGAGACAGCGATGAATTATTATTATTATATAAAATCCTTATTAATAAGTGATTTTATGAAGTGTATCAGTCTGCTTCCAGTCATAGTTGCAACCACTAAAAACTACTATCTTTGCTATGTACTTCTATCTTTACTAATTTCAAAGACAGTAATTTTTTTTGGACAATAAAGAATTTTTTTAATAGAATGAGAGAATAGAAATATTTGTACGATGGGGAATATTTTAAAGCAAAATGTTTAACAAAACCCCTACATTTTGTGACTTTCTCCTATGTCCAATTTTCTTGTGTCTACCGTCTTTAATCACAGGAAACTTTTTCCTTGAAAATTCCCGCAGTGGTTACACCTTGAGAAAATGTGTATTGTCCTTTTCTATCTTATGCTGTTACTGAAATTGCTTGGGATGAGCATTAGGTCTAGTTTAGTGGGTTCAGTCTTCCGCTGAGCAAAGCAGCCACTGGGAAGAAGGTAATTTCTCCAGTGTACCTTATGTAGCTGACTATGACTCCAAATGCCCACTGTAATGGCTAGATCACAGCGTTTTTCAGGAAACCTGTCATTAATTTTTAAAAAAGGAAACAATCAACTTTTATTCTCATTACTCTGTGGACTTTTCTAATTTGCAATGGACCAGATAATTTTCAGAATCAGTAACAGACCCATATTGTGCACATTAAATTTTGCTGCCTGTACCTTTTAGTATTCTGGCAGGGATGAATCAAACAATATTTTTTTTGTTGTTGTTTCTCCTATCAAGGTCAAAAAATTCAGTGTTCTCACAAACAGAATGCAGAGCTGCTGAATGGGGAAAACTGACACTAAGGAAAATATTCTGAGCATGTGAAAATCTTACAGGGTTTGGAAAGGTTAGAGCTTCTTAAAGAAGGGTTTGGGGGACAATTCCATTCACTGTTCTGTGAGTGAATATCCTCTTAAGGCTCTTTGAAAAAGTTAGGAGGTGTATAAAAAATGTTTACTTAAACAGGAGATAGGCCAGAAGATTTGAATCGATAAAAGGAGACCATTCAGTCTCAGCATTACTTACTGATCTCATCTAAAGTCACTTGTCAAAGTGACAAAAGGTGCTTTAAAAGATGTAGAAAAAAAAAATCCTACCCCCCTAAAAAAAAGCAAAACAAAATCAAAAATGCCAAGTGCTGACTCTTATTCTTTGTATGAAAAACATGCCTTTACATCCATCAGGTTGCTTTGGGCTTCTCCTAGATAGTTGTCAGAGGCAAGTGGGAGAAAGTCTAAAGGTCCCTGACTGGCACTGTCTTTTTAGCATTATGGGCTGTATTTCTATTCATGATGGATTGAATGCTGCAATTTTTACTGTCTCCCAAAGCATCCACCACTAGTATTTGGAGATTTATATTTATATCCCAAAGCCATCAGCTGAAATACAAAAGAGCTTTTGACTCTTGAAACTTCCTGTTCTCAATGCCAGTATATAAAATGCTGTATAATCATGAAGAACCTATCTTTCTAGTTTTCATCTGAGTACTGTTAAAATGATGAGGAAATTTTAGACTGCAATACTTCAGTTCAATGATCAAAGCAGTTACAATTTACATGATATTAACTAATCTTCAAGTAACTAGTTCTCTCCACTTTTCTTTGTCTCCTGATGTAGATCAGATTCCAGTACCTCTTTCAGGAGCCGCCACAAATTTAAATATCCAAGTATATTTATAGTTTGGTTGTATTTTTGATGTTTCAAATTGGAAATATCCTATCTGGTGTTGTATTAATGTTAGGTAAATTAATAAGATTTTTCTGTTATTAAAAATACTATTCTTGTCATTAAATGGACTGGATACACACAAATTATCAGGCTTGTATTTTTCCCACAAGTTTTTACAAAAATAGGTCAATCAAGTAAGCTTAGTAATCTTTTGAATATTTTAACATCATTTGTGATGGGCTTGCTTGTATTCCTTCAGAAAGCTTCAGTAACCTTAAATATTTTCTTGGCTTTTTCTGTGCACCTGAGAACAAACAGTTACTCTCAACTTTCAACCTTCTCTATAGAAATGAAAAAAACCTGCAGTTTTTGGGGTGTTGTTTTTTATTTGTCCTAATTAATACTAAACTAATTTGCCAGCTTGTCAGAAGAGATGGTTTAGAGATGTAAAATTTCAACATCACATACATTTTTGTTTAGTATTCTCAACACCAGTAAATACATTAGGGCAAGGTTGCCTAAATTAAGCTGTTCTCTAACAATATTTTTCATTTAATGCATAATACTCCTTCAAACAGTTTTCTAAGTCCTTCCTTGCTTTTAGTCAAAAGACTCCTAAAAATCAATTTTAACATAAACTTGAAGCTTGGAAATAGACCTGAATTCGTATAGTTGTTAGTATATATGCTCACCTGGCAAAGAAATAATAAAAATTTGTTAATTTACATTCAGAATAAAGAACTGCTGGACCATATTATGCTAGTGGTCAATCTGCTGTAGAGAAAGGAGCTATGTAGTGAAAAATTTTCGGATGTGGAATAATTTTGATGAAGAAAAAGCTTTGCATATATTGAGGGATTAGAGACTGTCTAATAAGGTTATGCTTTATCTTATTTAATAATTTTTCTTCATTTTTGCAATTCTGTATGGTTTTGTTTTACTTTTTCTTTGCTCAATCACTCTTTTTTTATTTTTCTCTGATGCAACTTTTCGTATCATGCCATATTTGGTTGGGTTACAGATGGTGCCTCTACTTGTAAGACAAGCAACACAGTGTTGTAGATTAATAATTACAGGCATAGTTGTTTGTATTAGAAAGATTCACTATATTTTTTTAGCTAATATGAAGAAAAATTTGTACTTATGTAAAAAAGACAAGTCACTTAATTACAGTCACTCTACAGATAAAGAGACCCTTGCTATCATTGCATTAACAATATTCAGATATTTATGGTACATTAACAACACACAAGTTATTGTACAAATCTACTATAAATTCTAATACATATGTACAGTTTAAAATTTGTTAATCACATAATAAAAATATTTCCAAATAATGCTTGACAGAACTGTATTAATAATGCCTGTTTGTATTAACCAGACCAAGAAAAATAAAGGCAGGTGCAAGCTCTCTAAACAATGCAAAAAAAACGGAGACAGGGTAGCATTGATGCAACATTTTTGTTTAAGCAAAACAAGTACTGCTTTTGCTAAAAGCACCATAGAGTCTTCTAACCGTTGATCCAAAACATTTTTAGTAGTTCTATTTTTGTCTCAGAGACATTTAGAAATTTTTACTTACAGAACAATTACATCTCAGTGAGGCTGAAAAATAGTTCTAGATCACACAGGGCATTTGTGGCAGACTCAAAATAGAATTTAGATTCCTTATGTAGAAGGAATCATTCTCTATAGCTACAAGCCAACTTTTATTCAGTGGCACAGATATATTTTCCTATATTATTATTTTATATTCAACATAAAAATATGCAAAATCAGCAGTCTTCAATACAGAAACATTTAACTCTAATGTTTGTATTCAGCTATTAGTTTCCTCTCTAATTAATCCAGTGACAAGTCATTTTCATTTGCAAAGGCAAACTTCTAAAAAGATTGAAACCCTATAATAAAATGGCATAGTGTGCCCTGAGAGGGAATCTGAACCTGTGTTTCTGGTTTAATTGAGGTTTAGCATGCCTGGAATTTATCTGTATCTCCATTGCTGACTGACATTCAGCGTGTCAGTTCAATGTGTTATGCTGTATTTAACCCACATTTAAAATAATACTAGTGATTATTACTCTCCTAACTAAGTGTTTTGAACTCTCAGGAGGGGAAACTGCTTAATATTATTATTGACATGCTAATGAATTCATAATAGGGCTACCACAGACACTGCTTAATTAAAAATCTGAATCAAATGTAGTCTAAGATCCCAAGCAGGTAGTGTAGAGGACATTTAATCACCTCCCAGAAGAGGGGAAATATGAAAGAATTATGATATCCAAGAATGAGTTTAATTTGGTCAGTTCCAGCTCCCAGTTCCAGTTCTAGGATGATTATACCTCTGAAATAGTATTTCAATACTATATTTTTAAGTCCTCCATTTTTTTTTTTGTCAAAATGCTACACAAAAACAACAAAAATGTTACCTTGACTTTGAAAAACAAGCAGTAGAAATTATGAATAAGTAGTAGAAAATATTATTCCTGTGTCTTGTGGCAAAACAGGGAATTTTTAAATTTTAAGTTCATATAGGAACAAGAAGATCACCTCATGGATCACTTCATGTGATAAAAGATGAACTGGAGGGGAAAACAACTGCCCTGGCTGGTCAGAGAGCATTTGCAGAAACTCAGTGAAAAAAACAGGATGTATAAACTTTGGAAAGAGGGGTAGTCAACTTAGGAGCTATTTAAGGATGCTGTTAGGTCATGCAGTAATAAAATTAGAGAGGTGAAAACTCACTTAGAACTTAACCTTGCCACTTCTGTAAAGGATAATAAAAATTGTTTTTATACATTGACAGCAAAAAGACAGGCAAGGAAAACCTCATGAGAATGGTGCTGATTGATGACAGACTGAACATGAGCCAGGGTGTCCCCAGGTGGCCAAGAAGGGCATGCTGGTCTGCATCAGGAATAGTGTGGCTGCAGGATGAGGGAAGTAATTCTTCTCCTGTACTCAGCACTGTTGAGGCCATACCTTTAGTGCTGTGTCCAGTTCTGGGTCTCTCAATTTAGGAAGGACTTTGAGATACTGGAGTGTGTCCAGAGAAGAGCAACAAGGCTAATGAGGGATCTGGAGCACAAGTCCTATGAGGAGCAGCTGAGGGAGGTAGAGGTTATTTAGCCTGGAAAAGAGGAGACTTGGGAGTGACCATATAACTCTCTACAACTCTTTGAAAGGAGGGTATTGGTCTCTTCTCCCAGGAAAACAAAAATAGGACAAGAGGATACAGTCTTAAACTGCTCCAGGGGAGATTTAATTTGGACATTAGAAAGAAGTTCTTCACAGAAAGAAGATTGAACATTGGAATGGGCTGCCCAAGGAGGTGGTGAAATTACCACCCCCGGAGGTGTTTAAGGAAAGATTGGGTGTGGCACTCGGTGCCATGGTCTAGCTGACCTGGTGGCGTTTGCTCATAGGTCAGACTCAAAGATCTCAGAGGTCTTTTCCAACCTAGTTGATTCTGTGGTTCTACAGTTGTTGTTGAGTTGGCTTGTTAATATGCTCATAATTATAGTGATTGCTACTACATCCTTTGTATAATGTATCTGATTCTGATTTTTCTCTACTTTTTATTTCCTCTGCTTTATTTGCATTAGTTAAATGAACTTCTTTATTTTCCTGTTTTATTTTCCCCTCATTCATTTGTACTGACTACAACATTCTTCTGAGATTTCAAAGTCATAACTAACATTCAGTCACATCTAAAACGTAGCCAATAAGCTCTTCTTAGCAATGCTATTCCCTAACATTCGTAACTATTATGATATTTATTTATTCTCTGTTTCTTATCCTGTATTCTATATTTTTTTATTCTATCTTTTTTTTTTAATTCAATGCGTGGACTGAAGTATAGTACCTTTGTCATTTACCCTTTGAAAGATCAAACTTTGCTCTTTCCCTATATATAATCTAATTAAATTTTCTTTGAATCATTTAGAGTTACTTCTCTGTCATCCATGTCTAACAAGCTCCACTCTACCCTTCGTTACTTTTTTTTTCTTTTCATTTTCCTGTCATTTTAAAAATTGTTCTGCCAAAAACAGTGTCTATAATAAAATGCTGATCAGCGCAGTTCAGCTACAGATAACACTAAGTATTGTTTTGCCTGTGAGATACAGCCTGATCAATCACTGTCTATAGTCAATTAAATAGTACATACACTAAGATATACAATATTAAAAAATACGTCATACTTCAAGATTTAGAGCTGCCTTCAAAGTGCATAATCACACAAATGCGTGTCATATGATACAGATGCTTTCAATTTACAAGGAAAAGAATATTTAGTTTTCTCTCTAGTAACACTGGGACTGTACCCTGAGCTCTGATAGCATGACTCTTTACACTGTTCCAGTATTAATGAAGATTATGCATTTCTTCTGTTTGATGTTAAATGTTCTATGCTGTCTCTGAGTCTTGACCTCCATGAAAAATTTTGGCCCTCTACCAGAAAAAGCATTCTTTTTCTATTATGGGCAAAATTTGTTTATTCTGATATTTCACTTTATGTAAGAAAAAATCCGAAACATCATGCATTTAGGAACCTTAGCTACATATTTGAGGAACAAACTATCTCATATTGCTTATACCACACTGTCCTTGATCCAGTGAATCTTACAAAAAATGGGGTAGATTATCTACTTCCTCCTTTGCCTTCCATTTCCCCTCAGTTTTTCAGTGCCAGGAGGCAAGGAAGATGACTTTGCAGACTGGCCTTAGCCCTTGGACTGCTTCCTGTCCACCCCACCCTTCCTTGGTGCTGGCGTGTTTGCTTGCAAGCAAATGTGGAGCTCTTCATCTATGGTCTGGAGTGTCTAATATTAAATAGAAACAATATAATTATTCTAGGCTTCAGAACTGAAGAGTTGATTCTTAATCAAAGCTCCTGATTGCCTTCCTAAATATAGCTATATAGATGTACTCTTTCTAGTTCTGTTTTGTAAGGCTAATGGAAAAGGAGCTGCTTCTGAAGGTGTATAAGACATGAGCAGGCTAATTCTTATTTAACACTCTGGATTTGCTTAGACAGACAGTAGTATTTTCATTCCTTTCACTCTTACTGTTCGTGTATTTTAATCTAAATAATTGGATTAAAGTTTCTCAAACATGAGTGCAGGAAGATGAACACAACTGCTCTAACTGCACAGCTACTAGATCTTTTCTTCCCTTTTCCTCCTCCTCTGACCGTTCCATCTTCTATGTGTGTTTGAACAAGAGTGCGCTTCAGTCCTCTCTCTGCCTACACATTTTCCTGGGATGTGAGACATATGGCTTCACAGCCAGGGCATAGCATAGATCTTGTGCCTTCCACATTCTTAATGACTGTGTGTTTTAACATCACCATCTTTAAATAGTGTGCTGGAGCTCCCAAAACAAGAAAGACAAAGACCTAGTGGAATAAGTCCAGAGCAGGGCCACTAAGTTGTTCAGAGGGCTGGAGCACCTTTATTGTGGAGTCAGGCTGAGAGAGTTGGGCTGTTCAGCCTAGAAAAGAGAAGGCTTCAGGGAGACCTAAGAACAGCCTTCCAGTACCTAAGGAGGGCTTACGAGATGGTAGGAGAAGGACTTTTCACAAGGACATGTAGGGATAGGACAAAGGGGAACAGCCTTAAGCTGAAAGAGGGCAGGTTTAGGTTATATATTAGGAAGAAATTCTTTACTTACAAGATTTATTAGGCACTGGAACAAGTTGACCAAAGAGCTGTGAACTCCCATTCCTGGAGGTGTTCAAGGCCAGGCTGGATGGGGCTCTGATCTAACCTGATTTTGTGGAACATGCCCCTTCCAACCAAACCATTCTATAACTCTATGATTCTATGATTCAACAAAAAGAAAGTGTCCACTAAAAAGAAATTACATTTTTGTAGAGATCAATCCTGCCACCATGGGCTGAACCTTTCTTAACTCTTCCTTCTATGTATGTATGGACTTTATGCAGGAGGTTAGCTTTGGTTCTATTTTGGGTTTCTGTGAGTTTTTGAAGTTAAGGTCTGGAAACATGACACGTAGGAATGAGTAAAAAATTTGATAAGATCACTTAAGAAAGCTCAGGTTCATGACAGAACGTATTTAGGAAGCATTAATGGACCATTTTAAGCCAATGGCTATTTCCAGTTAATCATCTTGAGGCAATTTTATTTTGGTAAAATATTCCAGGCCCATAAGTATGGGAATTTTATGTGGTATGTCTGTCAGAAATAAATGTCTAACGTTTATATTTGATTATGTCAGCATTTTATTTTCCATAAGAGCACTTGAATTTCTTACAACATTTACTTTTGCCCAAACTCTGCTTTTTCTGCTCTGCAAAATGACATCTCCTTGATTTATTTTATTATCACATTTTCAAGAGTTATCAAGCAGTTCAATGATTGCATTAATTTTTCATAACCTCACTTTCACTTTCAAACTTATTGCTTGTCAACATAATTACTTTTTATAATCAAATGAAAATATTTACATATACTTTAAGAATCACCTGTATCTCAATCTAATTTACTTTTAGAAATTTAAATCTAATCACAAATTGCATTTCAGAAATTATAGATGTCACATTTTTATTTGCTTAAATAACAGAATTTTATGGGAGGATATTTGATAGTTAGCACAATTTAAACCAATGCAGGCAATGTGAAAATTGGAAATAAAAAGAACAAAAAGGTGTCCAGAATTTTAATTAACAAAAGTATAAAAATAAGTAATACCAATTTTTAGACATTCAATGAAAATCATAAAAACTTGGATTTCTTCTAAAATCCAGGAGGAAAGAAAAGATTTAAAGGAGAGGAAAGCATAAAAGTTGTTCCATATGCTAAAATTATCAGGTTGCAGTTAACTTTGCTTGGCATTGTGGTGAATCGATCTTTGCTGTCTGCCAGGTGCCCACCAAGGTGCCCTATCCATCTTCTCAGAAGAATGGGAGAGAAAATATGATAGAGAAGCTCATGGGTTGATATAGACAGGGAGATCACTCACTGTAAGAGACTGAAATGTTATGGTTAGTGGCTTAAATATTGTTAGGAAAGACTTTTGCCCATTATGGTAAAACTGTATAAAGAAGCTGTGACCACCAAAGCCCACCCTTCCCTGAATATGCCTCCTAAGGGGAACTTTGGACTGGGAGTTAAGCTGCCTAAGGCAACCTGAACTAGGATGAAGGTGACACTCTTGTGCTGTTATCTCAGGTCCAGAGAAAAGTCAACAAGGTTGGGGAAGAAGAATGTATCCACAAAGAAAGCCAAACCCAGCAGCTGATCTGAAAATCAGTTCTGGGTGATTGATTATCATTTGGATAGATCTAGATTGATGCCATTTAATTATCCAAAACTGTATCTTGAACTATAATAATAATTTTAACTGTTTCCAGACATTTATTTTACAAATAATGGCAGTAGGTTCTCTTTTCACTGGCCACAGCTCCTCAGGAACCAAAGTTTTCTCTAACTGTATGGCAGTCCAAGAGAAGCTGCTTATATGGGAAAAATATATGAATTATCAAATTAATTGAGAACTGTACTGTTTATAGCAGGAAATATAAACTTAAATTGATTTTTTTCCTTACTGTCTCCCTTATATTAAATTGGGGAATTCTTGAAGTTGTGAATGATTCTGTAAAAGAAAATTCTCAACTATAATTTCTTGCATATGGAAGCAGCAGTGATACAGAAGAAAAAGAATAATACAAGAACTCTGAAAAACTGACTAGACGTGAGGAGTCTGGGAATACTCGAAAACCAAACTAAACCTTTATGTTTTTTATGGAGTTGAAATATTGTTACTGCTAAAAAACAGATAGAAGTTGCAAAAGTTTCAAATCCAAATACATAGTACTTTGGCTAATACCCTGGATATAGCAGCTTCTGGAGGTGCAGACAGTTCTAACATAACAACTTAACTGAAGTGATACTAGACTGGTAGAAGCTAAGCTATAACCAAACAGACAAGGCAGTAAAAAGAGCTCATGTTTTGTCAATAATAACAGAAGTGTGGCTAGTACAGTAGCAACGTGAAGTAGGCACTTCCAGTCAAGCATGAAAAGCAAAATGAAAAAGAGCAGCTTGTCAGAGGGGTAGAAAAAGGAGAAGAGCAAAACAAGACAAATAGAGGCAAATATGTTTCGCTTCATATGTTTGTTCCCTTGCACACTGAGATTTGCTTTAGCATTGTCTGAGTGCCTAATTAGCTAGATCTGTAAGCATGTGGTGCTTTGAAATTCATGAGTTACTGCAAGATATGCTGCTGCATTAAGAATTTTTTTTTCTATTTTTGCTCATGTAGCATTGGGAAGATTAATACAAACACAGGAAGGGTATCCCCATTAAAAACAGAGATGAAGTAATTGAAAAAGTTTTTCACTTAGGCACTGAAAGATACTGAATGTACCTATTGTATTTTTCACAAGTTCATAAACATCAATAGTATCTCTAGAGATTTGACCAAATTTGAAATCTGACTCTAAAACTGCAGCTATTATGTATATAATTGAGGATTTGTGGAAAAACAAATACAAAATTTGTGTTATTTTCTTCTGCATTTTCCTTAAAAAAAGATTTTAAACAGAGCCTTTTTTGACTTCAGTTTTTGCTCTGTAAATACATAGACATGGAAAAGGAGATTTGAATACTTGAATATGAGGAGAACCATATTTACAAAGTAGACAAAAAAAATTGAGAAAAGAACTGACAATGAAAATTATAGTCTTTTAGAAATTAACCAATGCTTCAAAATGTAATCTGTAATTTATCTTGAGTCTTGAACTTTAATGATTGCAAGAGGCTATCATCTCACTGGCCACCTGTGTGATGTTCATTTGAAGGTTTTTGTCTCATCTGAGATTGACAAGAAATTGACAAGAAATTTATTCTCATCCAAAAATTTCTTGAAGATTTGTGACAGAACATTAGTGTTACTTTTATATTGACCAGTGCCTTCTGTTCTGGATCACTGCTCACTTGGATGTAGATTAATTATATCACTGAAGTTTCTCTGAAAAAGTTTATGATACTAAATTTAAAACTAAGAAAGAACTTGATAATTTTGAAATTGGTGGTTAAATCTAAAGATACAGAAATTGAGTTCTTGCCCTCCGAAAGGCTGTTCTTGTTTATTTTGCTTTACATGCTTGACTGGAAAAGCCTCTTTACATGGTTACCATACTATTCCTGTTTCTTTTACTATTGGGAGGACAAACAGATTCTAAAAAGAGTGCCTTGCCTGTTGGATCATAGCTTAAGTTTTTCCAGTCTAGTATCATTACAACTAAGCTACTGTATTAGAGCTATTTTGACCTTCAGAAGCCACTCCATCCAGAGTCAGTGACAAAGTCAGTGAAGCCACTACATTCAGATTTGCTCACCCTGAAGACAGAGCAAAAGGAAATGTAGTTTGCCTTATAACTACTTCTGACAATGATTTGGCTTCAGACTTTCTTCTGCACATTCTTCTGTTATCTGATTGCCAAATCAACCAAGTTCTTGTAGCAACAAACAACAGCAACGCAAAATTCATGTATTTGTCATTCTTCATTCTCCAGCTGCTCAGTATGAATACTACTTCAAGACAGGATTCCTCTGAAATGAGCTTCAGTGCAATCTGCACATTTTCAAGCAGATATATAGAGGCTATCAACAGAAACCTGAGTTTCTTTGTGCTACGCCATGCCACCAGTTATTTTCTTTCCTCACATTTTCAAGTAAAGATAAGGAATGGTTTACCAGGAAGGCAGATTAGGTTGCAAAAGTTGTAAAGAAGAAATTTACTCCTCAGATGCAGACACAAAGGCTTGCTTTTGCATTACTCTGGGAATCCAAGGGTTAAGCGTATGAAGCTTTAGAACCATTGTTATACATATTTATGTGGACAAAGCAAATTAATGTTGTTCTTCCATCTTGCTGGAGATTAGATATGAAATTCAATGAAAATCTTGGTGAGAACAGTGTGAATATAGTGATAAAAAAATCTGTCATGCTATGAGAATTCTAGGAATTCTCTTTTCAGCCTGTTTAGAGGAAGGGACAAAAGGTGATTTGTGCTAGTAAATACCACTCTCTTCTACACCTAAATATTGGGAATTTTTCTCCAAGAAAAGAAAATCAGTAAGTCCAGATATCTTGAGGCATTTAATCATAATACACGGTTTCAATTAAAACTAAAAGACAATCCAGGTTTGAGCACGAAGTGTGAAAATTAAAACCAAAAATAATCCAAAACTAAAACCAGCAACCAAACCAGCCAAGTAAACAATCCCACCCCCTCCCACCCTCAAAGGCCAAACAAATACCCCAAAATTAAACCAAAGAAAAACCAACAAAAAGAGTGGAGCAAAATTAGCAAGCTATGCAATGCACTTGCACATTGGAGGTACATTACCATGCCTTCTCCATAATTAATTAATGATATTTAATTATTTGCAAGGATTCCTATATTTTCTCTCTTCCCAGCAGAATGCTAGTGGGAATATACAGAAAATTTCAACATGAGTGACTTACTGCATAAAAAACACTTTCCTTTTTTTTTTTTAAACTTGTAGTTCTTAGTGTTATTTGTAGCTGAATCCTTTTAAAGGAAGCACAGTCACAGGTTTTCCCATTCCCCCATGAGAAAATCATGGCTGGCAGTGACCTTGTGATACATCATGGTACATCTATATTATAAGGAAATAGAGTCTATAATGGGGAGGAGGCTGCTATTGCATAAGGCTTCATTTAATCTTGGTACAAATGGTAGTGTACTTCAGTGCTCAACTTAAACATGCTCTCTTTTGCTTTTTGCTCAACTTCGCTCTCAGATAAGTTATCACAGAGTCACAAAATGGGAAGGGAGCACAGTCGTAGTCTGATCCAACATCACCTCTCAAGCAGGGTCATCCTAGAGTACTTTGCACGGAAATATGTCTAGATGGTTCTTGAATATTTCTGGTGAGGGGGACTCCACAACCTCTTTGGTCAATTTGTGCCAGTGCTTGGTCACCTGCAGAGTAAAGAAGCTCATCCTCATCCCGTGCATTAATTTCTGCCTTTGCGTCTTGTCCTATTGCTTGGAACTTGCACCATTCCTGGCTCTATCCTCTTGACACCCTCCCTTCAGATATTTGTAGATGTTGATGGGTCCCCTCTCAGCCATCTCTTCTCAAGGCTCAACTGGCCTAGATGTCTCAGCTTTTCCTTGTAACTGAGATGATTCAGTCATCTTTGACTTTCCTTAATCATCTTTGTTACCCTCTGCTTGACCTCCTTCTGGAGCCCAGAACTGGACACAGCACTTCAGATGTGGCCTCACTATGGCTGAGCAGAGGGGCAGCATCACCTCCTTCAATCTGCTGGCAATGGTTTTCCTAAAGTACCCCAGGACACCATTGTGCTTCTTGGCCACTGCAGGGTCATGGACAGCTTGTTGGTGTCCATGAAGACCCCGAGGTCCTTCACCACAGAGCTGCGTTCCAGCAGGTCAGTCTCCAGCTTGTACTGCTGCATGGGGTTATTTCTCCCCAGGTGCAGAACCTTGGATTTTCCATTGTTGAATTTCAAACAGTTCCTCTTCTCTTTTCTCCAACCTGTCAAGGTCCTTCTGAAGGGCTGCACAGCGTCCTGGGGGATTGGCCACCCCTCCCAGCTTTGTGTCACCAGTGAATCTGCTGAGGAGGCATCTGCTTCTTCCTTCAAGTCATTAAGGCTTGGGTCCAGTATTTAACCTTGGGGTACGCCACTAGTGACAGGCCTCCAATTAAACTCGGTGGCACTTTTGTGTTCTATGTGGAGTACGATTTAGTGCCTAAGTAGTCCTGAAAACATGGCAAAACATATACTCAGGTATGGATAAACATTTGATACCCTTTCACCAACCAGTGTGCTTGCACAGCGTCTTGCCAGGAGTATTAATACTTACTCCCCTCTAGTGAGAAAAGGAAGCAATTGCACTTTTTAGTGTGGCTTTTACATTGTGATATCTCCTCTGCATTCTTTGTAAGGCTTCCTCTTGCTCAGTTTCTCCACTTATCTGGAACTTTCCTGAACTTTCTTTCACTGCTGTAGGTGGTGTTACTAATTATCTTATTTTAGGCAATATCTCAGCTTTGAAAATTAATATATTTAATGTGTGAACTATTTTGTGACTAATGGTTCGCACCATTATTTCTTGTGAACATATGTTGTTTGTTTGTTGTATAGTGTGCACAGAATATTAAGTAGTTATTTGTTCCTGATCAACTAAAAATTAATGGGGTTTTCTTTTAGACCTTTTTTCTGTGGAGGTAGTGCTTCAATCCAGTTGTTTAAGAAAGAACTTTCACCACAGATGCAATGTGATGATGAATAGAGAGATTAAAATGTTTTGTAGATTTAAAAAAATATACCATATTATCTCAGTTTAAAATAAAATCTGTTTCTGTATCAGTTACTAAAAATTTTTTTAAACACATATGGTTTTTCAGAGGTAAGACATTCTTATTCTAGAATTTGTAGCTAAGAAGTTTAATACTTTAATAATAAACACCAAAAGGGATGAAACATTATCTGGAAACTTGTGACTGTATTTACATCTGGGTTTTGGTTTAGTAGCAAATCAAATTGTTTTAAAACAAATCGTTATGCTTACTGAAGATTGGATGGTTTCCAGAATTGCTTCAAAGATTGCAAAGAAGATACTTTGCAGAGGAAACTGAACCAGGATGTCTGCTTCAGGTGGACAAATGGACTTCCACCCCATTAAGACATGTTCGGTCCTTCAGACAGCTTCAAATCAATTGCATGGGGAAGATTGTTTATCCATGGGGACAGGATTCAGCATAATATATATGTTATAATATAGTATGTTAATAATATAATATGTAATATAATATAATATGTTGTGCTATGGTATAGCACAGCTCTTCAGAGCAAATACTGCTTTTTCCTGAATACCAGGACTTGGAACAGCTTCGGATCAAAAACAAGAAGCTGACAGCTTTGTAATGAAGTATGATAATGATAGCATTTGAATAAAAAAGAATTCTGAGATCATCCATTTTGTAGATAGAAAATTGGAGGTTGTTTGTACAACCTCTTGGCTGATGAGGTGAGGGACTAATTATAATGATTATGCAATCAAGAATAAATTCAACCCTCTCCCATATGTTGTGCAAGTAAGCAAGAGGAAAAAAATAAGTGAGAAACTAATGAAGAAGATAAATGTAAGTATTCTGGTGGTGCTAGACACTTTTGAAGACATGGAAGCGTGTGGATGTTGTCTTCCTTATGTTCATTCTCTTTTACCACAATTCTAGAATGTATGCTACCAAGTTACCCGCTCCATGGCAAAAGACATAACTATAAATGCCTAAACATTCACACTTTCAAGGTAAGCAAGTTCTGAAATCCTTACTGACAATGCAGCTCCAACACAAATTATGAATTAACACAGAGTAGGTTAACAAAAATAATTCACTAATTGTCATCATAAGAAAAGCAGAAGACATCAAATAAAAGCATAATCCAACAAATTGAAATGTCATTTATCTTAGGCATGTCAGTCATTTAAGAGAAATAATATGTCCTCAAAAGCACATTAAAAATTTCCCTTAAGAACTGATAAATAATTCTGAAAATATTATCAGTGATCCTTCTGCATTATTTCTATTTGAAATCAAATCAGAAAATGCTGTGATGTTTTGTTAAGTGGAATACATTCATGCCGGGTGATGGCCAGCTGTAGTTTGATCACAGATTTTCTCTCATCTGAAAGATAGAGTCTACCCAGTAGACTTGGGATTAAATATTCACTTATTTATTTACTACAAAATGAATGCATTGTCCGTAACTTTCATTTTTACCAAATGAACAAACCCACACAATTAGTATAAAGACTAATACATAATTAATCAGTGTAGCTGAAGAGGTAGCTTAACAGTTTTTTATCTCTGGGCAGAAATCCAGCATCTCCGTGGTAATTCACTTCAGGCTAATAGACAGTATCTCTTTAAACATACTTAACCTTGCCCTTACTAATACAGCATGCAAGCCTAATGTTGGCTTGTCCTTTGAAATACAGCACCAGGCATTTGCAACAAGAACAAGAACTTATTTTTCTACTAGAGGCAACAGAAGGAAGAACACTGTGCCAAGAAATAGAAAACAGGACATAAACATTCCTATATACCATCAGATTTTTTTCTGATAAAAATGGAAAATCTTCAGGAGAGCTCCTTATTTGGACTTTCACCTTTGCAACTGATAAAAAGCACCCAATTAAGTATCTGTTAAATATCTCTTGAAAGGAATACATAGATACTGTTTTATTGACATATGATCAAAAGAAATATGGTCAGAAGTTTGAGGGAAGCTATTCTGCTCCTCCGATTTGGTCAGACCTCACCTGCAGTGCTGCATCCAGCCCTAGGGTCCTCAGCACAGGAAGGACATGGGCCTGTTGGTGAAATTCCAGAGAAGGGCTATCAAGATTATTAGACGTATGGAGTACCTGTCCTATCAAGAGAGCGTGAAAGAATTGGGGGCATTCAGCCTGGAGAAAAGAAAACTTCATTGTGACCTAATTGCAGCCTTCCAGTACCTGAGGAGTGCCTGCAAGAAAGGTAGAGAGAGACAATTTACAAGTGCATGTAGCGACAGAACATGGGGGAATCATTTCAAACTGAAAGAGGGTAGGTTCAGATTAGATATTAGGAAGAAATTATTTATTATGAGGGTGGTGAAGCACTGGAACTGATTTTCCAAAGAAGCTGTGAATGCCCCATCCCTTGAAGTGTTGATAATCAAGTTGGATGAATCTTTGAGCAGTCTGGTCTAGGTAAAGGTGTCTCTGCCCATGGCAGGGGGGTTGGAACTACATAATCTTTAAGGTCCCTTCCAACCCAGGCCATTCTATGATGACCTGGTTGAAAAGAACTCAAGCTTTATTTCCTGAACATTGCAAATATGTTCTGGTAACTCTCCTTCTCCTTTTGCTTCTACCAGAATTTAATTTTCCACATCCTTGCTCTTAGCTCTTTCTTTTTTCCTTACAAGATCACATGCAGTCACAGATGCACTCGAAAAAGCTCCAGCCATTGTGACCTGAGAAAACAATTTTACACAGAACGTTTTAGGACAAATTTGGATGCAACATTAAGTGTGAGGGTGAAGCAGACTGCAGCCATGGCATAGCTGCAGCAGATATGCTAACACCCTGTGTGAAAGCTGCTCTGAAGGCCCTTCATCCCTGAGTGTTTCTTTCTCTCTTTCATTCCTTGCTAAATCTGGTCTGGAAAGACAAGCTGGAAGACTTCAAATGCCTCTAGTGATTCAGACAAGAGGAAATTAATGAAATTGTAAGGAAAGAAATTTAGAAAGGAGATAGTGGTTACTATACTAAAATGCCATGATGGCAATTTGGATTAAAATTTGTTTACTGCTGCAGACTCCCTCAAATTTTAAATATCAGTCTGATATTTTGATCTTTCTTCCCATTCTGCAGAGTGGAACTAATAATGCAAATAGGTTTCTTATAGAAAGCATCACTGTGACACACACAGGTAACAAGCTGAAGAACTTATATGTGTCTTTAACTGGAGATTCATTTTCTAATATATCTGCACTTTTAAAAACAGGATATTTTCGATATCTGACTCATGTCTACAGAAGAAATTAGTGTCCAAAACAACCTATTCTGTCCTAACAGTCTTTATTACTTCTTAAAGTACAGAGGCCCAAGCCTGCAATTACAGGGACTGTATATTGTCTTGTACAATATGGGTTATTTTATTTTTCATTCACAAATTATTTCTAGTCAAAACATAATTAAATAAAAATGTATTTTGATATAGTTTTAAAATTACATACATTTCAGTCCACAGCAGTTCTCCTAAAAATCTTATTGAAAATTATAAGAAAACATTGAACGTGGAAGGAATCGCATTAATAAGATCTACTGTTTTTCAAATCTGGTTGACTAAAGTCTGTTCATCTTACCATACATTGTTTGTAAAACATTTGGGTAAAATTGACAGTTTTAATATATTTGTACATAAAATTGCATACTTTTATGCAGTTCTTAAATCATTCTACTAGCTGCAAAACAAACTGGACTGTTAGTTCCATTGTAAGATAGCAAGTCAGAGATGAATTGAAAAATTACTGGCTGAATTCATTAATTTCAATAGTCCAAAGATCTTCTTAAGTTGCTGCCAACAGCATCCCTCTTGTTTATTAGCTTATTTTTAATATTAATTTTATTCCATGTAAGTAGTGTATGTATTTTATTTGGGGCTATTCAGAAAATCGTTCCTGATAAACAGATAATAAACAATTATCTGTGCAGATTATGAAATACGAATTTTAGGTGGATTAGGGCTCTTCCATTACAAACGTGTCAATAAACACTGATCATGCTTTTAGTGTCTCAAAAAAGGTTCATAACTATAATTTTCTCATTGCAGTTGCAGTAGAGAAAACCCAGAGCTTCCCTAAACCTGAGCTGAAAGGACACTCAGCTAACAAATTGTTAGAATTCCAAAGACATCTGTTTATTCTCTTAATTTTTCTCAGCCTTCCAGTTTCTTTTGAGCTTCTCAGAGTAATGTTAAAAGATGTAGATAGGTAACTTTTCCTTAGTAATGTCCTTTCCCATAATAAGTGTACATTATTAGGACACTTTCCTCTCCTGGGAAGCTTTGCATTTGATTTAACACACACATATAAACCATTTAATGAATAATGTATTTGGAGCTAGATCCCCAAACACAGTTAAGAAAGCAAGTAATAAAGAGAGTCTGTTTCTGAGAGTGTGCAAAAGGACTCCATAAAATCATGTCCCCTATGTTGCTGTAAATATGTTCCCAGCTGGCAACCTCTGTCCAAAGTGTAGGTGGAATAACCTTTCTGCTGCTGTTAAGCAGTAGCCAACAGAGCTGCTAAGTAAAAGCCTTAAAGGGGCATGACAGATTGCTCAGCTCTCCATGTAGAGAATAATGTAATCTGCTGTGAGACTTTTTACACGTTGCCTCCCGCTGCTCCATCTGGGCTGCTGAGCACCGGCGGTTCACTCAATTGTATACAAGTCAAATATGAAGGCAATTCTTGACAGTAGGATTATTTTTTTTATGAATAGATGCGCACTAAGGAATGCAAGCAGCATCATATTTCAGTTCCTAATTATTTATTAAAATATTAAGCTGAATTTATTTCTCAAGTCATGTGGCAGTTAGAAACCTAGATGTGCCCTCTGAACTTATAGCAAACCTTTTCTGGGGAAAATGGTGATGGTAAGTAAGTCAAGGGAATAAAATATCCAAAAGAGGATACTTTCAGAACCATAAATTTCCTATAGATTGATTTAAAGCATAATCATAATTAGCTACATTATTCTCCTGTGATAAAAACCAAAAAGATTCCATTTGCTTTTTCCTTCCTAGAGTTACACGTGAAAGGACTTTCACTATAATCTTGTCTTCTTCAGTTATAAACAGTGAACAGAAAGTAATCAAAGCAAATACATTTATTTAAGTATGTTAATGATGATTGTAAAAAGGTTAGAATTGGAATTTTTAGGCTGTTGCCTGTAGCCTCAATTAGCATATACAAATACTACAGGCTCTGAATTAATGTGCAAAACCCTCATTTATGACAAGAACAAAACTGTATGGAAGAAGACCCAATAATTCATACTTTGAATTTTAGATGCATTTAATGGACAAAAGAAGTTTATATACAAAAATCACCGCTCATCTTTTTTGGATTTGTTACGAAGAATTTTTCTTTTTCTTTTTTTTTTTTTTTTCTTTTTAAGACCTCCATCTTGTTCATAAACCCAACTGTCTTTCTTCATAGTTACTCAGTGACTTCTCAGTTTCTTTAAACTAGGTTCTAGTGTTCTGTGTAATAAAACTAATGCTTACTCCTCTTGACAAATATCCATTCTAACACAGGTATGCATTTGCTTTCTCAAGCTCTTGTCACATGAGAGTTAATCATACTAGGTTTGGAGCAGGAGTGTGACAGGGTACATCAGATCACGAGCTTTGTTTTTCAGTCATAGCTCTGACAGCAAGAGACTTGTGGTATCATTTTGGACGTACAGGTCTTCTGCCTTGAACCATTGCATTTAAACTTCTATGTCTCTAGGAATCCAGAACTCTGTCAAAAAGGTTTTCTCCCTGAAAATATATGATATTTTCTAATAGTTCTGGTTGGGTTTTTGGTTCAGCTATTCACACGAACTAGTTTATTTCAGTGTGACTTAAAGTAATTATACATTTGAATTCTACTCAATATAATATTATTGAAATAATTGTTTTGGAAATGAAAGCAAAGCCTGACTACAAATCTAAATCAGAGTTTTCTACCTTCCCTCCCACTTTCCTCTTGATAATTCCTATCTACCAAAACACCCATGGTTTATGAAGGGAATAGAGGTAACTGTAGAGAGCATGAATGTCAGGGGAGGAATCAAGATATTGCAGCTAAGGAACATAGTTTGCACAATGATGATTCAAAATAAACCAGGTGAAAATTGTAAGATTCACCATTATCAAAGATATTTTCCAAGTTATATTCCAGTGGAACTAACAAAGGATCATGACACATTTAAGAAAGGGAAATAACATAATTAGTACTTGTAACAATGAAAGTCTGGACTCTCTGATCCAGAAGATTTTTCTAGAAAGTTAGAAAGTTCTCCTTCTTTTGTTTGGGCATTTGTCATTTTGGCTGACAGTTTGCAGAGATTGAATAGAATTCAATGGCAAGCATCTCAATTAATAAAGGTAAAAGTATTCTTCTTTTACCCAATTTGTGACACATTTTGAAGGAATTACAGTTTATTAGTCCTTTAGAGAAAAAGACAGATCTCTCTTTGTACAGGCACTATTTTCAGCATAGAGAGTAAAAGCATATAAACTTTTGCATTTGAAATATAGTCTTTATGCTGAAATAAAAATATACTTATTTCCATCTAAAATTAATTATGATTGTCAAAGGAAAAAATGTTTACTCTCTTCCCAGTATTCTTTTCTCTGTTAAACAAGTCCCAGTCTGACAGTTAGGTACTTCCATGAAATCACATGAAATCCACGAAATCTGCGTGGTAGCAATTGTAGCCTTTGCAATGCTCTAGCTTTCTTCCAGCTTGCTCACAGAATATTCTTTTATACTGTAGCTCTCCAGTAGGAAAAAGAGTCATGGTGACCAGTCACGATTCATCTGGAAAAAGATAATGAGAGAGTACCGATAATTGTGTTATTTACATCTCCTCATGGTTCCTGTCATTTTGCACTGATCTCATCCTTACTGTTGCTTGTAGAGATGGTGTGTTCACAGAAATTTCTATTTTTGTTTCCATATTTTCAAAAGGTAAGTTGTCCTTCCAATTATCATATAGAAATATAATTCTTTCCAGTGGATTGGTGAAAAGTATCGCTGATGAACCTCTCAAAATATACAGAACATATAGCCAGAAATAATTTCTGTGTTGAAAACTACTCTCAAAATGTGTTCAAATGCAAGTACAGAAGAGAGCAATATATTGGAAAATGTTATTTTCTAGTCAGTGAGAAAGAAGAAACTAAAGGAGATCTCATAAAACTAATGCTAACTTTCACTAAAACTTTTCATTGTAATTATGGCTCTTTGTACAAAGAAATTAGGTATCCATAAGATACTCCTGAATTCTCTAAAAAGGGTACTTCCTTATTGATGCCATTACTCCTGGAGGAGAAGAAATACTGAAATATATCTTTTCAAGAAAATAAATAGATTTGGCCTAGGTTATTTTTGCTTGATCAGGGTGACTATACCTGTTCAAGATATAGTTCAGTGAATGTATGTATGACTAGTACAGTCAAATACATGCTTGTTTCTGGATCTGTACATACAAGATATATAAAAACAACATGTGTCCTTATATAAATGTATATGTCCCTATACTCAAGTTTAATACTGGCTCTCACTCAAGTTTTGTTGTGTAGCTTCTTTATTTGAAGACTGAAAACAAGCCCATATATATGGACTCTTTTTACTTTTTTAAAGAAGATTGATTATTACTTTGACATCCTAAGAGGGGAAGTTGTTAAATAAAAAGGCAGCACCATTCGGTATAAAAATATATAAGCTCTGAATATGTTTTATCCATCAAGCAAGATATCCTACTCACTTTACAGAATGTAAAAAATCTGAAGTTTCTGCCTGATGAACTCTAATCTAGACAAATAAACATGAAGAGGTGAAAAGGTAAGTCAAGAGGAAAAGTTCTGCTTTCGTTTATTTGACACAAACCATGGAGTTTCATCAAGCATAAAGAAATGGGGTAACAAACTGTGAAGTTTGTTAAAAAATGTCCATAAAATTTTACAAAACACTAACACCTATTAGGGTCTAAACACAAAACCTGATTTCTTTTATTAGAATAACAAAGCCTTTAGAACAAATTGTGGTACATTCTGCGGTGCACTATTATGAGGACAACAAAACCCAGAATACCTACTTAATTTTTATATTGGAAGAAATGAGACAACATATTTTTTTTTTATGCTTAACTTTTCCTTCTTCAGATGGAAAGACAATGTATTATTTACTGGAAAACACAAAATAGCTGTTGATTTGTCAGCAGAGTGATGTCAACTCATCAATCTCTAATACAAAGGATGGTCAGGCAGATGTGAAGATCACAAAACTAATTACTATGTAAAAATAGTTTTCTGATAGAATCTGAGTACACAAAATATTGCATAGGCAGAAGGAACATCTGTACAATTTGAAACTGACATCGTGTCTTGTGAACTAAGACTGGCTTTGAAATGTAGTCTTTGCAATTAGATCACAGACTCGCAGAACAGTCTTTCATGGATAGAAAGGACCAAGAAAGACCGTTAAGTCACACTCTTCAGTGAATGGCCTCTACAGGGATCAAACCTACTACCCTGGCATTATTAATGCCATGCTATAGCCAAATGAGCTAATCTGAGGATCATGTTTGGGTTTCATCTGCTATCTTGTGGCCACTAACTGAGGGGATAACTTTTCTGTGGTAGTCTGCAGAATTACTGATTCAGGTGTTTGGATGGAGGTCATGAATGCTCAGACTCATAACGACAACAAGCTGACAGAAATTTTCCAAAACTGGTGCCATCTTTTACTATTTATCAAGCTAAAAACTACAAGGCCTAAGATACTGTTTTCATGTGGTTACAGCTGAGAAATTTTTCAAAATGAAGAAGGGTTTAAGTACATTGGATGTTATTTTGTTGAAGAGGACTGAATGCAAATATTTCTTGGTCATTGTATTGTGATATTGCCATATATTGCTGTTTTTTCTTGGCTTTTATTTTTGTAGAGTTTCTGAGGATTGGGACCAGATATTTTTCTAAAGTATATATTTTATTAGAAAGGAGCTACAGGATTCTGCAGGATGAAGTTGAGATGCATAGGAAAGTTCAAGCAAAAGTACCACATATGTTAGGAGCAAGTCCTCTTAAATTTAAATTAGTACTGAATTTTTATATATGTACATCTACAAACATACATATTTAATCTGCTTACAGAAGTGCAATTATAATATAAGCCTTACCTTAAGTTTATGAAATAAATCTATGATTTTGGTATTAAATAATCTGATTCTAGAAGATTGCATGAAACTGGTAAAATTAGAATTTGCAGTCCTTGAGGAAGTAATGATTAAGTGGGAAGCAGGCTGCATCCATGTTAGCTGGAAAGCAAGAGTACCCAAGCCCACAGGTGGGTAATTTCCAGAGACCATAGAAGTTTAGGATGTCTAGGATGACAGAGTGAGGGCTTGTGTCTCCAACTGTTGGTTGGGATGAAGCATCTCACTCCACACATTTACAATCAAGGTTAGATGGCTATATCTTAGCAAATACCCCTTTGTAGTAGTCTGCCATAAAGAATCCAAAGATACATCACAATAGCTACCTAATCACTGCTTTTCTGTGCCAGATGACTTATGTGATTTAAACACCAAATGTAGTTAGTAAATGTATGCTAAATAAAATCAATTAAGTAGCATATGTAGTTTTGAGTTGGTGACAGGAACACAAAATAAGATTTAAAACCGCAATTAAAAAACAATTTTTTATTCATATTCTCTCCATCATGGATGATTTCTGTTCAGTGTCAGCATTTCCCCATTGTATCTATGTTCTCAGTAAGCTTCTTTTACCATTTGAATTAGAGACAAAAACCAAACAAACGAAAAAAACCCCAAAAAACCCAAACCAAACCACCAAATAGTTTAGAAGGGAGATATTAATGTCTTAAATATATAGAACTATTCATATTTCCACTAGCCATTATAGAATTCTGATGTAATATCTTGCTTTCTGTGAAAACAGTACAAGAATCTGAATCCTCTATTCAGTCTTCTTGTGCTTTTTTATCCTTGTATCATTTCATTAGATATAAATTAGAATTCTATTTGGTTTCTTAATTAAAATACTACTTAAAAAATAAAAAAAACCAAAACCCTAGGTGTTGGAATCACTTTAACCCATATTTTATTAATAAGTAATTATTTTGTCAAAAGGAAATGCCTTTAGGAATAGATGCCAGGGGAAAAAAAATCATCTGGATTTATATTCTTTCTATTGTTTCAAGTGCCTTGTGTTCCACATCCTGTCGTTTCTCCTAGTTTCTCTTCTGTGTTAAATAAACTACTTCAAGAAATCCTGTTACGGACAGATTTTAAAACTACATTTTCTTAGACACATCATAAACTCCAGAAATTTTTCAAGATCTGATATGAAGGATAATTTTTTTTTTAAATGGGTGTTTTTCTGCAATATGAGAGAAATATTTTCTGCTTAACATATACCAGACAGATGGCACCAATCTTTTATTTCATGTGCTGTAAGCTTACATGAAACTGGGCAATGACATTCAGCTTTAAGAGAAATCCAGGCAAGATGAATTTCTCTTAGCTACTGGGCAGCTGGCTTAGCAGTCACGTTGTGTTTGTACACATGTTTCTTAACTGGAGTGGTGTTTGGGGATTTCCTTGCAGTTAGCACTGCTGAGAAGACTGATAGAAGTGCTGTTAACATTATCAGAGCTACTGCAAATATTTGAGGGGTAAAGGGATCAGATCTTCTTATTGAAGTAGTGCTTTTCATTGAAGTATAAATGTTTTTCAATTCATGACAATATATCCTCTGAACAATACAACTGGATAACTTTTCTTTCTTTTTTTCCCTAAGCCAAATAGTTACATTTTGACCTCATAACTCACAGGGAGTGAAATGTTACAGAATAATTTTATCTTCCCTCTAGAAAATAAAAAATAAATGGGAACTATAAGTCTCAGTTAGGATATTCAGTAGAAGATCTTGGACTTCCAAGTTGCAAAATTTGACTAAAATGCCCACAAGCACATATTCCCTTGAAAAACAGGTCATATAAAAACATAATTAAAATAGCTTTTGCTTTCACGTTATTTATTTTCTTGAAAAATACTCAGATAAATGGTTGTGAATATAAACAATAGAGATAAAAAAATAAACATTTAATCATAAAAATGGATTAGGTATTTTTGGATTTTGATTGATTTAGTTTGTAAGTTTGGTATTTTTTAAAGAAGACAACAAGGCAGTCATTCTTTTTTGCTTGCCAATTGCCTGCTCTCTATTTCCTCAATCTCTATTTTCAGTAAAAATTACAAAAATAGGAAAATAAGCTCCTGTTTTTGTTTATAGGTCCTAATGGCCCATACCCCTTATAATAATTTCATGTCCTTGGGACAGAAAGGAGTGTCCAAGAACAAGTTAATAACACATACAAGGAACCTTGTCAATCAACATAAAGACTAAATTTACATTGTGTCCTGGCATAACCCTTTGTCTAAACCCATTGATAAACCACCAGATTTACAACTGATTTTATATCATGAAAGAGCTCTATTTTTAGGATAATAGTTTCTAATACAATGTCACCAAGCTAATTCTTGGCTATACTGAGTGCAAAATCTGCAGACTTCTAGTCTTCATCAAAACAATTGAGCTTTGTAGCAGAATCAAAATTTTGGAAAGCAGAAAGCTGATTAAAATGTGAATAACCTACTGGATGCTAAAATGGGAAAGAGAGCTGAGACACACTGATAGACAAACGCTTTTTATCTCAACTTTGAAAAGCTGAAATGTTGCAAATAGCTGCTTATTGTTGTGAGTCATATAGATTATTTGGTTTTAAAATTACATAAAAGCAAATGAAGTACCCCATATTAAAAATTTTGGGGCTGATTCTGGCCTTCTCTTTGCCACTGTTAAGGTTTCCTCCCTCTATAACCTAGTAAAAGAGAGAAATGAGAGTATAGCAGAGTACCTTCTTGATAGATTACACTTTGATGATGTATGCATTGCTCCAAAAGGGGAAAGGTAGTAGAATATGACCTTGTGTACTTAATTTCTCCCTTCATTTGCATACAGACTATATTTGTATTTGCCTACAGGAAGAATAAAGGAAGTTTCCACTAGACTGTAAGGATATAACAAGGTCAATCTTTCACTTGGGAGAATATTTTTTTTACTGCTCTTTCTCCACAAACCCCATTTGACTATTCAAAATGAGCTAGGAAAATAGTAAGTTAGCTAAAGCATGTTTCACTATCCTTCTGTTTTCTTTCCCTAGCAAAGTACTTTCAGAAAGATGAGTTTTTTTTGTTCGATGCAATATTATGCAAATAGTCACTTACTGCTTCAGGACTCAAACTGATGTCATGATGCTTGCTAGATTTACCAGTCTGGTTTGGTACTAGCTGGATCTCTGTAATTGTTACATCCATGCTGTAAGCTCTTCCAGACAAAACTGCATATACTGTGGCAGTGTTACTCACATAAAAGTGCTTATCCTGTCCCTCTTCATCTAGAAAATAAAACCTTCCCTCTTGCAGTTGTATTAGAACAATAAAAATTGTGCAGACTACACACTGCTATCCAAGTCTGCCACACACATAATATGTGATTACAGAAATACCAGTAAATATCCATAAGCACTAGTAAACTGGAAGACAGGGATTCCAATCCATTTCCATTATCACTACTGAGGGAAGATGTCCCTCTTAATAGACAAGTAGCTGGATTTTAAACATAGATTTAATCTCTGATGTGTAGGTGGTTGCTGAGCATGAACAAAATCTCATCACATAATCGTAGGATTTTTTGTGCCTGGTTGCATACACAGGATAAAATGTAGTCTTAATCTGAAGTGGAGCAGTAACTATAAAGCGTCTGTAAAATATTGCTATGTGTAAAATAGCCCAGGAAAGTCTTTAGAAGGGGATAGTGTGCTGTGTATATACTTCAACCCATTCTGTTTGAGGTCAAGTGTTTAGGGAACTGACAGCTGCTGACATGTGTAGTGACACATAGCAGATTATTTACTTACACCTTCTTATGAGGCAGTATTAGAGTTCTGATACATAGTAAAGGCTGCAGCATGAAAAAGTTTACTGGCTGTGAGATTAAAAGATTATACTTTCCTACCTATTGATGTGCTAGTAGTGGGTCTGGTCAGGTTTCTTATGGTAGAGCATGATGTGAACCAGTGAGCCCTCTAACTGCCAGGGGTGATCTGCACATTGTGACACAGTGGTGCATCGAATGTTTGCCCTCACAGACTGATAGAATGAATACAAATATGAAGTAAACAAGGTGCCTCAAAGAAAATTGTAAGGGCTGGTCCTCTTGGAATGTTGAAAAAACCCAGCTTTTACTTCAGTTTGCACTGTTCTGAGAGAGCTTTTGCAGGTGATAGAGCAAGACACCATCCCTTATTGTGCTGCCACCCTTGTACAAACTGCTGCCTCATTCAGCAAAGGTCTGCCCAGCCCTGAAGTAGTTGTAGTCTGCTACAAAGGGTCCCAAACTGTCTGCATCCAGCTAGCCAGAGATTAATCCCTGAGCTTCTGAGCACAAAGAAACTGTAACTCTGCTCTTACAAAGAAAGTGTGAATGAAGTGCAACCTTTCTCTTGATATCAATGCACAGTGTGTGCCCAGCATGCAGATATAGGGAATGGGTGCAACAGTCTCTCTAGACTTCATTTTTAGAAAAAGCATGGACTTGCATTTTAGCAAAGCAGCACAGATTTTGAAAACCATCAGGCTGCCTGAGCTGAACTTAGGTGCAGTGGAAAAGATGGGGTTTCAAAAAATTCCTAAAGCAGTTCCTTTCACTGCCTCTCCCAGCACTTGCACTGTCAACAGCAGTGTTTGTGTGCTCGAGATCTTTGAAAGGGAGGTGTTGAGCCTCAGCCTGAATCTCAGAGGGACTCCAGCAGGCAAAGGCTCTTTAAGCATGTCTAAAAGGACAGACAACATTGATTTATTTATAAAGCACAGCAACCTCTATTCAAAACTGCTTTCTCCTCCTTCACATTATTTATGGGTTTTGTCCAATGACTCTGATAGAAAATACACAAGCAGTGTTGTGAGCAGAACTATGTTCTGCTTTTGTTTAGCGGAATGGAACCTTCCAATTGCAGATTACCAGTTTTACCCTTCTTTTCACCTTCGCTTGCTGCTTACCTAGCCCCATGCCACTTGCATTCATCATTACAAATATCAGCTGCAAGATGTGGGAGGAGAAGAAAGAATATGGAGGAGGAGCATGCAGCCCAGTGTCTATCTTATATATCATGTCTGTTGCTTGAACAATAATGCTCAAATGCTTGTAAATGGAAGGTGAGGTTTAATGCTGAGAAACTTGACTCTTTTGTGGTTTTGTGCAGTTGACTAGGCTTTTGTACAGAGCAGTACCATTGCTTCAAGTTCTCCATACACTTTAATAAAGTGAATTTTTTTTCCTTGGTTTTAGTTAAGGATGAAGCAATCTGAAACAGAGTCTGCACAGGCTGGCTCCTGTTCCTTAGCTCCAGGTCTGTGCTTTGGGACTCAGAACATGCCCCTGAGCAGGCAGCTTCCTACTTGATCTCCTGTCAAAGAGTTCCAGTTCTGGGTGCAGTCAGTTTAAGGACCAGGAAACTCAACTATTTAAAATTGCCTCTTAGATGAACCAAATCTTTTGCCATTGATTAAATAGATATGCCATATAATTAAAGAAGGTGGTTTGTACTGCCCAGAAAGAGCTAGGTGCTGGGTTTTCAGGTGTTTCAATACCAAAACTAGTTGCCTAAAGCATATAGTCTGTATTTTGCTGTTAAACTCTGTTGACTTTCGAGATCTGAAATGTTTATTCTGAAGCACATTTCTGCACAGTGGGTGCTGTGATCACTGACAGATATACCTATCTACCTGCAGGCATCTTGGCATTCTAACTGTGAATAGGGAAGCCAATCCTACTGTTTCTAGAGCTCTATAATTGAATTAGTGAACATTATTTTATGAAAGAGAAGCGCTCCCACTGAAACATTCAAGCATAAACAGCTCACACATAAATTATTCACTCCTACACAAAGCTACAAGGCTAAATCTACCTTTCCAGGACATCTAAGTGATGTAGAATGTGTCTACAGAGAAGTGCTGTAGATAGTAACCCAAGCTGTCCCTGGAAAAGACTGTTTCAGCTTAGATGTGTTAATATTCTAGCTAGTAAACACTGGTTTCCCGCATTTTATGGATGCTGCAGATCCACTCATACTGCTTCCACACCTAAGCTAGAGCTGCAATGTGATGGGGAACTACATAATGTGGAAATGATAGCCAGGGTCCACATTTAGATCAGTGCACTGAATCCCATAATGAGATAAAGACTTGGACATATCTAAGTCCTCTTCATTAACTATATCTTCTTCAGAAGAGGCATCTAGGTAAGGATTGATTACCCCACTGATGGGAAGCCCTGATTCTACTCCATTTACAAAGCTCTTATTTATACCCTAAACTTTGCCTGTGTCTAGAAGATGGAGTAGTGTGATACTTGTATCTCGGAAGACAGAAAAACTGAGTATTGTAACACTCATCCTCAATTCATATGCTGAGATCATTCAGTTAAGGTCAATGCATGAATGGCTATATTATTTTTTTTCATTAAACTGCAGTGTTTAAAATATTTCTCAGGAAAGTCTAAATTTTATTTCTTCACCAAGCAAAACACTCCAGAAAGAGAACAGACAATTTATGTCTGACCATTATGCCCAGATACATGCCATGGCTAAGAAGACCTGGAAACCCACTTCCTGTTAGCAGATAATGAAGATCTTTTTTGTTATGCAACAAGAGCTGAGTTCCTTATTTTTCTGTTATCCTACTAGCAGAATAATAAACCCAATGTTAGATAATTTCCTTTAATATTTAGTTTATCGATAACCTGACTGTGGAGTTATGCTTCATAATTTCTATCTAAATACTTATGTCCTGACTTTAACAAATTTCAAATTTAAAAAGAGGTGCTTGTCAGAAGTGAAGGTGAATATATTCTGCTTATGTCCGAATAAACAGTCTTAAATACAGGTAAGCTACATACAATGACATTTGACTCTGTATATCCTGAGTCAAATGTTATTTTATGTGGCCTACCTACTCTTGCTGAAAAGCTGGTTCTGCTTTTTTCTCCAAAAACTTACACCTAACTGGCTTCCAAGTATAACCTGAAGCGTGTTGGTGATGAAACCTTCTATTTAAAAGCTAAGCAAATAAATTCTTGAGATGTACAAGTCCTCATCACATTCTGAGGATAAAAACATCACTTTGAAAAATATGCATTGTTAACTCCTACCTTTTTAGAAACTTTGCTTTAGAAGATCCTGATATAAACACTGTTAAGTTTGACAGCAAGGTGACTAGAAAGTGAGATGTAAGAGTCATTCTGACAAACACATTTAACCTGAAAAATCCTTTATACATATGGATTCTCAAGAATTTATGAAGTCTCCATATAACTGAATTGAATGCCCCCTACAACATGCTGTCTGTTATAAAACCTGCTGACTTTTCGTTTAAAAGTTTTCTCCAGGATTGAAAAGAGAGCTGAATATACCTGAATACAGACAGCATTGACACTCTGAGCATGAAAAAGTAAAATCTCTTACTTACGTTTTTTCCTATTTGCCTTCTACAGCTTTCTGTAAAAAATGAAAATATAATTTTTCTGTAAATTTTGATAGTTTGGTATTTTGTGTTATCCTTCTCAAAATTAGAAAGACAAACTAGGACATAAAACTTCTAAAGTAGAAATTCCAAAATATTTATTTGAGGATGTTCTGCTCTACAGTTTCGACAATGCTGAATCATCTACTTTCAATGTGATTTTTATCTTAGAAAAGCATTGGTTTTATGACATTGAAATACTGTCATTAATATAAATACTTTATATATCCACAATATTATGTAATTGAAAATATAATCTGAAATATTAATTCTGACTAAATAGATATGAAATAAAGTCTACTTATCTTATTGAAGCAAATTTATTTAACATTGAAATGAAACACAAAAGTGACAATAATATTTTTTTACAATTTTTCTTCAAAAGAAAAAAAAAAAAAAGAAAAGAAAAGAAAAATCCATAGGCTTTTATGAACATTTGTATATTAATGAATTGTATTTTTCTAAGGAGACCATTAGCTGGTAAAAGTATTTTCAGCCACCACTTTTTTGGATTTCTTTTCTCCAGGTACTGTTCCTGTCCATTACTCCTTCCTTTCAATTGGATTTCAGTTATTTGTGGTTCACGTGCCTCTGTACAAGTTGGCTGCTTGTAAACCTACAAACCTGCTGGCCTAACCTATAAAATGCATACCTCATGATGTGGTCTTTCTGTATTTTATGTGTGGGCTGGTGCTGCAGTCTGTCTTCCAAATGCAGCTGCCAGGACTGTGACCCACAGAAAGGCCGGGAGGAAGGCAATGCTTTACTGTTAATGAGCCTGAACCTAGAGAGATCTTGCAGGAAAACTCACACCATAGTTGACACTATTGTTCCTTCTTGTTTACTTTACCAGTTCTCTCGTGATGTGATAATCAAATCCATGTGCTTATCTCATACTGGAGCCTGACTCATGGGGACAGATGCAATTATATGCTCCTCTGTTAGATTAGTGACTTAATTAAAACAACACCATCATTACTTCTGCAGTGTTTCAAGAAGTGTCACTACAAATATCCCTGATATTTTAAGGTGATAGAGCAGGAAATCTGTCAGGTCCATTGTCATTTAACATAATCAGCTTGTTAGACTCTTGCAATTAAATGAAATGCTAATTCTTAAATTTAAAACACTGCATGCTCTTTCTTGTCAGATTTATATTGTTTTAAATATATCTTGTATTTTTCCTCAATATTCTTTTTATCCTGTTTTTATGTCTGCCTTCAAAACCACTAAGAGCTTTCAAAATGGTATGTCTGTTCCAAAATGATGCCTTTGGTAACGCTTCTGTTTTCTGTAAATTTTATTTTGAGACCATTGAGTGACAGAAAATAAAATTCCCTCTCAAAACTCTGTGGATGAGTTTGTAGGAGTAGACACTTCTCTCTATTCAATGGTTTCTTACTTTGATCTCAAAGCTCACCCACCTGTTCTTGTAGAATGGTTTTCCAGATTGCTAGATTTAATTGCTCACTTCAGGATAATTATGATAGAGAACAATTCTGAAAGAACGCATGTTCCCCTTCAGCCTGAAATTCTGTGTAGGCATTCTTATCTCCAATTAGGGGCACTGACAGTCACTTGAAAGTTAAATTTAGACAAAGGGCTCTTCCAGGTTTTTCATAGAGATTTTTTTCATAGGATTTTGCTTACTCAATGGAAACCTAGATAGAGATGATGGAGGTTGTCAAATTGTCATAAGGTGGAGACAATTAAAAAGTCATATATCACAAAAGCTATGTTATAGAATTATTTAAATATGCCTATTTTAGAAATTATAATTATAATAAATTGTGTCACTGAACCCTACTCAAAAACTCCTCCATGTTTTAAACACAGTCACTTAAAAAAATTAGCAAATGGAATATAACTATATCTCAGTGGGATTATAGAAGGTTAAGATGACACTTTACACTTATAAATGCAGGGTAAGAGATCTTCAACTTTGAAGACATAAAAGAGTTTCATTATATACTCAAAGTTTCTGTTTAACCGTTCAGTAGGGGCTGCATCTCAATTGATGTCAGAGTGATAAAAGATTTATATTACAAAATGTGTGTATAAAGCATAATCTCTAGCGAGATTGAAGAGTGAAATGATTTATTCGTTATCATAATTTAAATGTCATCAGTTAAGTTTAAGATACACATTTGCTAAATGGTGTTAATTCCTACAGTCTCACCAACAGCAAAGCATTAAACTTGTTGGTCATATGTAGAGGCAGAAAGCAAACACAAATACACCTTCAAAGAAAATCCAGACTGTTGAAAAAATGTGGAAGTCTCCCTTACATTGTTATAACTCTAACTTAAAATATAGATGATGCTGATAATGTACAATCTTTAAATAGGAAAAGACATTAATTCCCAAATGACTTCTGTAGGGATTTAAGATACTTTTAACTTTTAATATCCTAAGTCAGTTTCTAACTCTTGATTTGATTCTAGCATAACCCAAATATTAAGTTGAATCTAAATATATATTTGAATATATATTTGACAGCTGAGCTTTCCTTTGAATAATTTCATTCCTACAAGAACTACTCAGAACAAATCACATATAGCAGAAAATTGAAAAGTTTTGAAATTATTTCCAGGGTTGTTGCATCTTGTTTCTGCCCATTTTGTTTCATGTTGAATGCCCTACAATGTCTATACAAGATTTTTCTACCTTTTCTACTGAGACACTGAGAACTTTGTGGCATATTTTTATATTAAATGTAGGTTCAAGCCAAAAGAAAAGCCATGTGTTTGATTTGTAGCTTGAGTAGCAACATTACTCTGGGATACTAATTACTGTGACTAAATTTTCCTTGTTTGTCATTCTTCTAAATGCATTTAGTTGTTTTTTTTTCTGAATTAATGACATACCACTTGTCTCATTTCCTCGAAAGTGATGTAATCTTGAAATCTTATTATGCAGTATAAGTAGCCATTTATGTCTCTTAGAGTGTGAACACTATTAAAAAGGAGCACTTGCTATTCAAATCTAATGTGACTCTTGTGCATACCTTAACTTGGTGTAAACCAGGACAGGAGACTACAAATTTTCAGTTTTCTCACTTAACAATCCTTACCAATCCTTTAGTAGAATATAATACTAAAAATTTAATTTAAATAATTATATGGGAATATGTTTATATCTATATTACAGATATAAACTGATGATTAATGTCTTCTCTTGATATTGTTTTCTTTCTTGCCAATATATATGTAATATTTTATGCAACAAAACATCACTTCTTTTTACCCAAAAGAGCTTGCTCCCATTGTATGACAATATTGATGATTCATATCTGGTAAAGCAGTAGTTTCATTTTTTCTAACCTTTCAGGAGACAATTTAGTAACTAGCCATTATTTTAAATTTGGCTCCAATAACAGCACAAATATTTACCTCTTGGCTTTTTTGTGCTACCTTGTTTGAACTTTGTATTATAGGCACAAAAGCAGTGTCAACTGTGTTAAATAAGAAATAAATTTGAGTGCATACACAGTGGGATGCATCACTCTCTATTTTGAGATTATCATTTGCACTGATCATGCAATATAAAGACAATATAAAAATACCTATACACAAAGAAACTAACATTTTATATCTAAACCCAGTTTTAAATAGGAAAGTGGATGTGCTTCTTAAAGTAAAAGGGATCCCAAATACACATACCCTTAAAATGAGTACTAGATTTTCAAAGTTACTCAGATTTCTGTAGATAATACATCTTTCATCTTATACAGAACACTTACAAAGGGAATCACACAATTTGAAAATTACCAGATATTTTGCAGTCTTTTAGAGGTATAAAATCTCAAATGCTTAGTTCAACATCACACCTGATCCTCTGACAGATGATCCAAAGACATTAGCAAAGGCAGATTTTAGTGATTTTTTTTTTCTTTGCACGAGGCATCTTGAAGTTTTGCTTGTACTGATGATATTCTTTTACTAAGTAAGGTCTTTGTGGTTTAAGCTCAGTTTTCTCTGAATGCAACATTAACTGAAAAGAGAATTAATATTTTCCTATAACTATCATTTACTACAGCATAATTTATAGTTTTTGCAGCTTCAGAAAAATCAGAAAAAGATTTTAATTTATCTCTGAATCTTCATTAAGTATTTTTAAAAACATTCAATATTTAATTAAGAGAGAAGCTCCATTATTAATTCTTAATTGAATGCTTCTATGAAAGAAATACTTTAGGTAAGCTTTTCTAATATAAAACTTAATTCCCAAAAGGTAGGCATTCAATTTTCTTGGCAGAAAGGGAAAATGTGTAAGTGGAGAACAACAAAGGGAAGCAAAAGGGTAAAGGATGACAAAGAAATGCAGCAATGATAAATTAATATAGTTTTGTAAAATAGGAGCTGAATTTACCAACAGAATCCTTTACCCACTTTCTCCTTCAAGACAACTGAGGAATGCCTCTCCCCTAAGACAACTGAGAGAACTGGAAGACTAAAAAAACTGCATTTGAATTGAATGATGTGAAAAACCCCCGTAAAAAACATTTTGTCTGTACTCATGCTTCATGTCCCAGCGGGTTACAAAGGCCATCCTCATCCATTGTTATTTCCATTACAGCCCACTGCATTGCTAATTGCTCATCAGGGCAAGAGAAGGGAAAGGTAGGCTTGTTTTCAAGATGCTGTGCTGAGTAATCCGTATGGAGTAGTGAAATACAATTCGTGTCTCAGACAAACAACTTGAGGTATATATTATTAATGAAAACTTTACACAGTATGGCTGGAGTCCTATTTTCTTACTGATAAATCACTGATGTTGGTGGATTATTTCTCTCTGAGTGAAAAGCAGGACACTTTCCTAGCAAAAATCAAGGTGGGACAAAAGAGAATTTATGTTTTGTAATTCATTTGAGGCACAAAATCTTGCTTTCCTATGTTCAAGCAACTAACCCTGCCACTTTAACATCTAACATCAATCCAGATAGACCTTTTATACATTAGATCTGCTTCAAAAATCCATGAGAAATATTTCTATACAGAACACTCTTTATCCAATCTTCTGCTGTCTCTAGTAATTTTTCTCATTGGGACAGCAGTTAGTCTAAGATGCTGAGAAAACTGAAAGACAAACTCACACCTTGAGCAATGCAGAATGATTTTTTTCCTTTCTCTGTGATGAGCACTTATGCTGGAAGACTGGGATCACCTCTGTGGCTCTCCTCTATACCTGCTTAAATATGTCCAGGACCTTATACTAGGGTGTTCACAGCAGGATACAGTATCAAAAGTGGGGTCTTCCTCATCCTCTGTGCTATGTGTTTCTCTCCCTACTCCCCAGACTACAAAAATATGGTTTCATCTGCTCTTATACAGTTCATCCTATTTTTAGGACCAGAATTGGTTCTGGTTCCACCAGGCATCTTTCCTGATTAATCTGCAGTATAAATCCTGATTTCCACAGACAGCTTTTATACCTATTCTTTATGCTTTATGTATTGTTTCGAAGATATTGCTAGCAAAAGGACCTGCACATCATTTGTGCAACTATCTAAAATTTATCTCTCTGAAGTCACAGATTAATGAGATATTTATGCTCTATTTATGTTGTGTTAAAAAACATATATTTTTGCTGTTATGATGTTAAAATTGTTTTTTCGTGGTTTAACCCCTATAAACAGCTAAGTACTGCACAGCTTCTTGGTCAACCCACACAGTGGGTTGGAGGAGAGAAATAGAAGCATAACACTGTGTTGAAATAAAAGCAGTGTAATGAGAAAGCAAAGGCTGTGCATGCAAGAAAAGCACAACTAGAAATTAATTCATGACTTCCCATTGGCAGGCACGTGTTCAGCCATCCCCAGGAGAGCAGGGCTCCATCAAGTATAATGGTCACTTGGACAGACAGATGCCAGCACCTCGATTGTCCCCTCCTTCTGCTTTCTTCCTCTCAGCTTTGATTGCCAAGCCTGATGCCACATGGTATGGAATATCTCTGGTTTATTTGGGGTCAGCTGCCCCTGCTGTGTCCCCTCTTGTGCACCATTTTGTGCAACACCAGCCTATTGCTGCTGAAGTGAGGTGGGGTGAGGAGCAGAGAGGGCTTGAGGCTGTGCAAGCACTGCTCAGTAATAACAAAAGCACCCCTGTGTTATCAACATTGTTTTCATCACAAGTCCAAAGCATAATCCCATACACATTCCTATGAAGAAAAATAACTCTAATCCAACCAAAATAAGTACAGTGTTAAAAAATGTTTCCTTCATCTTGCTAATTATTTTACTTTAATAAGCCTATCTGGGATAAAGATAAGGAAATATTAATTATGCCTCGCTGAGTGTGCTTTTTAATGGATGAAAAAGGCTTCTGCTTTAGCTGCACACCATGATTGAATGACCTGGCCTCTTTGACACACAGAATCACACCATCAAATCTGAAACATGACAAAGCCTAGGTGCAGCAGGCATAGAATGGCTCAAAGCTCCAACGGGGAGGTGTAGACTGGATATTAGGAAGCATTTCTTTACCATGAAGTTGCTCAAACACTGTAATGTGATTCCTAGAGAGGTGATTGGTGCTCTGAGCCTGTCAGTGTTTAAGAGGCATTTTGACAGTGCCTTTAATGACTTAACTTAATTTGTTCAGCCCTGAATTGGTGAGGCAATTGGATGAGACAATCATTGTAGCTACCTTCCAACCGACATTGTTCTAATCTCTCTTACTGCTTCAAAGAAGTGCAGTTATTTTCTGGATTTTTAAATTATTTTTTATAATTATATCACTAATCTTCACACAATTTTATTTTATCAGTAAAGATTAAAATGTACTTTTATGGGTATTACTTTTCAGTGTTGCAGAAAAATAATCAGAAAGTAATCATGAAATTTATTATACAAATATGACAAAGTGAGTATACATATATTTAACCCTACTTCTTAAAGACAAGAAATTTATGATTATGCACCTTTCACTATTCATTGTTCTCACATGAACTTTATCTAGAGTCGTGTTTTAATTTCAGTTTATATTACCTTCTTTTTCTTACTTAGATAAAAGGATGTACCTACCTATATTTTTGGATGGGTGGTAGATTCTCATTTTTCTGTCTCAGATTCTAGCTTTAAGCTCCTGAAGAGTAGCCTCACTGTCATTTCTAGTTATTTACAGGAAATCCTTGTCAGCAAGACGTTTGCTCTCCCAGGCTTCTTGGACAATTACCCAGGAACTGGTGATAATTTCAGTCTTAGTATTTATTTATCTCAAGAAAACAGAAAAAAATAAGCTACTCAGATCTCATATTTCAGCTGACATCACCAGTAATGATTATTTTCTGCCTTGGGTGTATAAATTGCTTATTTAGAAGTGATTTGATGCAATCCCAGTAGATAAAATTAACTTTGAGCATCCAAAGGAAGAAGTTTTTTGAAATAAACTTATGTGAGATTCTGAGGAAAAAAAATATATTATATTGGCAAGAAGAATGAATGTCTGCAGAGTGACAATTCAGTGTCGCTACTGTAGGTGTCAGATAGCTGTATGTATCACCACATTAAAAAAAAATTTAATCTCTTTCACTAAATTGCTTCAAAAAGACCGTGACATTCATTGGGTTGCATAAGATATACACCACAAACCGTGTACAGTAAAAGAGCAAATATACCAACCAGGAAGGGAATAGTGATAAAAATGCAATTGAGGTGCAAATGAAGTGGTTGAGTCCTTCATCTAAAGGCATTCTATAGTAAAATTGTTGCTGTTGAAAGAAGGCACTCCTGCAGCCAACACATGCACGCAAAAGCCTACCCTACCAAAACTATCTATTGACAACTGGGAACATGAAACAAAGCTTCCACTTAACTTATGGTGGTTTGAGCACATTTGAAACCTCCTGTAATGTATTCAGCTGAAGTAAAGGCCAAAGGTGTATGTGAAAAGTTGTCTGATATGTGGAAGTTAATTATCTTGTCTGTGGAAAACCATTCCTTTCAGCAGGGAATTATAAACTCATGTGAAGTTTTGCAATTAATGCAAACAAATAGTTTAATTACAGGCTGCTGTCATTGACAATGTGCGTAGGAATGGTTATATGCCCTGTAGGATTTAAGCAACTTGTCAGACACAGTCAGAAAGACAGATTTATTTTTTTTAAGGACCACTGAGACATAAACATTTAAAGTAACTATCTAACATTTTTTTTTTTAAGTCTGAAATATGCCAAAGAATTTCAGGGTGTTTAAAATAATTTAAAAATTCAATGTCTATCAAACATAAAATGAACTAACATGACATCTCAAAATGTCAAATGAAGAGTGAAAAATTGAAAGTCTGTTTTCAAAAATACATCAATGACTTTTTTGTCATGAGAACAAAGGCGATATACCGACCAAAGAAGAGCAAACCACCAAAAAAATCAACCCAACAATTCTACTCCTTTTATAGAAATAGATTTCATATCTGTAAGGAGAGGGCAATAATCTTATTTTGTCAGATAAGGGTGTTACAGAAAAAAGAAAATGAAGAGATTTTTGAAGCTGATATTGAAAATTATTGAAACCTGAAAGAGGTGTGTCTCTCTTTGCTAGCTAGTACAAAAATGACACTCAATTAAGCAAGCAAATACTCTCTGGTAGTATCTCAGTTTTGGAAGGCAACATTCAACAGAACTTTCCACACATCACTTTTATGAATCTTCATTCTCAGCTTTTTCTTTTCAGCAAGTAACTGGGAAGCCAAAAAGAATCCCCAAAATAACTTCAAATGAATCAACCATTTATTTCAGACTCTTTTTTGCAAAATTACTTTTAATTAATTGCAAAATTACATTTTCTCAAGCACTAAGAATATAAGATGATTTATTGCTTATTTTTATGTAATTTCACTGATATTGAAATGTTTTTATGATTTATTAATAGATTTTTCTGCATATTTAAATGTCAGATTTTTGAAAAGGAGGATTAGGCAAACAGAAATGAGGACGAGATTTACTAGGAATGCAAGGTTCTCAGGATTAATTACATGCCTTAAGAGGAGTTCTTGAATATCCATTTGAGATACCTGAGCTAAATGCTTCCTTGAATTTTGTAAGATTCAGCAGAACACTCATTTGTATCAGAAACACTACCCCTGCTTCCTAAATTCTTACATAAATCTCAGAAGTATTTCTCAAATTTCACTCTGTTGTCCATAAAATTGCTTAACCAAACTATGAGATATTGGGACACAAGTGTAGACTGATTTTTGAAATTATATATTTAGATTTATCTTGCCCAGAACAGAAAGCCAATGTCAAGGAATATCCACTTTTACAATGAGAGGGGTACTGTGCAAATCTTGGAAGGGCAATATAGAGGCAAATGTAACTGAAATAAGAGAGGTAAGGTATTTGATTTCTTCTACCACAGTAATTTCTTATTTTTTAGGTAAAATGATCAAAATTTATTCTTAAAATTCATTTAAAGTTTATAATTTGGATTCTGTTGACATCAGGCAAGGAACTTCACAAGGCAAACACACATAGGTGGAATTCCCTTTTGAAGCAGGTGGAGGCAGGGTGATATATTTGGGGAAAAATACAAATTGGTGATGGAGATATTCAGTTTATCCTTTCTTCACTTTAGAAAGAGAATTTTCCATTAACTGATAACTAATAGATATACTGTGTGAGACAGCATGGCCTGAGGGGAGCCAAATGCACCTGTTCCAGTAATTCCTGTAATTGTGAGGTTGTGAGTAGTTCAGAGAATTTTTCTTACTGTTTTCTGTTATTCTACTTTGTATGAAGTACATGAAAGCCTCATCCAACCCAGAGACAGGGGGTAAGAAAAATATTAATTTTTATGGTTAGCACCAGCCCAGGAGTTACAGAGTTCACTTAAAGGGTGGCAAGACTTGTACCTGTTTTTAGGTGAATATTTTAACTCATGACTATTAAATACATGGTAAATGAACAGTTTAAATGTAAATAAGCAGTAGGGTTATGGGAAGGTGCCATTGTGTCACTGACCCAGAGTTTATAACTGACTGCAAGCACTAGGAAAGATCCCAAACCTTTATATTCCCAAAAGGAAATGTGTATATGGTAATTTCCTGGATAAAAGAGAGTAACTCAAATTTCCACCTCTTACTAGATTAGGGACATATTTATTTGCATTTTACCTCTCTTCCTCTCTCTGACACACTTTTCGTATCTCACAGAAATGTTTCACTGCTTTGAGTGATTTAAACAAGCTCAAAAGTGAAAGATAATGTCATCGCCTCTTTCATCTGCACCTCAGTTGGTGTCTTTTATGTGCTCACATAATGGCTTCAGACTATTTATTTAGTATGATCTTGAAAATGTTTCGAAGTTTGAATGCTTAATTCATGTATTATTTTACACCTAAATGACCAATCCATGTTTATAACTAATTTCAAACTAATATTGAGCATTTATCAGTCTATACACTTACAATTTTAAAAATGTAATTATCTGATCTGGGCACAGAAATGGAAGATGACAAATTTTATAGGAGTTTTTATCACACAAGTGTATACAGGAAATCAGAAATGGTTTCAAAATTATTTGTTTAAAGCAGTGGATGAACATTTCTCCCAAGAAATTGATGCTTTTATTCCTGTGTTTATAAAATACTTGTCATAAACTGTTTAGTTATCTCCTGAAACATAATATAACCTCCTCCAGCCCTCAAATTTTCAAAGTGTTAAACCAAACATGTACTCAGTCATTCTGATACAAATAGCTCTTATTGCTATCCTTTCAAGATGTCTGATAATTTACATTTTTGAGCACATACAAACATTAAGAGGAAAGTTTGGATAAAATGGGGTAAAATGCAATAATGTAGTGGGAAAAATAGCCTGCCTAACTCAGTCCCAGTTTCTCGCACTTTACAGGGTTCAAGAAGCCTTTAAACAACGCTCTCAGGCACATAGTGTGACACTTGGATTTGTTCTGTATAGGGCCATAAATTGGACTTTAAAGACCCTTGAGGGTTTCCTCTGACTCAGGATGTTCTGCGATTCTGTGATTTTTTGTTGTTCTCTGATTACAGATATAGTGCATTATAAGAGGTTTTAAAATTCAGCTTGAATTTTGCTATTTCTCACAATATTAATGAATAAGTGACCTCTGAAAAATACCAATGACCAATTTTTCAAGTTGTGGTAGAGTCTTAGTTTATCCCTCAGATATTTTATAATGCAGCAGCTAATCTATTTATTCTGGAAATCTTTCCAGAATCGTAGAAATAAAGATTGGAAGAGACCTTCAGATAGCACCCCATTGCCACAGGATTTAGATCAGTTGCATTTAGGCTATTCCTGAAAAAATATTGTTTATTGTTTATTTTATTGTTTATTAAAACAGATTTAGTACAAACTTTTGGTTTTCATCTTTTGTGGATGCAAATTCAGTTATAATCCAGAATCACATATTAGAAGTGTTGCTTCTCTTCACTCTCCCGAGTAGGAAAAATGACACCTCGGCTTCACAGAATTCAGAAAATAGATCAAGGAATACTAAAGCCACCTGTCATCAAATTGCACAGCTTGCCAGAAAAAAATATTGATTCTTATCATAAACTCAGTACAGCAAAAGGAAATCAAAAGGCAAAGATCTATTGGCAATTGCAATTTTTACAATACTAAGGAAATCTGACACCTCCTCCACCCCCACTCTCCAAATTACAAGACAATTTTCCCAGAAAAAATAGACTTATAAACTATTAAAATGAATATTTATGTGTATGAATAAGGCTATTCCTTTTGCTTCGATAAGAGTGGTAAAATTTTGAGAGCAAATACTAACTAGGTCAGCAATATTTGAGATTTTATTTAAAGAAACACTTTTTTTTCCTGGCATATGCTTTAGCTCCAGGATATTTCCAAGATATTTCTGAGATAGCATCTGTTATCAGGTGTCTTAGAATTAGTGTTCATTTTCAATGACTTTGTTCACATAATTATTATATTGTCATTAATTTTTTCTGTATTGTTCATCCTGTCTTGTGTTCTTACCCCATCTCAGGTTTAAACTTTTCTTGTTATTCAAATATATCTCTCTTTAGGCTCCTGTCAGAGAGGTGGGAATGAGCACTTCTAAAATTTAGTTTCCACAGAGTATTTAGATGCTCTCTTGAGCTACTGCCTTCTAATGAGAAATAATTTATTTTATCAAGACTTACTTATGTGTCTCTTTGCTTTTAATTTCTATAATAATTTCTATCAGAAGGTAGATCCCATATTTTTTGTTCAACCTTTCTGTTTTGTTGCTGGAATTCTTCCTGCAGGAGAGGACATCTACTTGCCTGTGCGTTTCATGTAGAGCACAGCTAAGTGAAGGCATTGTAAATTAAGTGATGTATGGTTAAGGTATTTGATATTTATATTCAGATCTCCAAGTGCTTCTTCACTCTTTTGCACAGAGCCCTGTATTTCAGCTTCTTGGAATATGAGATCTTCCTCTTCAGTTAAAGATACTTTCATTTTTTTTTGAGCAAGAACCTGATGCAGAAGACTGGTGACACAAAGAAGCAAATTCTGTGTCATAGTGACAGAAGGGAGGGGTCTCTCGCAGCAAATAATTAAATTCTTTCCAGCAACCTTCCTCAGTAAAAGAACCCAAAACACCTTCACCCAATAGAATAGTATTAAGGAGCCAATATTCAAAAATACTCTTCTCAGTTTTCCTTGATCTTTGTAATGGTATCAACAATATTCACTGGTTCTACTATTTACTGACTACTGCCTTTTGAAATATACGTAATGCTAACACAATGGAGTTTTCTAAACAATCTACTCTGTTGAAGAAAGTTCTAATTTCCTTCATCATTTTAATGAATGACATAACTAAAATGTACAAGGGTTTGAGAGTATTTTTTTGGTTTTGTGTGTTACTTGTGTAGTTTCTGCTTGGAACATTCATTACAGCAAATCTTTATGTCTGTAGTTGTCAATCATCACTAGCTTAACACATATAGCACTCAGAAATTCGTTAGCAATTTATTTGTTCTGGATTTTTCTCAATAGGTTAATCCTCATGCGTAGGTGTAGAAGAAGAGATTACAGGTAACCTCGCCCCTGATAAATCACTGTTGTACTAATTACCAAAGAAGAGGAACAGCCTTGCCCTTAATGGGTCACAGATGTGGCTAATAAAGGTAAGTGTGATAAAAGGAGTGGGTTGGCTACACAGGGAATCTTGGAGGCAGAGACTGTAGAGAAAGAGGGCCTTGGGGTAGTAGAGGAGCCCTTAGGAAGAAGGAATTATCCATAGAGACACAAGGAAGAGTACAGTGAAAGATCCACTACGAGGTCAGTCTGGGTCTGATGGAGTCACAGTCGAGCTGGGTGAAAGCCTGTGTTCAGATTCTGCAAACCAATACTTGCAGTCACAGTCCAGCAGGAAATATCCAGCAGTCAGAGTCTGCAGTTGGATGCTACGGTAGGAACTTGCTATAGTCAGAGTCAGGATGGCCAAGTTGTAAAGAAGAATAAACCAGGACCCTTTTCATGTTGTTAAATGAGAGTCTGCCTTGGCTCACTTCTACCCCTAACATGAGGTCTGCTGCAACACTTGTGTAATTAGATCAAGCAGAGTCATAAAAACATTACACTCAGAATATGTTGACACTTGAACCCTGAAACTGCTCACTTGCAGGCATACCTGTTCCTGGAATGATACTGCCCCAAACTATGGCCTGAGCCCTATCTTGTGTACCACATACTGTGTCATTACCTTTTCCTTAGCATATCGGCTGGAGTTGAGATAATCATCATTATTTCTTTTATGTTTGTGGTCGTTCAATTGTGTTTAAGTATCTGTCTCAAACTTATCTTTGCCCAGAAGTTACCTTGATATGCATAAAAATCTCAGAGGCTTAGAAAAACATTATCAGATGGTTTTCAAATCCTCAGAGATTTCTCCTTATCTTGAGAGGCAGATATATGCTTTTTTACACTGTTGAGGTCCTCGGAAAATAAGAGTATTTATTTTATTTTGTTGTTTCATTCTGTTGTTTTAAAGTAGAATTGACAAAAATGTGGCTGAAACAAGTGGTAGATTTGCATTTTCCCTTTCTTTTCCTTGCCTTTGTACAGTAATTTAATACATCCTAATTTCCATACCTTTTTGGTTTTTTTTGTTTTCTAATAATGCAAACATTATTAATGTAATTTTTTAATTTGTCTTCCAACAATGCTTATTTCTGGTCTCAAAAACCAACTTGAACAGAATTTCCCTGGATATCATAATCTGCTTCTGAACAAGACGTTTTGAAGCAGACAGCGTAATATTCAGCGGTCATCCTACCATAAAGGAATGCTAAAAAATTAAGAGGGGCACCTATAAAACTTCAAGGGTGCCTACAAAAAGCCTGGAGAAGGACTTTATAAAAAAAGCCCTGTCTAGTGATAGGGCAAGGAGGAATGGCTTCAAACTGAAAAAGGATGGATTTAAATATTAGATATTGGGAAGAAATTCTTTTCAACTGTGAAGGTGATGAGGCACAGAAGCAAGTTGCCCAGAGAAGTTGTGGATGCTCCATCCCTGGCAGTGTCAAGGCCAGGTTGGATAGAGCTCTGAGCAACCTGGTCTAGTGAAAGATGTCTCTGCTTATGCCAGGGAGAACTGGAACTGGATAGTCTATAATGACCCTCCCAACCCAAACCATTATTTATTTCTGATTCTGAGGTCTATAAAATAAAACCTAAAATCAGATTTCTCCTACTTCATAGAAACTATATTAAAATGCCCTTATTAATTGCATATTTCTGATCTCTTTAATTTCCTTGTCTAACACTTCTTCTTTAAGAAGCTGCTGAGTGATATTTTTTCGAAAATTGCAAGTGGAGGTGAAAATTATATCTTTTCATGATCCTTTCCCTCCTTCCTTATCTGACACTTGGTTATGTATGTACAAAAGGAGACGGTTTAGCAAGCAAACATAGTTCAAAAGACAGCTTCATGTCTTAACCACCATGACTTCATTTTGAAGCCTACATCCAAAAGACAAAAGGCTCTGAATACTGCTAAAATGCTAAAGCTTCACTTTGTTTTAAAGGGAGGAAATTCATGTAAGTATGGTTAAACAGAGGAAGAAAAAATGTGGCTACAATATGCCTTCTTGATGATCATTGAAAAGGTTTTTTTGGGTTTTGGTGAGTTGTTCGGGGGTTTTTGTTGTTTTTTGAGAATTTTTGGGGGTTTTTTTTGTAATTTTTTTTTTTTATTTGGAAACAGGATTTTTCAGAAGTGATGATCAGGGGATGATGAAGAGGATAAGAAAGTGGGGTAGGACAGAAAAACTCTTTCCAAAGAAAAACTTATTTGCTTTAATTTGTCTCTTATTCCTCCTTTTAAATTTGTCTCTTTCCTCCAACAATTCAGCCATTACCTTCCTCTATGAGCAATTGAATATCCTCACGTCAAGTTTGAATTGTTCTCCAAGTTCATTCTCAATCTATGTCCAAAATTGAAGTTCCATTTTGATTTTAATCCTTTTTATACCTCAAAGAATAGGATTTTTTTGAGTTATCTAAATAGAACAGATAAAATAGAAAGTCACTAGACATTAATGGTCAGATTACATAAGCCTATTTCAAAATAAAGCAATTAAAGTAAATATTTTATAAAGTTTTTAAGAAAATCCATTGACTTCTGAAATGGAATTGTTCTTATTTGATGTTTAATTTGTAGAATTTTGGCCCTTTCAGTACTCACTTGAACTGCATGGAGTCCTTGTAAAACACCTGCCTACAGATATTCACTTGCTTAAAATACTTAAATTTCCTGCAAAGTATTATGACTGCATCTGTTCCTACAGTACTCCTGTTAAAAGTCTTGACAGTTTGGAAATCGCTTGTCAAATTGCCTCACAGCAGTTTGAGGTATGGTAGAACTATAAAAATATTTCTCAGATGCAAAGATTTTTAACAGGGTGTTGTTACAGCTAATATTCTGATTCCCAATGACAGATTTGCTTTATTAGTATTTTTCCAAAAGGGATTTTTAGGTTTGAACTTGAATGAAGTGTTTCTCCCAGAAAGATTTGTCTTAATGACTAAAATAACTTCTTGTATATCTGTAGTGATTTTTTTCCCTTCCTTGATGTAAAATTTGATGTACAGTGAAAAGTCAGGGTGGTTAGTAGGAGGTGTGTGTCCGTTTTAATATTGCAGAAATATGCTACAAAAATGAGTAGAATTTAAGGCAAAAAAAGCAGGTGTTGAAGGTCATTTAGTGATATTGTATGTGTCCTTAAGAACAGCACTTAACCACCCACTAATTACAAAGTGATAAAACAAGTTTTATTACAATTGTACTATGTTCTAGTATAGATTCAAACTAGTGATATTCATGATCTACCTATTATAAGATATTTTATCCATTCACATCCACACACAGACATTAAGGAGTATATACAAAGGTATTCTTGTTACAAATTTTACTTAAGAGCCAGAGAAATGCTCACATGTAATGCTTTGGCTCTTCTTAATGGGTGAAGGGTTGAGCCTTGAGAGGTAAGGATATCACCTCAGGCTGTCATCAGTCGACAGTGCTATGAGTATCACAAACTCTCCAAAACACTCTGAGATGCATCTCACTCAGAGGAAAGTGCTGGTGCTGCCCACTGTGGTCCAGAAGAGCTCAAAAGGTTTTACTTAGGACTGCTGTTTATAGGGTCTCAAGATGATTGCTTTAATCATATGTAAATTTTCCACCTCAGGTCAGTAGTTACAGACCTGACTTCCAAAACAATTGGAAATTGTTTCCAGTACCTAGTGAAATTGCTTTCAAAAACTTCAGCAGCAATAATACCATGACTCTTGGACTATGGCTCAGGTACAGAAAGTTCCCACGTTGTCATGCAATGACTGATTATCCCAGTTCTTGCTCTTTACTATAGAAATGCAGCCAGTGCTGCCCTGGTGCTGTCGATGCCACTCCTGTGTTGCCATAACACCCAACTCATTACACAAATCTCAGGGGTAAAAAGAATTCCAAGATCACACAGAAGCCTGAGAGAAATGAAAGGAGGGATAGGATGGGTTGGGCTGTGGCTGGATGGTTGGATGCACATCATCACATCTTCTTAGTCTTGGAATTTATCTAGCTTATGAGAAAAGCCAACCTGCCAATTAGAAAAGTAAAAACTACCAAAGTAAGAAGTAAAAAAAAAGGTGATTAAACTGTCTCTATTATTGCTCATTACACCTTCTGAACAGTGAGGTTCTTGTATCCATAAAATGCAGTACAATAAGTATTAGAATAAACTTTATACATGACTTAAATTAGTGCTTCCATGAGGAATCAGTTTTGCAGCTCCAATAAGACTGAAATGTTTCATATCTTCATACCAAACTATAATATGCTTAATTAATACTTTTGACAGAATTAATACAATCCTTTGCTTAACTGACAATGAATTTACCCACTGGGTAACTTTTTATAACAATAACCTGAATTCACTTCTTGATGAAAAGTAGTGGAAAAGACTGTGCATACAATTTGTGTTTAACTTAAAGAAAGAATGGCAAATAGTTGTGCAGGTGTCTTCTAGCAGATCAAGGAGAGAATTTTATAGTTTCATGCAGAGATACTTGCAGTCTACCTGACTGATAGCTGACACTGCTGACAGCTGAGAATGAGAACATTGCAAATAAAGCTCTTAATATACACAGACATTTGAGGACCTTTGCAAATCACATGGTTTCACTACTTACATTTCCAGGAATTAAGTAGTGAAGTTTACATTTTGCAGGAAAACGGAATCATTCTTTTTTGGCTAAACTGAAGTAAATCAGGAGGAGTATTGCTGAAGTGCATGTGAGGAAAGCAACAAATCTAAGATTGGATGCCAAGCATCTTGGAAGGTACAAGGGCTTGATCCTCTCATATTCAGCCATGCCCCAACAGTAATTCTGATGTAACCCAAACTTCTTTTGAGGACTGCGAATTCTTCCAAATAGCAAAGAATATAAAAGATAAGTCAAATTTCCAGCTTATGTTTGGTTTAAAATTTATAGAAATAATGCACAGGCAACCAATTTTGAACTTTCATTGTGTTGGAATTTGTGGCTATGCCAGAAATTTTGAACTTTTATTTTGTTGGAATTTGTGACTAGGCATTGCCTCTTAAACATAGAAGTTGAGTAAGTTGTTATTAAAACCTTTTACCACATTCAGTTCTTATGTATTCCAGGGAATGGATATTCTGGGAAACTGCTGGTGATTGCAGTTTATGATGCTTTGTCTACTGGAATAGCTAATAAATTAAGCTGGTTTCAAAATGTCTACAAGGAAAAAAGTCTGTGGATTCCATTAGTATAAAAGTAGAATAATAGAATAGTGAATTATGTCTAAGGTTTCCCTTCCTTATTTCTTTTAGCAGCTTGATAGATTGGCTTTGATTCTAACTTTTCTTCATGTGATTTATGTTTTGGAGACAAAGATTACTGAACTAATAAAGCTCTGAGCACATCAGTTGTCTGTTTCTCAATTTATTTCTGTTGAAACATCACATTTGTGATTATAAAAATTGTATTTAATAATGGGGTATAAATCTAGCATTCAACAGATTTACCAATAAAAGGAGTATATAGTGATTTTATTCTTTTAGAAGCTTATGGAGAAATCTTAGCATTCACTAACTAGTAAAACCCTGACTATCTTCAGATAAAAGCCAACCTGCCAATTAGGAAAAGCACAATCATACAGAATTTCATTACTTTGCCTTTCTTTTGTATACTCACATAATCATTCTAATTCCTTTTGAATTTTTTTTCACTTTTTTCCCTCTTTATTTTCTATTACCATTTTATGAATTATTTTTTATATATCAACAGGGATCAGAGTTAGTTCAGAAAGCTAAGACCAGTACTGTGTCAGATGCTTCATCACTAAGTGAAAATTTGTCCATACTGTAGGTGTACTCATAGTCTAAATTATGAGTGCTATCATACTCTTCAGTATCCATAGTTTATCATTAAGCTTATTGCTTTTCAGAGCATGTAATAGATCTTAAAATCAATGCTTCTGCATCTAAATTAAGCAGTCTAGCATTTCTGCAAGAATTTCATTGTGATTTGACTAAGATGAATAATGGTTTTACAAAGAATAAAAGAATATAAAAAAGTGTATTTTGGAGAAAGATTTTTTTCATCCTTGCATTTCCAGAACAACAGGTTAGTCCAGCCATAGAGACATAGTTTTGCAATGTGTTCATTAAAATTAATTACAGAAAATTAATAAATTAGTTCCTAATCAGAATGTTCTGCTCAGCTTGAAGTGCTGTTGCAGTCGCAATACAGATCTGTCTGTGTATGTATATGTATATATATATATGGCTGGAACTATGTGATCCTTTAAGGCCTCTTCCAACCTAGGCTTTTCTATGATTCTGTGATTTAACATAAATTTTGAAAAGAGGCTGTATTAATCAAAGGCTAATCACACTTTTTTGCAATGGTCTTAATAACAGCGTTCTGTTGATAATGCTATACCACTACTCTCTTTCTTTTTCCTGCATTAAGTTCTTAGTGCCAAAAATGAAGCTGTAGAAATTAATTCTCTATCAGTGGCTTCTGCTCTCTCAGTTTTCACTGTCAATTGCGCTGGCAACTTAACAAATGTTTCTGAATCTCTCAGAGAATGATCTGTTGTGCCAGTGGAGAGGATGCCTGGTAGTCTTGACCACTATTTTATTTTAATTAATTTCCCTTTCATAGTACTCTATTACATCTAAAAATATTTTTCAGTTTGAAAGGAAATAAAGATATATGGAAAATATATGCTATTTTCCTTCAATTTCCTAAAAAGAAAAAAGACCTAGGAATTCCCAAGTTAACCCCTGGCCTGCTACTTAAAGAGGAGAAACTCCTAGTAATAGTCCTTTAGAACAAAAAAAGATATATTTCAGACTCCTTACAAAACAAAAGTTAAAAGATACTACCTCTGGCATTATGCAGGAGGAGGCCAAGAAGAGCAACACAGAAGAAAATGGTGGGTTGTATTTATTTATTTATTTTGTGTTATGTTATGCTACTGCCTTTTTTTTTTTTTTTTTTTTGGTCAGTTTTTTCTCTTTGTGCAGTTTATTTTGCCAGTTCTAGTAGGCACTTCAAAGCTGAGCCCATCAGAAATGCTCATGGTGTCTCTGTGATAAAGTATTTAGGACAGGGTAAAAATCACTATACACCAGGGAGATAAACAGCTCTGCAGACACTAAGGCCAGTGAAGGAGGAGTGAGAGGCAGTGCTCCAGGTGCAAATCAAACATTTCCCTGCAGCCCATGGAAGAATCCCCACGGGAGGAGGTGGATATGGCTTGGAAAAAGAGGAGCCCCTGCCCTAGAAGGCTACTGGCAGGAGTCTAGGGCTGTGGAGAAGAGCCCATTCAGGAGCAGATTTTCTGGCAGGAAAAACAGCTTGTGGGAACCTACATGGGAACTGTCTGTTTCTGAAGGACTGTATCCCATGGAAAAGAGCCATGCTGGAGCAGTTTTTGGGGAATTCTAGCACAGGGCAAGGATCCACACAGGAAGAATTTGAGAAAGACTTCACCATGTGGGAGAGATTTGACATTGAAGCAAGGGAAAAGTGAGAAGGAGGAAGGAGCAACAGAGACAAAATGTTATGAACTAACTGAAACTTCCATTCCTAATTCCCCTCTACTTCTTCAGGCAGGGAGGCAATAGAAGTGACAGGAAGAAAGAAGTGAAACTGACCCTGGAAGAAAGGGAGGGGAAAAGATGTTTTTATTTTGTTTGTCACCATCCTACACCTCTTCTACTTGGCATTAAATTAATTTTTCCCTGCTCAAGCATGTTTTCCTGTATGGCAATCAATGAGTATTTTTTCTTGCTTTCTTTCTGAGACTTTTCACCTATTTTTCTGAAGAGAAGAGGGAGTGAGAAAGTGGCTTAGGGGTCATCTGGCAGCCAGCCACGGGTTACCCACCACAATACTGTATGTCTGTATCATAACGCGAAATTATTCTTGTGACATAGCTTACACATCAATTTCACTGCTGTAATAGGGTGTGAAAATCAGAAGGGGGAAAAATGTGATATATTTAAAATTAATTGAGAACAAGTTTAGTTAATAACTCTGAAAGCAGATACTGTGCGTTTAATTAAAGATTCATCTGTATATGTTAATTTACCTAAGTACTACATTTACCACAGCATTGTTTAATTCCTTTCAGTGTGTTACAAGGATATGTAGACTTAATTTTTTTTTAAGATTAATTAGTTTTCAAAGCATTGTGTAATTTTCCACCTAATAAATTTCTTGAGATAACTAAATATGAAATGTAATGGTTTTATCCTTATAAGTTTTTACTTAAAAAAAAAGACATTTTAATTCTTATTGATAACCCAAAGTACTGACCTTTTCTTTGTTTTGCCTTTGTCAATAATAAAGTGTAATGCTATTTAATCTGTTAAAATATTAATATAAAAAATGTAACTCTTAAACTGAGATGTCTTATCGTGATAAATTTAAAGAGCATCAAATCCACCTAGTTATTGCTTTATTGCAATCTAGTGCTGTGTAGCAATTTTGTCTCTTTGACTTAAGCAAAGATATCAGAATTAATCTAGATATTTGAAGTTAGCTTGTTAAATAAGTTAATTAAATACATGTGCTTTTAAAATAAGTAATCCTTTTCAATCAATGAGTATTAAAAATATTTTAAAAATCTGGTTTAATCAATAATCCATCCTCTATGGAGCTGGAATACAATAAAACAGTTTCATGTAATGAACAGCATTAAGAATTTCCAATAGCACCATATTAAAATGCAACCTAATTCTTGTTGGTGGTACAGTGTTAATTTAAAGCCAGAAATGAACAAGGATAAAAATACCATCATTAATCAGAAATTCTAATATTTGGAGGAACTATTACATGTCTCTTGCAGTATTTACAGAGAAGACAATAACAAGAATAAGCACCATGTATGCCAAGAAACCTCTTAGGAAAGAAACAGTTGAATGAGGTGGGAAAGTGTATCAGTCTTTAGCTTGTGAAGTCTGTTGTTTTAAAAAATGGTCTCAATTTAGGCTGAATTTAACAGGCTGAATTCAGAAATAATATTTTAATATTCCTAATCTTGAACAAATTACATTATTTGTATAATTATTCATAGTTGTAGTGTGTTTATCTCCTGACTTTCTATATACCATAAGATGTTGTCTATATAATAGTATCAGCTGTTTATGTGACAGACCTTGTAAGGACTGTTTTGCAGTGCAGGAAATATCTGCTGCTCAGACTGCTAACTATAACACAAAAGGCATGTAAGTATCATGGTGACATAAAAATAAGAAGAGCTTCTGCATTCTTAGAAGTATCTATCCTTTAGAATTCATCATAATTGCCTGCAATATTGTTTTTTTATATCCAAATTTCTGTTACGTCCTTTCCCTCTAAATCTCCCCAAGCCAACAAAAGTCACTAACCTTTGTTCAACCCTAAGTTTACTATGCTGCTTTAAGGTGGCACAGCATCCTTTGACACACCCTGAAATAACTTTATGGCATGGAAATGAATCTTCATGCATATTTTGAAACACACATTCGACTTTGGCCCCTGTTCCTGACATAGAATGTGAACATCTAAGCTCAGCTGAATGTAAATCATACCTAGCCAATATATTATTTTCCTGAATTGAGCTTTCTTCCCATAAGTACTCTGATGTGTCCCATAAAAGCCATATAACATTTTGCACCAATTTCAGTTAGAAATCATTGTCAGATTATGATTCAATTATATATTTGGAAATTAAAGCTGTCAGAATATTTTTATAGTTTGCATAGACAACTGTATTTTCTTCTCTGCAATGAGATCACCGATACAGTTTTACATCACAGAATACTTCCATGTGTATTACAGTTTGTATTACAGTTTGTTTTAAAAAATTTACTAAGTGTATAGTGAATACACCTCTGCCATATTTTCACAGTTTTATTCAGTAGTTCCTTGTAGTGCATTTTTTATTTGTCCACAATAAGTACACCAGATTGACATCTGAATTTGGAATCAAATTTTGAGATTCAAATAAAATGTCTTTGAGTTGCTTGTGATTCAGATCTGCTTAAAATCAGCTAGTAGCAACATTTCTTATGATGAGACCAGTGATCAGTAGCTTCTCTACAATCTTCTTTTTAATACCAGAATATATAAACTTATCTGTTAATGTAACAAAGGTAATACTTGTGTCTGTTATATTGATAAACATTTGAAAATACAGCACATCTACTCGAATTACCACTGGCTTGTTAGAATCATAGAACAGAGTAAAGGAGAATGCCAATGCAATCTCTGATTTAGGACCTTGTCATGTTCATCTAATGTAGTTGATGCAGTTACATTCCCGTGGAAATTTTCATACACCTGACATACTTCATAATTGTTCTGTGATTCCAATGTTTATGCATGATGCCTATGGTAATATCCATTACTTTGTGATTCAAATATTTCTGCGAGCAGATTTTTTTTCTTTCATGTGGGTGCCTTCTCTTTATACATAATTTTTTAGTGAAAATTGGATCAATAGAATTGAAAGTGATATTTTATCCTTAGGGTGTTGACTTAAGCTTTTTTACCATCTCATGGTAATCTGCCCAAATTGCCTTTGGTATAAGCATGTCATTGGCAATTATGTGGAAAATCTCAATGCTTCATTGATTTTTTAAATTTTTTTTCTTTTTTAATGCATTATGAGTTTCAATTCTTCATTTATTTCAAAAGGCAGATGGGAAAATATATATCTGCCCCAGGGTGCACTAAAGTGTACACTTTGGATAATTCCTCATCTAGTCTGACTTGCCAAAACGTGTTCTTCAAATTTAGAACAGTAAGACAGGTTTTCGAATTTGTCAGTCCTGTTTTAATATAGCCTTGCTAAAATCTGTGGCTTCCAGTTAATTCCCAATTGGCTCTGCTCTTCTGCAGGCCTAAAAACCCACAGAAAGCAGAAACTATCACTTTCTTTCCTATCTATAGAAATTCAAACCTGAATTCATCTATCACTGTAAAAAGGCATTACAGCTATACATGAGAGATATGGTCAGATAGCTGATGTATTGATAGCAACAGGTAATATTTCCCCTGGAACTTTTATCCTCCTCACTACATTATTGCAGAGTGAAGAGATTTGGGAAGTCTCCCTGTGCAGTATGTCTGTTCCATTTACTGCTAGGTTTAGATTCCAGGTAATCACTCCTGTAGGGTGAAGAACCACCACATGCTCCTGCCTCACAAAGCAGGTATTTCTTTCTTGGTGGCAGTGAATACCAAATTAAGTTTGAGCAAGGCAATTTCAGCATTTCAAAATTTTTTTCAGTTTAATTTTGTACCATTTTGCTCTGTTGCTGTTACATAATTGCTGATCTGCCTTTTCACCTAGTGAGAAGACCAGAACAGTAATTAATAAACAAAAGTTCTTGCAAGTATATTTTGAAAGCTTGCCTAAAAAGTCATCCAAAATGGAAAGCAAATTGTGCTAACTCCCCTACGAACAACAGTTGCTAGAACATTCAAAGTTTCTTAAGCTATTTTTGCCAGGGAGTACTGTGTTCAGTCTCTGTTAGTCAGAGCCTTTTGTAGATTTAGGAGTTATTACACTTGTCCACAAGATAAGGACAGATAATTATTGTTTGATGACCCCTTTACAAATTGATCCTTAAAAAAAAAAAATCAAAACAAAAAACACTCTCATATTCCTCTATATACTGTGCTTCTAATAGAACATTTGCTCCCTAAGAAAGTGGCCACTTTCAACATAATGTCATGCTATTTTTTGCTGTACTTTGTGTAATACTTGATCTCAATTGCAGTCTCAAGAGGAGCTTTCTTTACTAGATAGACAGTATGTATTAGACAAATTT